>JALGBA010001111.1:0-182554 GCA_023970755.1 Azemiops feae | reverse complement strand
ATCAGAGCACAGCCAAACCCCCCATTCCAATCAGAGCACAGCCAAGCCCCTAACCAATCAGAACACAGCTCCACCCAATCAGAACACAGCCAAGCTCCCATCCAATCAGTTCATACCTCCACTGGCAGTTAAAAGGAAGAAACAGCTGCGATCTCACATTGCTTCTAGAAGCACGAAGCCGAAGACACCAGCCTGAAGATGACGAATGGGACTTCGTCGAAATGTTGCCAAGACACTTTCAATTTTACACGGGAAAAAACCCGAATTACCAAAGACCTACATATTAATATATATATATATATATATATATATATATATATATATATATATATATATATATATATATATATATATATGCAGGTCTTGGCGTATTCGGGTCTTTTCCCATGTAAATATGCCAAGACCTGCATACCTGTACCCATGAAAACCTACGAAAACAAATATATATATTGGGGTCTTTGGGTCATGGAGATTCTTTGGAATAGAAAAAAAATATTGATGAACTAGAGATGCATTCAAACAGCAGTTCCAATTTAAAAATCTTTAATTGATACATCATCATCATTTAAATCCCTATAATTGAAGAGCATATAAGTATGTGCTTAAAATATCTTTAGGAACAAGATTTTTAGTAACCTGACTATTCAACTGGAGTTGTAATAGCTAGGAAAGCCCCAAATCCCTGAAGTTCTGTAGAGCAACAGACTGCTTCCTGTGTCAGGGCAGCTTTGCTCTAAGCTTATGTGACATGACATTTAACAAAGCCAAAATGTGATATAATTCTTATAATGAAGCCCTATTTAGGGTATAGCTTCAAGCTGCAATAGTGATCGCATCACTGGTTTTCATAAGCAGCCCTATGGAATACGGTTCGGCTTTGTTTCCCCTTCCGCTAATATACAGACTTTTATCCTGCTGTGATGGTAAGGTAATTAAAGGATTAAGAACACTTGGAAGAGCAATTTTCCCAATACGTTTGATAGATGTCAAAGAGGAGTAAAAGGAAGGAGTTGCGCTCTTTCAGGTTTCTGGGAATATTATTGGTTATAGCTGAGGTCAACTGGTGTCACTGCAACATTTGGAATATATATCATTGGAATGACATGTGAAATATTAATTTTGGATTAATCCAGTTATGATATAAACCTGTGAGTGCTTATCACCCCTTTAGTTTTTTCAGATTATAATTCCAATAACTGAAAATAGTTATTTAGCTATGGAAAATAATAATTTAAAAATCATATTCTCATAGTGTTTAGGCTGTCTCAGCTAAAGTTTAAGGGATTGCTTGTCTATGTCATGAATTGTGATTTGTTTCTATTACAGTTACTAGTCCAGTTTTCCAATCCCCAAATCCATAAATCTTACAGGTACCAGACATCTTGGTGCATATTCCAATAAAGAAGTTTGCCCATCATTCACATACTCTTTGTGAGTCTACAAACAATAGTCTTTTCTAATGAAGCTAAGTTTCTAAGTGTTGTCAAAACCTTAAAAAAATTGAATGACATATTTCTTTGTATGTATTGAAAGCTTACCATTTTTGCAGACTGGACAACACTGTTCTGGCTCATAGACTGGGTTGACACATTCAGGGACGGCACAATCTGCTACAACACAGTGAACTTCATTGCTGGGCTCACAACGGCACCATTCACATGGCGAGGGCTGGGAACAAAGCTCAAATTAGCCCATTTCAACCCTTCTGGTAGTTCAGTAAATAAAGATATTCTAATCTTGAGTTATACATTTCATTTTACTTATTCATCGCACATATTTGGATAATACAGTGGCCATTTTATACATAATTGTTTGGGGTTTAACACTTATAAAAGATTCTCATAAGGCTCCATAGCAATCTTTGTTCCTGCTGATTTTTGTGGTCATGGAAGCTTCTGACTAGTTAAAGGTCTAACAGCTCACATTATGTGGGACCATTGCGTGTGTTTTGCTTTTATTGCGTGTGTTTTAACACCTGAGAGCTACATTACTCTCCTACCAGCATTCCCCTGCAACTGACAGGAATGTCTTGCTGCCCCTAGCTAGAGGTGACATTGAGTTTCAAAACTAATACTCCCAGATAGCAGATAGATCTATGAATTTATCAAATCCTTCTATGTTTGTGGCCATCAGCACATCTTTCAGGAATTAATTTCACTGGCTAATTGTGTACTGTATGAAGAAGTACTTTGGTCTGCACGAAATATTTGAAAGAAAAGCTTTGGACCTAGCATTCTGAGAGAGGAAGTGAAACGTCTTTCCATCCACTTTCTTCACACCATACACTTTGATCATGTCCCTACAGTTAGTCTAAGATGATATACTGAGTCCACAGGATCTACTTCAAGGAGCTCTGTAATTCTGTAAATAACTCCCCAACTCTGATCATTCCAAGGGCACATGGAACCGCAGACTCGAAGCTCTCATCCTACAACACAGAAAGGCATATAATCTTTTATTTTTCATTGGAACTATGCTTTTATAAGTGCAGAGAGAATGCTGCTTTCACCAAAATCAGTGCAAAGGCTTTCAAAGAACAGCTTTAAAAAATGGAAATTGCAAACTTTTCAGTAAAAAAGAATGAAGGTTTTAAGCTGTGTATTGTTTATTATTTATTAATTAAAACTTTTAAAGGAAGTAGAATAAAACATTTCTTAGAAACTTGTGCTGCGGTTATCCAAATATATTTTTTCAAAAACTTGGTTTTTTAAAGTCCCCATAACTTTGATGATTTCCAGAACACAATACTAATTAATTTCTTTCTTTTGAAAAGTGGGTTTAATTTAGCATTCATGAATCTGAATGCTGTAAAGGGGGTATCCTTTAGAGCAGGCATGTCAAACTGCCGGCCCGCGGGTTGGATGTGTCACGTCAAAACCGCTCCCACCCCATTGCCAGCAATGGGGAAAAAGTCGCAATACGTCGCACGATGTCATGTGACGTCGCGAGTTTGACATGCCTGCTTTAGAGAATCCCAATGGGTTTGATTTCTTTTGTTATGATTGTGAAATCAATCAGTTTAACATTGCAGGAATACAAGATCATAAGGGGATAAATTCTTTATAACTTCATTGCTCTATCATATAGAAAGAAAAAAGGGAAAAATGAACTATAATGGAAAGAAGTATAAAAAAGTGAAAGCAAAAAGCATAGCATTATATACATATGTAAAAAAATGTAGGAAGTCAGCCCCTGAGAGAAGGAAATATTAAAAGGGCAGAAAAAATATATTTCCTCAGGATCTTGAAGAGGCAGGAAAGCATGCCCAGTTTTCTTAATAGCCCAAAGTCTGCTTCCCCCAAGCAGAAACCAGCTCTATAGAAATGCAGATGCAGACCATTCAGGAAAGTTGGAGCTAGAAGATTAAGAAGACAAAGACCTAAAATCTGCATACCTCACCCAGTCATTAGCCCAGCCCCAGGGAAGCAGGATATGACCTTTGGGACATAATAGGATTAAACCACAGATACCAAGGCCCAGAAAAGCACACTCAGACTCAGTTCAAAGTTCATGCCACAGGAACAGGAAACAACTCAAAACAAGAGGCTTCAGAGGCTATAAAAACCCACTCCCTACATGTGTTCCCTCTCTTTTCTGCCAGAGCCATCTTTCTGTCTGGCTCACCTCTCCAATAAACTACAACCTTCTTCCCAAAGCAGTTGCCATGTTTATTCCCAGCCTGGATGAACCAGGATGAAGACTTTTCTTCCAACAAAAATAAACCTCAGATTAAACCATGGTCTGATGGAAAACATTAGATTTTTCTCCATGTGGGTGTGATACAAGCTACACTAGGTAAAGGAAACATATTTCATTACTCCACATTTTAAAAACATGACATTAAAAAAAGCTATACTCACTGAAGTGTAAATCTATATTTCTTCATATGTTGTTAAGTCTAAATTTTGAAGGGATAATGGTATTTCTGCTCATGAATATTAACAAAGAAATAAAAAGGAAAGGAGAAATAAAGACAATGGGTTGACAGCAAAGGAATAAGAATGTCTGTCTTCCTTACGTTAGAATTCAAATTCTATTCTCTTTTCTTTTTTGGGAAATGACAGCTTACACTGTATCTTTCGTTTGTACATTTGTACAGGCTTCTGCTAACATGGATTTGGAATCACTTTGCAGTATATGTTTGTTCATACATGTTTTAGAGTCAACTACAAGACAGTTATTACCAGTTATTATTGCAATGGATTGTTATAGCTATTGGAAGAAAACACCATTACACAAACAATCCTTTTGGGGGGAAATGATGACTGCTGCATCCAAAGCCCAGGGATATAATTTCCCTTCAAATGTTTTTCTTTTCCCTCACAGATAAATCCCACTTTGTTTTATGGAAACTTGATGACACCTGTCTTCAAGATACACCATGGTATGTAATGTAATGTAATGTAATGTAATGTAATGTAATGTAATGTAATGTAATGTCTTCCTTAAAAAAATAGAGGAAATTATGTATGGCAGATTTGCCTCAGGAAGATTAAGGGTTTTTCTAAAAGAATGTTTTGAAATATTTTAACTGGGTAGACATCTTTGTATTTCATAGTATAGCAGCCAACATAATTACTTTGCTTTACTTTGAAATAAAAAGCAGGGATTACTATCTGAATTCCCTTGAATAAAAACATTCAAGCAAGTCTCCGAATTGCACTAGGTAATTCATACAATTAGTTTAAAGGAATGCTTTCCAAAATAATAAACCATGGAACTAAATATCTCAATATTTGAAAGAGTGGCTTTGTTCTGTTTGCTGATTGCTAATTGTCTAAGTAGGCTATTTCCAAACACGAAGTCTCAACTTTTCCTTTTGACAATGCTTGGCTAATCATTATTCTTCTATGTCAGCACTCAGGAGAAGATATATTTTTCATTACAAATTCTGAATGATTTTGCAAACTACTCCTGAATTCGTGTAAGCAAAAAGATTTGCAATTAATTTCAGAAATGCTCTCAGTTTCTCATGAATTGATTCCCCAAATCCTCATGTCAACCCTAAAATTAGCTGCAGTATTTAAAGCTTCTCCAACTTTTTCTCACTATTAGCAGTTTGCAATCCTTATTTTCACTTAGTTTCCATGTAACCTTTGTAGTTCAGATAAATATTTGTTGTTCTTATATTAAAAGCAAATTCTATGTGTTTAGCTTACCCAATTGTCATTCCATCTTCAGGGAGCTTCATCTATTTGTTTTTGCTTTTGAGCACTAATAAGGAAGTAATATGCTGGTTTATGACTATGTCCCTCAAATATTTTAAGCTAGCTATTGTTTTATAATGCAAAGGGATTGGATTATTTGCCTGTCCCATAGGATCTGCTTTTCACCCTCATATAACACTTAATTTTTGAAAATATCAGGAGATGTACCAGCCCTTTCCAGTAAGGGCTATGACCTAGTTGTTATATATTGCAGGTAGAAAAGCATCAAGGGAAACAATGACACCGAATGATTTGGTCTGAGTAAATGAGACATGACAGATATGGGGTTTTTTGGTTCTGCAGTATGATATCTGAAAATAACCCAGAAGAGAAAAGTGTTGTTTTATGACATTGAAAGCAATTGTCAAGAAGAGAGAAAATCATACCATTCTAACTTTTGAGGAACTTTTTAAATCTCAAAGATCAGTTTTGATTTTTGTCTTTTGTCTTTTGGAAACACATTATATTTATCCCATTATATTTGGGGGTGCGATTTTGTGGGCTGTATGTTCTATTGATTGTATCTTAGAAAGTATCTCTATTTAATGTGTGTCCTGAATAGGCAAAGAGCAGAAAGAACTTTTAGGTAAACAGAGGGCAGGTACCCTTGTCCTCCATATTCCTGTCTAAAGAAAAAGCACAAAAGGTCTGTTACCAGGAAAAGAATGGTAGGATTTAAACCCTGAAGGATGACATACACATACTCCCTTACTCGCACTAAGCTGGATTTTCAGATTCTATAGTAGTAGTGTAGATATATGTACACTGGTTTTATCTAACTGCTGAGTCCTTGAAGATTCTGCTGTTAGTTAGTAATTTGGTATAGGGCAGGGGTGTCAAACTGCCGGCCCGCGGGCCGGATGCATCATAGCAAAACCGCGCCCACCCCATTGCCGGCAATGGCAAAAAAGTCGCAATATGTCGCAACACGTCACGTGACGTTGTGAGTTTGACACCCCTGGTATTGGGGATCATGAAGCAGGCTACTAATGGTTTTCAAGATTTCCTACCACTGACTTGGTTCCCATTATACAACTTACAGTGTTAAGGTGCTGCCAGTTGACTGAGAGGCCATCAAAATTCATTTCTCATTGAGCACTGAATAATGCATAACCCAATAGTAATTAATTATGGAGTCTAAGCATAGAGTATTTTTATCTGTGGCTCAAAAGCTGATGTGACTTCATAGTAACCCTCTGACAGATGAATTCTAATTCATACCACCAGCTCGAATGATTGTGATTCTTCAGATCAAATTGCTTATTGAAGACTGATTTCAGATGTGAATTAGATTTTGATTGATTTGATTGTATTGCAGTAACTGATGAATGACCAGTTTAAGGCACCAAGCTAGAAACCAGCTAAGTGACCTTGGGCCAGCCACTCTCTATTAGCTCTAGAAAAAAGCAAGGGAAACCATTTCCAAAAATCTTGCCAAGAAAACTGCAACGGCACTAATCTAGGCAGTTGCCAGGAGTCAAGTCTGGTGCAAAAGCACAAAACAAACAAAACTCCTACACATTTAATGAATGAAAGCTCTAGAAAACTGGGCACCAAGAAGTGAAATTATAACTCAATAAGAAGAAGTATCATGGGAATAAGCCCAGTGCATATGCCAACTCAAAGCAGTTTTATTTTTGGTTTCTACCAGAAGGCATTCTATAATATAAAATCATATCATATAAAAATAAAATCCTGCCTTAAACCAAATTTTAAATGAAAGACAAGACCCCGCAATGGATCTACTGGGTTCATTTACAACAGAATTTACAAGAAGAATAACATAGTCATGGACTATGGATTAACAGTGCTGTAATTTTCAGAATATGTGCTATGTATATATTCATACCCATTGAAAATACAAAGTATATCTGTACCAAATGTAAACCAATTGAAAGACTTGAGGAAATAGTTAAGGGTATAGAGGAAGAAGCAAAGGGTCTAAAGAAAAGTCTAGCCACTCTGAGACTCCAACAACAAAATGAGAAACCCCAAATTAAGGAAAAAGACTGTAAACAAACTGAACACAATAAGGAACAATTAATTACCAGAGAAAATGAATCATTAAGATAGATCAATGGCAACATGCCACTCATAGAAGAAGAAAAAAGCAAGAACATTGTCCATGCAGTCCAAGTCCAACCCAGTCCAGTCCAGCCCCACTGGAGCTAAGCAATCAATTTCATAGCCTCCCTTTGGAAGAAAGCATGCAAACATCTGAAGAAGAAACATTATCAAGTGTGCCAGTGATAGGAAGAAAAGCAGACCAGACTTCCCCAGGAAAAGAAAGGGGTATGATGGGGATAGGAGAACAGAATCAGCAATTTGTAGACCGGACAATCTTTCTAGGGATGTATGTTTTCTTCCAGGAGCAAAAATCAAAGGTGTGGCTGAGAAGCTTACTAAAATAACTAAATCCACATATTAATATTACCTTCTCCTATTTCATTTGGGGGTGAATTATACAACAAAGATCCTGAAAACAACATCAGGAGACTATGAGCAGGTAGACATGAAAGCCAAAGAGATGAGAGCACAAGTAGTGCTGTACTTCCAACAGAAGGTAAACATCCAAAGAGGGAATTGGAATTCAACATAATGCTGGTACAAATAACAGAACAAAGTCAAACAAGTGTCTTAGACTTTGAGAGAGCTGATTTCAACAAACTTAGAGAATGATTAGGAAGGATTCCATGAATGGAAATCTGAAAGGGGAAACAACTCAGGAAGCTTGGGAAAGTCTGAAAAATGAGATTATAAAAGGCCAGTCTAAAATAATACTACTGAGAAAGAAAAATAAGAGACTCCAGACAAAAACAGCATGGTTACAGAAAGAGCTCTCTGATAAACTAAGAGACAAAAAGAAGAAATATAAAAAATGGAAAGAGGGGAACATAACTAAAACAAATAAGTAAGCAAATAACTCAAATCTGCAAAGACAAAGTCAGGAAAGCTAAGGTTCAGAATGAACTGAGGTATGCAACAAACATCAAAAATAATAACATTTCAACATGTAAAAAACAAAAAACATCAAGGAAAGATACATATACTAATGGGAGAAGATGGCAAGCATTTAGCAGTCAGGGATTTTATAATATTGTTAGAGGAAAGCCTTTGGGAAGCCCAACAATTGATGGTGCCCATGACGAAAGAGGTATGTTGTACAAAGTTATATCAAATTGGAACATGGAATGTTAGAGGTATGTCCCTTGGGAAACTCAAAATTGTAAAAAGAGAAATGATTAGAGCTAACATAGACATCCTTGGCATCAGTGAGTTACACTGGACAGGAAGTGGTCAGTTGAAATCAGATAAGTTTATGGTTTATTTTTCTGGAAATGATATGATCGGATGAAAAGGAACTGCATTCTGTGTATGCAAACAAGTGACTAAATGTGTTGAGAATCACAAAGCATACAGAGATTGCATAATATCTATCAAATTCAAGGTAAGCCACTCAATATCACCATACTACAAATCAACACTCCAACTGTAGACTCAAATGATGGTGAAACTGAACTTTTTTATAGGGAGCTTCAATGTGCTCTCAAACAAATACCAAAAAGGATCTTTTGTATATTATGGGCAATTTGAATGCAAAAATAGGTCAAGGAGAAGTGGCAAGAATAGTAGGCAAGTTTGGACTAGGTAAACAGAATGAATCTGGTGATCCCTTAATGCAATTTTTCCAGGAAAATCATCTCAGCATAATGAACACATGGTTTATTCAACATAAGCAATTTTTATACACATGGACAGCACAAATGGACAACATCGAACTCAGAAAGATTTCATTTTATGCCAACAATGCTGGAAAGGTTCAGTTGCATCTGATAAGACACTTCCTGGTGCCAATTGTAGCTCAAACCATCAGCTATTAGTGGCTAAACCGAAGCTCAAAATGTATAGAGTGAAAAAAGGTACTATCCCCAAAACTCAATATGAACAACATCTCACCTTCTATGCCACAGAAGTTAAGAATAAGTTTGAACCACTGAATTTAGAAGGGAAAGATCCAAATGAACAGCGGTGAGAGATCCAAGTAACATTATGGAAATTGCTGAGAAATATGTATCATGCCATAAACAAAAGAGAACAAACAAGTGGCTATCTGATGACAGGATCAAAATAGCTAATCAGCCAAAGCTAATAAGGATGAAGATAAAAACCTGAATGTAATTTTCCAACATGAAGCCAAGAAAGACAAAAACAGGCAATGGGAGGAGTAGTGTCAACATCTGGAAGAAGCTAATAGGAAGAGGCATACTAAGGTTATGTTTTCCATAGTGAAAATGATGTGATCCAGCTTTTCAGCACATCAAGAAACTGTTAAAGACAGCAACAATGTTAACTGGAAAGCCCAAGGTATTGATGGAATACCTGCAGAATTACTAAGACCAGTGCCAGTTAACATCATCACTGCCCTGTGTCAAGAGCTATGGACTGCATGTCAATGGCCTCAGCATTGGAAAAGATCTGTTTTTATCCCATTAGTAAAGAAAGGCAGAGATTGTTCCAACTTTTGCACAATTGCATTGATTTCTCATAAATTCAAGATTCTGTTAAAGTTCATTGAACAGAGGCTGCAGAATGTCATCGATCAGCAGTTACCTGATGTACAAGTTGGCTTTAGAAAGGGCCATGGCACTCAAGATCACATTGCCAATATTAGATGGATTATGAAAAAGGCTGATGAATATCAAAAGGATCTATATACAGTATGTGTTTAATTACAGAAAAAGCTTTTGACTGTGTAGAACACAATAAGCTATGGGCAGCTTTGCATGATCTTAGTGTCACAACCCACCTCAGACATATCAGGTCACTGTACACTGATCAGGAGGCAACAGTGAGAACACTTTATGGCAACACAGATTGGTTCAGGATCAGTAAGGGAGTTAGATAGGGATGTATTTTACCACCATTTTTATTTAATCTGTATGTTGAAGTGATCATGTGGAAATTAGATCTGAAACTGCCTGATGTTGGAGTGAGGATTGGGGGAAGAACCATAATTACTTTCAGGTACGCAGATGATATAACACTATTGCCTGAAAATAAGGAAGACCTGGAAAAAAATGAACTGGAAAATCAAGGATGAAAGTGAAAAAGTAGGATTGAATCTTAACATCAGGAAAACAAAGATAATGACAACTGCTGTAGATGGACATGAGATGTTTAAAATCAATAAGGAGGAAACTGAATTAGTTTGAGAATAATAGAGAGACGTTTCGCTAGCCCTTCCAAAAAAATGGCGACTGGATGGTCTCTTTTATTTCAAATAATATATATAATAACAGAGGGAGATCTATTTGATGACTTAAAAGCACTGACATGGAGGGTGAGCTGGCAAAGGAAGAAAGCTAGAATAAGGCTGAAGAAAATTGGGGTTTTGATTTATTAGCGAGGATTCTATATTACCAATTAAAATAGAATATACTTAAATAGACAAGATGTGTACTTTGAATACCAGATTTTGTTATGAATTGAGATAAAGAAAACTTTGATCATTTAAAAATTGGAAGTATAAATACTAAAAGTTAAATTTGAATATTGATGGGAAATTAAAAATTGGGGAAAACAAATAAATAGGATATTGATTGTTTATAAAGATTGAATGTAAAAGTAATCAAGATACGTAATAAGCTAAAAATTTACTGATAAATGTAATAAATATGTTTTTTATTTAATTGAAATAATAAGAACTGTATTAGCTTAAATATGAGATAGTAGATATCAAGAGAAAAAGAGGAAATATTTGATGTTGAAATAGGGGAAATTTTGGTCATTAAATTTAAGACATTTGGAAACTAGTTGAAAATAAGAAATGTTAGATTGTATTATTAATTAGATGATGTAAGATGGTGGGAAATAGAATATACTCAAATAGATAAGATTTGTATCTTAAATATTAGACTTTGTTATGAATTGTGATAAAGGAAACTTTGGTTACCTAATATTTGGAAATTATAAATATCAAATGTTAAATTTAAATATTGATGGGAAACCAAAAATTGGGAAAAACTAACTACAGGACATTGATTGTTTATAAAGATTGAATGTTAAAGTAACTAGGATATGTATAAGCTAAAAAAATTATTGATAAATGTAACAATGCTATCTTTACTTAATTGATATAATAAGAATTGTATTAAGTTAAATATGAGACAGTAGATATTAAGGGAAAATGAGAGGAAATATTTGATGTGGTAGTTTGAGATTTGTACTAAAGATTTCTGTATGTTATTGAATTATTGATTAACCCAGCCACCAAGTTGCTTTTTAAATACTTAAATGTAAAATTAGAAAATCAATAAAATATTACAAAAAAAAAAAAAGAATATGCTGGCCCCAGTATGTGCGAGTTGGGACTAATATTTCTAACACCATTTTCTTGAACACAGGATCTCCTCAGGGCTGTGTTCTAAGTCCACTATTGTTCACCCTGTTGACCCAGGATTGTTGTGCAAGATTTGCTACCAACCATATTGTGAAGTATGTGGATAATACAACAGTAGTGGACCTTATTCAGGATGATAATGACGGTGCTTACAGGGAGGAGATAGAGAGTTTGGTGGACTTGTTAATAAGAACAACTTGGTTCTAAATGTATGAAAAACAAAAGAGATCATTGTCGATTTCAGAAAAGGAAGGCACAGTGATAGACCTGTGTATTAATGATTCAACTGTAGAGGTGGTTAGTATTATTAAGTTTCTGGGTGTGCAGCTCATGAGTAGGTTAGCTTGGTCATTCAACAATGAGACACAGTAGTGTCTGCATTTTTTGCATCGTATGAGAAGAGCACATCTTCCTTCCCCTGTCCTTATCACTTTCTACAGAGGGATGATTGAAAGCATCCTGTTGTATTGTATTGTTTTGGATAGAAGGCTGTGCAGAGAGTGGTGAGGATGGTGGAAAAGATTATTGGAAGTTCACTTCCTTCTTTCTAGGACATAGCATGTAAGTGATGTTTGACCAGGGTCTGAAATATTGTCAGGGGTACCACACATCCTCTCAATGACCATTTTTTTTGTTACCTTCTGGGAGGAGGCTTTGCAGTATCTGAAGTAGAACAACTATATTCTGTAATTGCTTTGTACCATATAGTATCAACCTTGTTAACTCTCAAGACTTTTTTTTCTGCTATGTATTCAAAATGGACTGTGATTAATATATATATATATTCTTTTTTTGAGAGCGGGCATTGGAATTTCATTATAATGTGTGTCACTGTATACATAGAAAAGTGACATATAAAGATTATCTATCTATCTATCTATCTATCTATCTATCTATCTATCTATCTATCTATCTATCTATCTCTATCTATCTATCTATCTATCTATCTATCTATCTATCTCTCTATCTCTCTATCTCTCTATCTCTCTATCTATCTATCTATCTATCTATCTATCTATCTATCTATCTATCTATCTATCTATCTATCTATCTATCTATCTATCTATCTATCTATCTATCTATCTATCTATCTATCTATCTATCTATCTTGATAACATCAAATCTGATACAAAGATGAATGTCCAACAACTGAAAGAAGCTGTGCTTGACAGGGTAGCATGGAGTTCACTTGCCTATAAAGTCATTAGGAGTCAGAAACAACTAATTTGTTAAAACAACAACAAATCAACAGCAATACTGTAAAAGACAAAATAGTAATTCAAGTCAAAATAGGCAAGAAAATGAGAACATCTATCCACTCTAGACGAGTTCAAATCACCAGGACCAGATGGATAAGATCCCAGACTTCTGAAGGAGCTGGCAGACATGAACTTGGAACCACTGAACCACATATTTTAAAGATCCTGGAGCACCAGGCAACTACCAGAGGACTAGAAAAAGAACTGGTATGGTTCCAATATTCAAAAAGAGAAAAAAAGGATCCAGGAACTTATGGACAAATCAGCCTGGGAAGATCCTGGAGAAGATAATCAAGCAATGGATCTGTGAACACCTAGAAACAAACAAAATTATTACAAGATGCCAACAAGGATTTGTCAAGTGACTAAATTAATGGATCAGGGAAATATTGTGAACATAGCTTACATATTTCAGTAAGGCATTTGATAAAATAGGCCACATCATATTTCTTGGTAAGATAGAACAATGTAAAATAGACAGCATAACCACTAGATGGATTTGTAGCTGGCTGACCAACAAAGTTAACATGTAGTCCCCAATGGAATTACATGCATTCAGTGGGATACCTCAAGGTTCTGTCTTAGGCCCAGTACTCTTCAACATTTTCATAAATGATTTAGGTGAGGGGAATAGAAGGGGAACTCATCATATTTGCAGATGACATTAAGCTGGAAAAATAGCCAACACTTTAGAAGATACAAGAAGATTCAAGATACAGAAGGGTCTTGACAGTTTTGAACACTGAGTCCTATCCAACAAAATACAATTTAATGGTGAGAAAAGTAAGATCTTACACTTAAGCAAGAAAAAACAAATGCACAGGAATAGACTAGGCAATACTAGGCTCAAAAGCAATAACTATGAGAGGGATCTAGGACTCCTAGTGGACTTAAGTATGAGGTAGTAGTGTGCAGCAGCTGCAAAAAAACCAATACTGCCCTAGGTTGCATCAACAGAGGGATAGCATCAAGATTACATGAAGTGTTAATACCACTTTAGTACTGCACTAGTAAGACCACACCTGGAATACTGTGTCCAGTTCTGGTTGCAACAATACAAAAAAAAGATGTTGAGACTTCTAGAAAGAGTGTAGAGAAGAGCAATAAAGAGGATTGGGGACTGGAAGCTAAATTGTAAGATGAACAGTTGCAGGAACTAGGTATGTCTAGTCTAATGAAAAGAAGTACTGGGTGACATGACAGTAATCTTCCAATATTTTAGAGGCTGTTATAGAGAAGAGGGGCTTCTCCAAAGCACCTGAAGGAAGGACAAGAAGTAACAGATGGAAGATTATCAAAGAGAGATCCAACTGAGAATTAAGGGGAAAAAATCTGACAGTGAGAACAACTAATCAATGGAATGATTTGCCTCCAGAAGTTGTGGATGCTCCATCATTGGAGGTTTTCAAGAAGATATTGGACATATGTCCAGAATTGTATAGGGTCTCCTGGTTGAACAGCAGGTTGAACTAGAAGACCTCCAAGAGCTCTTCCGATTCTGTTATTATGATATATCTGGGGTGTCATTTCTAGAAACCACATGACCTGCACAAGAAAGTAGAAATATAGGATTAAAGTGTTGGGATTTATTGAACATATTTTCCTTTTGTCTTACAATTTCTTTTTCAGCATATAATTCAATAGATTTCAAAATTATATAATTTAGATTTAGATTTCAGATGAACTACATATATTATGGGTGATAACTTTTTAAAATTTGGTGTAGTATTGCAACCATGCATGAAACCATTAAATAGTTTTCTTATATAGAAGGTGGAGGCAATATATACTGTATACAGATCTGTATGCATGTGTTTGTGTTGAAAAAGATCTTGGTATATAAGTACTGCTGTGATGCAAGTTATTCAGATAAAACACACCTGAAATTCTGAAGAAGGCAGTGATTGTTTTTATTGTATTTAATTCTTGTCTTTGTTAAACATATTGATGAAATTTCTGTTTTTGGAAGATGGTTGCATATGAGTTGCTGACAGAGTTTGATCAGGCCTATAGATTAAAAAATTCAAAGTGGGAATCCTCCAGTTTCATCTTACTAAAGGTTTACCTATGGGTGAACTTATTTAGTTACCATAGATTACATCAAGATTTATAGTAACAATTTATCTTTTCTAAGCAGCTATTATGAGGAGGGCAGAGAGTATGCTTGGAACCATCTTCTATAGTACTCTCACTTTGAAAAAAAATATTATTGACATAGTTTTTCTGAAGCACACAATTATATGGAGCCTTCTCCATATAAGCCCTATTTGGATTTACTTCCCATCAAGGAAAAATAAATATTACAAGCCAGGATGGGTTTAACAATTCAGTACATTCCACTGAAAGCAAAGGACAACCCATGCTCTTGGCTGGACACTTGATTTATGTCTGCAGTTTCTCAAAGTGACTGAAGGTCAAACTACACTTAACACAAAATCAGGGGATTAAAAAAAATAATGCTGTGCATAGTGTCCCCCTCCCCAAATTTTCACCGGAATCACAGGAATATATATGCATTTCTTTGGCCTGTAGGCAGGTTGGTGGTCATTTTTCTCTCCCTGCCTACTTCCCTCCCTCCTGACATTCTGATCGATTGGGCAGCAGCACACCTCAACTGTTACACATTGTTGCTTTGTCTGGTGGGCTATGAATCAGCCAATGATCCTCCACAGCATTCCAGGATCCTGGCTAGAGAAACCTGGCTAGTTAGATATGGTCTCCAGAAATGATTTGTTTTGTTTTGCTTGTTAACCAACTGCAACCCTTCTGCTGAATGCCTGATAGCAGTGCTTCTTTTCAGAGGAACATGAGAGGAGTACATAGAGAGGCAGTTGACTATGATAGTGACAACTGCTAAATAAATAATTTACTTGTAATATAAGTATTATTACAGTTCATTGTTTGACATGCCCTTCTTCTTGAATATGCATTGCTTTTATCAGCCATGACAGAAATACAGCAAGTCAGTAATTTCAGATACTCTTGCACGGGCCCTGTGTCACCACAGTTTTGTCAAGAGGGAGCTAATAAATCATGCGCTTCCATTTGACATGTTTGGTTTCTCTTGTCTGGCTTCAGAAGCTGGGTGCAGTACTGTAAGCTAGCAGATCTGCAGAGAAGAAGGCATGTTACTGAAAATACTTTCATCTGTCCATATATTCAAACTATCTACAGAATGTTAGAAATTATAGAACTCTTTTTCTTTTTAGGAAAACCACCATTAGTCCAGTTGTTACATGGGATGCTACTACTCACTGCTTTTAGGAGGATGATAAGGTTCTTTTGAAAACTGACCCTTGGGATGTGTGTGTGTGCACATGTGCATTAATTAAGAATCCGTATTGTAAAATTTGAGCAGCTCACCATGACTGGGTAGCCTCAATGCCAAGCAGTTTTAGGATGTTTGCTTAACACTTTTAGTAGAGCACTTTCTAAGGGGCAAAACCAAACAATATGTCTTCCCAATTCAATATGTTCCCTCAATACATTCCTAAAAGAAAAGATAATTCTTTTAATTGTGATTTTTAAGACAGTGGTTTATCACTTAATCACAGGGTCATACTTGATAATCCAAATGTTATAGGAAATTTTGTCATCTGATTTGCTGAAGTAAAAAATACCTTATATCTATAGTATTCCAGCAATCTACTTCAGATTCTCCCTGATCTATGAAGAAGATGCAATTAGCCTGGCAAGATTTGTTTACATCTTCTTCATAGATCAGGGAGCTCTCCTAATCAGTTTACATGGTGCTTACATGTTGTTGACTTTCACATTTGCTTTAGACTTTTCCAAAACATCAGTGCAACTAGTCAATCTCCTTTCTCCTCCCTATTAGGGACAAGATTATCCTTCAACTACTTTATCAGTTCTCCAGGATTTTCCCAAAAAGAATGGAGAGAGGGTCAGTCAGGCTATCAAATGCAATACATTAGAGTTCTGAACTTAAAATATGCTGCAGATTTTAAAAAGACCAATTAGCAATGATACATTTTATCCTTGAAAACAAAATGGATTATAATGTTTGCTATATGTTACTGGCTGCTTACAGTCTGAAATTATCTGGGAAAATAAAAACTTACATGAAAAGCATTATACTTATAGCACAAACATTTGTTAATACAATTGACTAAAACCTTTTAATAGAGACTTGGCAAGGAAGCAGATGTTTGATATTTCTAAAACAAATGATCTCATAATTAATTGGTCATTAGTGTTTGACAAGGTTATTAAGACAGCTATTAGCTAGAAGATGGGAGAGATTGTTGCAACAATCAAAACAACAGCTGAAAACAACAGCTCTTCATACGAAACACCTTAATAAAGCATACAAATGTTTCATTTGTCACATTACAGGCAGTGGTGGGATTCAAATATGTGAACAACCGGTTCTCTATGTGGATGCTGCTTCCGGAAGTCTATTCTGGGCTTGGTCAACAAAAAATTAGCTACCGGTTCTGCCAAAGTGGTGCGAACTGGCTGAATCCCACTACTGATTACAGGTAGGATAGGCATTTTTCGTACTGAAAGCTAATCTGAATTTTTTCCATTCTATATCAAAACGTATGATACACATTTTGTAAATTTATTTTTGATTTTGACTCAAACTGTTTATGTGGTTCATACTGGCTATTTTTCTATTTCATTTAATAATAATAAATGTTTTGTTTATGTACTATTTGTAAGATGAGTAAATGATGTTTCAGCAGGTAGACAGCAGGGATATAAATTATATGAATGATACTAAACCACACGAAATGGGAATATGGTGACAGTACCACGGAATGTGTCTTAGATTGCTATATGCAAATAGCTAGCAAAAAAAGATATATGCAGCTTACAACTACATTTGGAAAAAAAATCTGGAGCTTGTTATTTTTCTTTCTGCTTTCAAAGTCAAGATGAAAAAAATAGGGATGTTTGTGTAAACATACAAATCAGAATGTGTCTATCATTCTTAGCTGCACTTGAAAATAAACTGCATCCCTTGAGAAATTCTATCTCAAGTAGGCTGCCATGCATCAGATCCTGTTTAATATTGCACATTCATATTTGGGTAACTTTATGGCAGAACGTTCAGTTAAAATTTCTCAACCTGAGCACTGAAATGCTTGCCTTATGCCAGCTGTCTGTATATGACGACAGGAGTCATTTTTCTGATAAGCCTCACCACTATAATTCTGGTTAGAATATAGAACTAGAGTTTACCTTTCTGACTCGATCAGCAAGTGGGTATGAATAAGAAAGAATGCTAACAAGCGATTTGAATACAATTTCCACCATTATTATTACCAATGGAATCATGATGTGGCTAATTACAAACTCATTCTAATTAGTTTAACTTTAATCTCATTATTGACAACTCAAACTTTGGGACTGGGGAAAAATATGCTGTTAAAAGAGTCCTGTTTTAAAACAAAAGCTGAGATTCAACCCTATTAGTCCTGCTGACTAATTTTGCAAAAATGCTTAATCTTGCTGGGAAAAGCAGTGCCGGTTCCCCACTTATGGGAGGTGTGGTGGGTACTGAGCCTGGTAGGTGCTGCTTTCCTGTGGCAAGTCCTGGTCCTCTGGAATAGCTTCCCACTGAAAGTTATATTAGTCCAACTTTAGCCATCTTCCAAAAGCAATTGAAACTATACCTGAGAGCATTGGGGACGACACCCCTTTATGGATTGCCTGTTTCATTTTCCCCTCTATTGTTGGAGAAATGAAGCCGAATGGGGGATATCATATTAATAAAACAGCTCACTGAATAAGAAAAGAAAATCAGAATAGAGCTGGAAGGGACCTTGGAAGTCTTCTAGTCCAACCCCCTGCTCAAGCAGGAGACCCTATACCATTTCAGACAAGTGATTGTCCAGTCTTTTCTTTAAAATCTCCAGTGATGAAGCACCCACAACATTCTGATGGCACATCTGAAGTATATATACTCATGACTACTAATGCTCTAGCAAATACTTCTATGAGGATTTATTGAGCTCTCCAACCTACCAAACTTTTTTTTTCTTCAAGATGTTTGAAAAATAGCTAAATGGGCCTATATCATACTTCAAAATCAAGAAGCAATCTGTGGCATCAACTTCATTTACAAATGCTTCTGAGGACCAGAAACATAGGAGTGAGATTGGATACTAAAGAGTATGATCTGTGTGAGTGTATATTGAGACTCTACCTCTCCATGCTACTACTGTTTGACTGTTTCAAACACATCCATGCTGGAGGCTCTTTTGTGAGGACACCCCAACAAGCTGTCAAAATTCCAAATGTGCCAATTGCCTATGTTTTAGCTGAAGGAATTCCAGTACAGTGATACCTTGGTATTCAACTGCTTTGAAATTCATTGAATTTGGTACTCAATGCATTTTGTAAACATTTTGTCCCAGTACTCATCATATGTTTGGTACTTAATGCACAAACTAGAACTTGTGACTCACTACATTATTCCTTATGGGAGAAATTTGTTTGGTACTCATTGTTTTTGATACTCATTGCACCTCCTGGAACCAATTAACTATGAGTGTACCACTGTAGGTCACAAAAACATTTCCCCCCCTGTTGAATACAGTTGTTTGATTCCTACCAATCTCTGCTCAGTTAAATTACTACTTAATTTTCCTTAGGTAAATAATCAAGCATAGACTGAGCATGGACTGAACTAATTTTTCAGTTTGTTCCTCATATTTGTAGAAACTTATTAGCTTACTCCATAGATTGGACAATCCTATTACAATATTCTTAATTTATATTGCAGAATCTTGTTCTAAGCTGCCAGAACTATAAAATAAAAGGAGGTATTGTAAGTTCACAGTTGCCACTTTGGTGTGATTTGAAATTAATCATGTCATGCTAAAAACAGATCTTTGAAAAGTATAAAATTTGTCCCTTTTTACTTGTTTTGTTATTACCTAGAAATACCTGAGACTCAATTATTGCTTTATGACTGGGCTTCTTGGAGCCAACCTATCATGCAATGTCCCTCTGCCTGACATATACTTTCTCCTCCCCCACTCCTCCAACTAAAATGACCAGAGGGTGCAGAGGTTGACCTCTCTTTGAAAATCCAGAAGGATAGTTAGCACACAGCAGCCCTCAAACTTGTCCCAATGCAAGTGATAAGCTAAGGTAAGACTATAAGATACTTTTCTTCGGATTAGTTTATTTTGTAATCTATTTATAAGTAGATTCTTGTCCATAATTGGAATATTTTTACTGAAATATTCTTAATAAGCATGCAAAGTCAGAGGCTGTCATATGTGGAAAAGTTTATTTGGAAATGTTATTTAGTTATTTAGTGGATAAATAATTTCATTTATCAACAACCCAGTTCATTTCTCCCAGATGAAGAATGTCAATTTCCACTAAAGGCAATGAACTTGAAACAAACAAAAGCTTAGCTGAAACTTAAAAAAAAATGCTGTAAGTCTCTAACTCAGCAACCGATTACTTAGCTTGATGAATTTTTGTCCATTGATATTTTAGCTTAATTCATATGTACGTTTCTTTGTGAGAAATTGTCAGTCTTACAAGGTAGACAGAAAACACGACCAGAGAGCTAATTCTACTTTATCACAAGGTTGCATTATAGAATCTTGCAGATCTGAGGGTACCTACGACCCCCGCCCCCTTTACAGCCCTAAAACTAGGGAAGGATTCTTCTGAGTCTCTTGCACTGCAAGAATTTCTCAGTTGCTCCTTTAGTTATGTCTCTGTTGCCCTGTCTCTCAAGGCCATTCCTACATATCATTACTGGAAGGATCCCTTGTATAGCTCTGGCAATTTGTGCTATAGTATCTCAAATTGCAAACTGAAATGGATTTGTTATTTAAAAAGGTGATTACTTATCCTATATGGAGAACCATTTCATGTGAACAAATTGTCACATCAAAACAACAGCATTCAGCTATGGTTTTATGGAGCTACTGCAAATAGCATATATGAATTCACACATTCAAACTTTCATGACAAGGTCTTCATAGCAATGTTCACAACCATTCTCTGTTTAATAATTCTCTAATAATAATGGGAAGGGGTGAACAATTTCCACTAGAACAAACCATCAGAGCTGACTGGAAATTTGAAGAAGATATTTGAAATATCCTAAAGCAGATACTTTTTTCATACACATAAGAATTCCTGATTATTCCATATTATGACTTGTGGTGGGGAAAGCGAAGATATGGTTCTTTCTAATTTTCATTTATTCTAATAAAATATGCTTAGCTGTCTTATTGAAATGTTATTTTATCAAAATATTTTTAATTATTAAATTATTATTTTCATCTCCCTGAAGTCTTTTCTGGATTTCATATGGGAGTAGTACATGGTTTGCAACACCCTGTGCTTTAGAAATACCTTTCACATTTCTCAATGACAGAACCATATTAGTAAGAGATATAGCAATGGAGTAAGCTTGCTTAAGAAATGGAGAAGACAAAATCACTCCTTCCCAGTGATTTCACTAAGGAACAGCAGGGCAACAAGGCAGTCTGAAATAAGATAGGGCAGTGGTGGCGAACCTATGGCACGCGTGCCAGAGGCGGCACTCAGAGCCCTCTCTGTGGGCACGCACACCATGCCCCGGAGATGGCAACCATCCTCTTCAACCAGCCGCCCACTAACTCGCCGAGGTCCCACATGGCTGGATGCATCCCAGCACCCATGCGCTTGCTGGCCTCTGTGTGCGGGGGCCGATGGTGCCAGACCCCTGCCTCGCCCTGCAACAATGGCATCCCCGCCCTGCCTCGCCTTGCCTCGCCTCACCCTGCAGGACCAACCTCCTGCCCCACCCACCAGAGACCCCCTGGATCTCCCCCAACCCTGCCCGGCCCCCACAGGTGTCCCTCCCCAGGAGCAACATCGAGCTGGCCATGCCCACCCATCTGCCATGACCACTGTAGCCATGCCCACCCGGCAGGCCACACCCACCCAGCGTTCATGCCCACCCGGCACCCGGCAATACATGTGGGTTTTGGGTTGAAGTTTAGGTATTCGGTCTCTAAAAGGTTCGCCATCACTGAGATAGGGCATGGAATTATAAGTCTCTTACAACATTTCTAGCCTCTTAACTAATCTTGGCTGGATTGTGCCCACAATGTGCGAGCTTACTGATCCATGAATATTTTTCTGCAATGACTCTTATGACTAAAATAGCAGTTTTCCACTTATTATCCCGATTAAAGGAGCAAGAAGCAAAGATCATAACAAATGATCTTTAAAATAATACATAATTGATAGCAAATACCAGGTATCATTAAATCTAAAATATGTCTTTAGATAGAAAACAAGGTGAGAAATGTTAGGGCCATATTGGCAGCTTCTCTAAAAAATAATAATTCAAGCTTTGGAAAGGAAGTCTTGGAGAACTATGCTTAAAGAACGCTTGAACAAGAATCATTTTGGGCAGGAATCCATATGAAAGCATGCATGACAGATGATTGTCCATTTTGTTTGAATACTTCAGTGAAGGAAAATTTGTTTTCCTATAAATAATTCCCTTATTGCTATTCGGGCATGATAGAGAATCGTTTCACTTTCCTCGTGTGTCATCCATTCAGATATTTGAAGAATACTGTCATATCCTCCCTGAGTCTTCTCAAGACTAAACATTCTAATTCCTTCAATCTCTTTTCATGGGACTTAATATCTAGTTCCCTGATCATATTCCTTGGCCATTTCTAAGCATGTTCCATGCTGCCTGAATTCTTCCAAAAGCCTAGTGTCTAGAACTTAATACAGTATCTGGGATCTGGTCAATGAAAATAAAATGAAGCAACTTTCTTTCATAATTTTAAAACTATACTTCTGTTACAATATGTAGTCTAACATTGCAATTATTATTTTTTTAAGCAATGTCACACTGCAGACACTTAGTTTGTTATAATTAAATATTTTTCAGAAGTATTATTACTAGGCCAGACATCCATTGTTGCACACTATACATTTTGGTTGCTTCAGTAAACAACTTTGTATTTCTCATGTTAAGTTTCAGTCAGTCAAAGAGCTAAACTGGTGTCTGTATTATATTTCTGTGATGCAAGAAACAAGAAATCTAACATATTTTTTAGAAGAACTATTTGGACTGACATGCTCCTTTGAGGTATTTCATAGCTCTGGACTTTATTTCATCCAATGATTTTGAACAGAAAAGTATATAATTAAAACATTGGCTTGGCTTCCAGTTCGCAATTGCAGCGCTGGCGGACGTGCGGGGCAATCGCTCCCTCCGCCGTCCGGTTTACTCCCGCCGGGGGACCCTGAAAAGGGTCAAAAGTCACCCTGGAGGGGCGATGAGCGTGAAGAGGACCCCCGAGTGATCGCGGAAGGGCGGCAGCCCTCCCGTTTGATCCGGGGCAGCTCTTCGAACCGATGGGGAAAAGATCGGCCATCAACATGGCCCATCACTAAGCCGCTACCAGCTGAGGCCAAAATTACTACCAAGCACCTTGAAAGCACCGCGGAGGAATTGGGTGAGATCTTACCTTCTCTGTATCCTAAGTATCTTCCTGTAAAAAGCCTCTTGAAATTTCTTCCCCCTGTGAGGAGAGAGGGAAGGGAACGTCTTTCTCCCACCCTCTAAAATGGCGGCGTCAGACTACCTAGGGGAAATAAAGCTCTGAAAAGAATAACTAAATAATTGGATTTGCATCTGCTTGATATCTGGGGACCCAAAAAGTTCCTACTCTCACGGGGACTTGCTATTTTCTTTACTTGTAAAAAAGAGGAAAAAGAACTTAAATTGGATAAAAACCTAGCCTGGATTTGAAAAAGACTTTAAATGCTATTGGGGACATCTTGTGGCAAAACTTGGTACAGCAACTGAATATTTGACAAAGAGATTTGCTCATAGCCCAGATCTGTCCTTGGTATTATCTAAAAGAGATTAAAAGCTGTGAGAACAGCTGGGCAGTGAAATTGGCTCTTAGGAACTGTGGAGGTGAACACTTACTGACTCTTGTTTAATAAATAGCCTTCACTAAAGGACCATCTATAACGATGTCAGAAATAGAGGAGGACCAACAACACATTTCAGCTAACTATAAACTTATACTTGAAAAAATTCTTGAAGCCACTGAGATAATTAAATCTAGACTGAAAGACAAAGCTGCAAGCTTAAATCTACAAAGTGAAACCCTGATTGCAACTAAAGAACCTACAATCCAAAAAACAACAGAAGTGGAAGAAATTATCACCAAGACAGAGGACCTTAAAGATCAACAAGTACAACCTGCTGAAAATTTAGACAATTAAATAACAATTATAAAACTGGACATGACTCTCTACACAAGCCAGAAGAATCCTGAGGAAGAAGAAGACCAGATCGAATCGAAGACAATTATACTAGAGCAAATATGGGGAAATGGGCCACCAGGGCGACAACTTAATGATTATAAATGGGCCAGTTCTCTTAGAAAACTGACAACTAGATGGTCTCCTTTGATTCAAGTAACATGTACAAGAATGAAAGGAGATCTATCTGATGAGTTAAAAGCATTGGTATGGAAGCCTGGTTGGCATAAAAAGAAAGCTAGAGTTAGACTGAAAAAAGGGGGTCTTTTGGTCCACTACAGAGGATCCTAAATTGCTAACTATTGGGCTAAAGGGAGACTTTGAGATAGTGGGAAATTCAATTATTAGATTAAAATAGTTGGAAAATAGTAAAAAAATAAGGGATCAATTTGTTTAATATTGAGAATTTAGAATTATATGAGAAATGAAAATTAACTATTAGGAAATAGGCTTGAATTATTGCTTAGCCCAGATAATATAGAGAACAAAGGATACTCCACTATTAAAGTGATGATGTATTGGGGCGAGAAATAGAAAATGTTTATGAAACAAAACTAGAATATTATTAAGTAAGTAATATGTGCATTTTAGATATTACAGTTTTTATGTACTGAGATAAAGGAAATTTGGGTTACCCGAAACTTAAATACTTTGGATATTAAAGGTTAAATTGGAGTATTGTAATTAAAAACTAAAAATTAGGTAAAACTTAAAAACAGGATATGGATATGTATAACCAAAAAATGTACTGATAAACGTGACAATGAAGTTTTAACTGAGTTTGATACAATCAGAAACTTACTAGCTTTAATATGATATAGCAAATGTTAAGGAAAACAAAGAAGAAATATCTGATGATGTAACCTGAGATATGTACTAAAGATTCTGTTATTGAACTTTTACTAACCCAATCACCACTTTGCTTTCCAAATATTTGGATGTAAAACTGGAAAACCAATAAAATTTATATATATATATATAAACATTGGGTTAAATGGAAACCCTACAACTGGATACCTAGGAAGTAAATTTGGTAATTGTGTTTCCTTTTCCTATTCTATTTTTCTCTGTCCTGTATGATATCCATTAACTAGTATGGCAGAAATTACAATTAATGTTATAATGAGTTTGGAAAAAAATATGAAAAACCTGATTAATTTAGCATTTGACACTGTCTGTACATAATCAACCAAGTTATTATATCAGTATATATTGTCTGGGCTTACCTTAAACTCCTCTAGGATTTTGTAACTTTTCCCATGGTATTCACAAAAGTTCTTCACTTCTTTGCATTCTGGGCAGCATCCATTGTGTTCTACTTTAGTACACTTTGGGTGGATTTTGGGGCATTCTGGTTGGTCACAAACAGGCCCATCCTCGGTACAAACACATGGACAGTTGGAATGACCAGGGAAAAAACGCTCCCCAAGTTTGTATACAAAACCACTGTCATCTACACATCCTTTCCCTCGATAGTCATCAAAAATCAGATTATTATCATTATTTGAAATCTGATCACCTTCATCAGCAGGGTAGTCTTCATGATTGAAAGCAGCTGGAGTGACCAAAGAAGGAATTAGCAACAGAAATATGTAGGCTTCATGAATATGAAGAGCCATTCCCCCTCCTGAGCTTCTGAATATGGTGCTTATATCAGATATGTATGGATGCTTCCATGGAGAGGCCAATGTGATGCACTGAAAACATATATATAAAAAAGAAATTGAAACATTTTTTTAAAAAAAATGCATTTTTCCCTACTCCTTTGTGACACTTCCATCTGCCAGGCTTTAGCTCATTAGAAAATTCTGTCTTCTATCAATTCCTAAGAGAACAAAGTAAACCAGTCCATATTTCCATCCTGTCTGCAGTAATAACAAACAGGAAAACATGCACATAACCTGAATAATCTTCAAGTTGCACAGGCTCTTTTCTGTTGCGAGGAACTGTTGATTCATCTTCATTTCAATGGCATGTGCCTTGTGCATTTCAATATTGTAGTTTAAAAGTAAATAGAGTGATATTCTCACCAAATTAAAGCAATAGTGCAAAAAAATTCCTTGCCATATTTTTGATTCAAGCTTTTCTTCATATTATACATTGTTGTAACTAGAAAAGTATGAGAAAATGTTATTCACATTTGGTTATTTTGCCTGTTACCCAAATAAGATGAACTGCTGCATCTTTACATTAGCCAAGTTCTTATCTAATTACCATGTTGAATATTTATATTGTAAACAATTGCAAATCAAACTTATTTTATTGGATGGCTTGCACATTTGTTACTTAAATATATAGTTGTTTTTGTTTTTGCTAATTTGCTGTAAATGATTCTGTTAAGGATGGGACTAAGATATTGCTTCCAACCCAGTTCAAGAGTCCAATACCAATATGTTTTCATGAAAACTAAACTAAAAGAGCCTTTGCATTTTAAAGAACCTTTACAATCAAATTATATTTAAGATACTAGGAAAATTAATCATTGAAGATTGCAGAATTTTTACACTGTATATTGTAATCTGTCCTTAGAACTGGTTCATGCTGGCTTTTTCTTAGCAAGACCTCCATTGTGCTCTCCAGGAGACTGACGTCACATCAAGATCCAGTAGTAGTTGCCCATATGTATCTGTGCTTATACTTGTATCTACCAGTTGATTTTTCTCCTTTTACATTTTCTGTCTCTTTTTTAGGTTTCAGAAGTGGCATTTCAGGAAATTATTACAAATATGATACCTTACTCACCATATGCAGTTCAAAGCCAGTAGATGTACAGAATTTCTCAGTAGGCCATGTCACTTCAGTTTATTATACATCCATATGTGCACAGAGAACCCATAATTCACATGTTTGATTTGAAATTGCAGGAAAGCCTTGCTGCTTTGTTAGACATTATTTCTATTATCCTGTTTTCCTATTGATTATAGTCAATAATGTACCACTCACATTGGTACATTATAATACAAGGCTTATTCTTGTATTGCTCCTCTAACCAAAGATTTGAAGAATGATATGATAGGATTCCTCTTTTTTATGAATTTGGGCAGTAAAATATCTTATAATGAAATAATTTCTAACAAAATTTATAATAAAATGCTCTGGTGTCAAATGATGTTTTGATTAATTGTATATGAAACATGCAACTACAAATTAAACAATAGCCTTGCCTATTCTGCTTGTCTGATACTATGGGATCAAATGGATTAGTGATTAATATTATACCAGTGTGGAGATTCCAATAGCAATAGAATATATGGTTCTTATACAAACAAATGCAAAATATATATGCATTATTTATATATTTATATTGATTTATATATTATTTCACTGTCCAACAAAAATGACTCAAGAGAATAGGCAATCTTTGTATCTTATAGAACTAGTAAAATAATTTGGTTGACAAAGTAGGCTCTTAAAATGCTTCTATAAAGAAAGATTGTGCATTTCAAAAGCTTGCTGTCTCATTGTTTATGCACTAAGACATGATTTCACTACAATGGTAAATTTTACTGCAAATATGAGAGCCTTTCTTACAATCATAGTATTTTATTTCCGGATGATATAAAATTGTTTAGCTTGTATTTCAGATCTGAATAGACAGTCACTTGCATTCTACAGGTAGGCTTCAATCTGCCATACTTAAAGCTGAGGAAACTTAAATTTTTTTTTAGCAAATTCAAAAGAAGCTATTTATTATAGGGAGAGCAGGATTCAATCAATTTTTTCAGACATTTGGACAAAAGCAAAACCTATTTCAGAAAGTCGTACAAGATTTCCCTGCAGTAGTTGATCATCCTAAATATTTTGCTTACAATTTATAAATGTTTATTTTGATACATAGAAAAAAATGGAATGATAATGAAGTCCCTTGATTAAAAATCAAACCAGAAACATATATAATATACATTCATTTTGTTTCTGATAGGAGATACTAAGGTACTATTAAATACTTGGGAAATCAACATCCTTTTCTCTTAAAAATGTGCACTTACCTACTCAGAGTGAATGGTAGGAAGAGTCACAAACCACAATAGATTCGTACTTCAGCAATGTAGTAGGAAAAAACTCTTCTTAATTATATTGGTAAGGGAGAATTATGAAAAAATCTTTTGTTCTAAAGCCTCCCATGTCATAGAAGAATCCCAGCAGCTACCCAAGAGATGTAAGCTTTAACCAACTGTTCAAAATTCAAAGCAATCAGTCATAAAAGGGTCTAAAGATGAGACTGCTTTATACAAAATAAGAGTCCAAAACAAAACAATAAAAACAAAAAATAAAAGTATCATTGTTCCAGGTTTTTAAAAAATCTATTTCCTTGGTTGCAGTCTTCAGGTCCATCAAAAATATTTTTTTTAAAAAAAATCCCACCAAATCACTGTTTTCTGTATATCAGCAAAAAGGCACACAAGGGTGGAGAATATGCTATGCTTCCAGTTCCAGAAACAGCACCAGCATGCTAGAGCTCAGAGCCAATCCAGACTGAAATGCAGTCAGCAGCACCATCATGCTATGCTGCTTTCTAGAGGCTCTTCCCCAAATAAGCAATGGGGTTCTCGTGGCTCTTAATTACAATAACAACTTTCAGCAAGATTCAGTATCCTGGATAGCAGCAGCCCAGCAGATATTCCTCCGGAGGGCATTCCATCAAGCAGTTGGAAACCTTCAGCACTACGGACAGCAGCCTGTGACTCTCATTTTGCATCATGCAGGCAGAACGTGCCGCTCCTCTGAACAGTACCCCCACCCCCCACCCCAGTCCGATGCATTTGCTCACTGGCATTAGATTTATCGTTAGGCACGTTCCTTAAGGAAAAGGTATTTTATAAAATGCCTCCTAAATGTTATCTACATCTGATGATCACCTTCATTAAAAAAAAAAAGAACTGCTGATTTTCAAGGCACTAGGCTCAGACTGCAGGACTACGTTACAGGAAGTGGAAGTAGGTAGACTGAAGCTTTCTGCATTTACTGAATGATTTGGCAAAGGCAACAGCCAAGGCATCTGTCTGATTATTGCCTTGTTAATGCAGAATTCTTTCCCCCCCCCCAGAAAATTACCACATTTGCTACATATGAGTCTCAGTATGTTTGTATATGCATGGATATTTTTTTAATGTTATATGGAGAAATATTAAGTTCCTTCCCCCCAAAAAAATCTCTTTGCAGAGACTGTAGTAAGTTAAATGTTTTATTATTTTCACAAAATGAGACAGTCAGTTGTAGCTTTTACTATAATAATTTGAAAAGGGGTGGGGTAGGGGTTTTCTGCAGTTCATGTTTTCTATCATTAGATGTCAATATAAAGCTATTTCTCCAGGAAAATGGCAAATTGTATATATTTTAATACATATTTAAAGCCATGAAGAAAGATACAAGAAAAATAAAGTTTGGAATATTGTTTCCATTTAAGTAAAATATAGAGATTTTACTTAATATAAAATATAATTGTTTATTTCAGATGTTTATTTCAGATAAGGGCATTATAAGCCACCTTCAGTGTTATGAGTTTTCTCTAAATAGGGGTCTCAATTCCAAATACGAATAGTGCCATCAGAACCACCTGAAATTAGATGTTCTGCCATATGATCAAATATTACACTCTGAACTTTATCTTCATGGCCCAATAAGCTGGAAAGATGTCCCGATTTCAGTTCCAACGTCTTAACGGTTCCATCATTGCTTGCAACAGCCACAATATGACCTGTAATATAAAATTAAAAAGGTTTAGAAAATGGAAAAGCAACTCTGTCAGTGAAGTGCTTGAGATAAAAAGTTCACTTGATTTGCAACTTTCTGTATGTAATGATGAACTCAGGTAATTCTGCGCTTTATTTTAAAAAAAGGCAAGTCAAACCAGTATTAGGGAACTCTGCCAGGAAAGTACCTTGCTGACATTTTGAGTAATATTGTTAACATCTGCCTTGGTATTTTATTTGATGATCTCTGTGAGTACTAATGATGTAATGATTCCCCATTTCTCTTAAAAGTTAGTTTCAGACAATAATAATGAGGATCTTCTGCTTTATTGCATGAATTTTGAGCTATGAGTTAGTTCTGAAAAGTTCTATCTGAATCCCCATGTCCCCCTACCACTTAAACAAAAGCAGTAAATATTCATCCTTGTATTTGAAATACATATCATTTGTATACTGATTATATTTATCTCTATTTCCTGGTATCATCCAGAATGTATTGAACCACTATTTACATAAATGGTGAACAACTGTCTGGAGTTGAAACAGGATGGGTGAAGGCCAACAATATGACGATAAATTTGGACAAGATGGAGGTACATTAAGTAAATAGCTCTACTTCAAGACATCTAGTGGAATGCATCATCAACACAATCAATTTGCTCTTCATCTTAGGAAATTCCTTCTAATAATCAATCAGAATCTGCTGTTCTATAACCTGTCCTCCACTTGAGAGTAATAAAGGACAGGATTTGGCTGTCTTCCATGCATTATTCTTTCAGGTACTTGAAGAATACTATCATATTACTCTCAGTTTTGTTTTTTAATATTATATATTCCTAATTCTTTTTCAATAATGAATTTTATTAACATTTAAAAATACAAAGCTAAAAATAATGGGAACTAAGAAAAAAAGAAAAGAGAAAAAGTGCAGGGAAAAAATATATATATAAAGAAAGCATTTCCCCTTCATTAAGAAAGTAAAACAATTTCAGTAACTACATATATTCCACTTACGACCACAACTGAGTCCAGAATTTCTGTTGTTAAGCAAAACATTTGTTAAGTGAGTGTCAGGACTCCCTCTGTTCAAATTCTAAGAAAGAAACCCCCCGACTCCATTGATTTAGAGAAGAGGTACTTTTACTAAGAATGAACTGATAGCAGCAAAAGCAAGGCAAGATCTGGGAAAAACCCACATGAAAGTTACACATTGAAAGTCACCCCAAATCCCTCCCCCCCAGGATCCAAGACAGAAAGACCAATCAGCATCCAACACTCTGCAAGTGTTGTTTGCCTCAAGAGTCCCAGGATGGTTGGCCTTGGATAACAACTGCGCTCAGTAGCTCTACAGTCCATGAGCGCAAACTTCCCTTCTACTTCTCACAGGAACGCTTCCCCATCCTAAATGCCGAAACTCCCCTCCCCATTTCCATGGCAGCTGGGAACAAGCAAGCTGCAAACTGCATGCTGGAGATCCGGCTGACATTCACCCCTCCATCGATAGGGCTTCAGCCCTATAAAACAACAAAAAGCAACAAACAAAACTAAAATAGAAAGCACAAAATTGAAATGGGACAATTAAGGAACATTGCTGCGCCCAGACTTATCAGGGTATTTCCTGCGGAACACCTGGAAGAGTTTAGGGCCCCGAACATTATGAGCATCCACCCAGTCTGACTGCAAAGGAGGGAAATGCTTCCAGGCCACTAAATATTGTACTTTCCCCCTTTGCCTTCTGGAATCTAAAATCTCTTTCACTTCAAAATGCTGTTCCCCCTCTATAAGAATGGGTACCGGTGGGGCTGACTAAGCAGGGAGAAGTGGGGATACCTTTTCAGGCTTAAACAAATTACAATGAAACACAGGATGGATCTGTTTAAGGTTCTTTGGCAAGTCCAACTGCACGGTTACTGGGTTAATTACTTTAACAATTGGGAATGGGCCTACATACTTAGGTCCCAATTTCTTTGATTTTTTAGTAGTCTGTCAGTATTTAGTGGATATCACCCACTTGGAACTCCTTTGGTTTCACCCTTTCCTTATCAGCCTGCTTTTTATGGGCTTGATGCGCATCTTTCAACGCCTTATGTGTCACTGGCCAGGTATGTTGAAGCCGTTCAATCCATTCCATCAAGGAGGGGGTCAGTGGCTTCTCTTGGGGCAGTTCTGATATGAGAACAAAATCCTGTCCAGAAGCTACCTTGAATGGGATGAAGCTAGTACTACGATGCATCAAGTTATTATAAGCAACCTCTGAGAAAGGAACTAGGTCAGCCCAATTATCTTGCTGATAATTCATGTAGTACATAAGATACTGTTCCAGAACCAAGTTAGCTTGTGCACATGCCCTATTTGTCTGTGAATGATGAGCAGAGCTTATCCTCTGGGTGGATAATTCCTGCCAAAACTGGGAAGTGAATTGCATCACCCTATTTGAAATGATGTGGTCTGGAACTCCATGTAACCTATACACATGTTGAATAAAAAGTTTAGAAAGCATCTTAGCTGATGGTATTTTAGTGAGGGGAACAAAATGCACTTATTTGGAAAAAAGATCCGTAACAACCCAAATAACTGTGTCCCCTCCCCCCCTCCAGCAACTCCACTATGAAGTTCATGGATATTTCCTTCCAGGTGGCCCTAGGGCTAGCCACTCTCTGTAAAAAAAGCCCATCCCAGCACAATACCACTGAAAAAGAAAAACAAGAAATTCAAGAACCAAACCAGAAACCAAACTGAAAGACAAAAAGGACAAGTACAAAAAATGGAAAGAGGGACACATAACTAAGCAAAGACTCAGAATGAACAAAGACTTGCAACAGAAATCAAGGATAATAAAAAAAGTTTCTTTCAACTTATTAATAACAAGAAAAAAGTCAAGGAAACTTGAAACTTCTCCACTAAAAAGAGAAGATGGCAAGGAAGTAACAGGCAGTAGGGAGAAAGCAGAGCTGCTTAACTCATTCTTTGCATCAGTCTTCACACAAAAAGAAATTATAGCTCAACATACCAAAAAAAAAAAAAAATACTGCAAAAGACAAACTAGAAAAGTGTCTAAATGAGTAGACCAGCAAAATGCTGTGGACATAGTATACTTAGAATTCAGTAAGGCATTTGACAAAGTAGACCACAACCTGCTGCTTAGTAAGCTAGAAAAAGGTGGGATAGACAACATCACCACCACATGGATTGGTAGCTGGCTGACAAACCGTACTCATTGAGTAGTCCTCAATGGTACTACATCCACATGGAGAGAAGTAAAAAGTGGGGTACCACAAGGCTCTGTCTTAGGCCCAATACTCTTCAATATCTTCATCAATGACTTAGATGAGGGAATAGAAGGGGAACTCATCAAATTTGCAGATGACACTAAACTGGCAGGAATAGCCAATACCCCAGAAGACAAGTTCAGAATCAAAAAAGATCTTGACAAACTTGAACAATGGGCTCACCCAACAAAATGAATTTTATTGCGGAGAAAAGCAAAGTTTTACATTTAGGCAGGAAAAATCAAAGGTATAAGTACCGATTAGGCAAGATCTGGCTCAAAAACAGTAACTGTGAGAGGCACCTTGCAGTCCCTGTGGACGATCACTTGACTATGAGCCAGCAGTGCGCAGCAACAGCCAAAAAAGTCCTGGGGTGTATAAACAGAGGCACAGAATCAAGATCACGTGAAGTATTAGTACCGCTTTATAAAATTCTAGTAAGATCACACCTGAAATACTGCAACCAGTTTTGGTCACCATACTACAAAAAAGATGTTGAGACTTTGGAAAAAGTTCAGAAAAGAGCAACTAAAATGATCAAAGGCCTGGAGACTAAAACATATGAAGAACAGCTGCAGGACTTGGGTCTGGCTAGTCTAAAGAAAAGAAGAAATAGGGGTGACATGATAGCAGTATTCCAGTATTTGAAGGGTTTCCACAAAGAAGAGGAGGTCAAATTATTCTCCAAACCAGCAGAGGGCAGGACAAGAAACAATGTTTGGAAACTGATCAAAGAGAGAAGCAACCTGGAATTAAGGAGAAACTTCTTGACAGTGAGGACAATTAACCAGACAATTAACAGCTTGCCTTTAGAAATCATTGGGTGCTCCATCACTGGAGGTTTTTAAGAAGAGACTAGATAGTCACTTGTCTAAAATGGTATAGGTTCTCCTGCCAAGGTTCCTTCCAGCTATATTCTAGTCTAATGGTGCATTCATTTGTGTGGGACATAAAACCACTCATCGCTATTTAGCGCTCCTTTCAATTCCTCACACAATTCTTTGGGGAACTCAGGCTCTGACTTTTTCTGAGCCCTGGTAGTCACTGGAGCAGCCAACTGCTTAGAGGTGATAACTGGGTGCATTACGATAGGTCTAGCACTATTGTGTTGAGGTAATCTGGATAAAGCATCAGCCATAAAGTTCTCCCCCCCCCCAGGGAAATAATGTAGCACAAAATTAAAATGATTAAAGTACTGTGCCCAATGGAGTTGCTTAGGTGACAATTTCCTTGGGGTTTTCAAGGCTTCCAGATTTTTGTGATCAGTTTTGCTCTTCTAGGAAATGCCTTCAAGTTAGCAAAGTCCACCACACTGCAAACACTTCCTTCTCCCAAACCGCTCACCTCCTTTCAGTCTCAGTTAATGTTTTGGAGGTGAAAGCACATTTGCCTACAACAACTCGGCTCCCACAGCCACATCACTAGCGTCAGTTTGGATCACAAATGAGGCATCCGTGTCAGGGTGTTTAAGCTGGGTTCGGCAGCAAATAGTCACTTGAGCTTTTCAAAAGTTGCTTGGCATTCCATCGACCATTTGAGGGGCTGGCTGGACTTAGGCTTATTCCTCCCCTTCATTTTTAAGAGGCTGGTAATGGGCAATGCAATCTTAGCAAAGGAAGGGATGAATTGTCGGTAATTGCTTTCTAGTGTGGTGGGACACCCATTTCAAAACTGCCTGCACCTTTTCAGGATCCATTTCTATCCCTCATGGGATATGCGGTAGTCCAAGTAATCAATTTTGTCCTGATGGAATTCACACTTGGACAATTTAAAGTTCGGTGGCTCTAAGTTTTTTGAGGACCGAATGCACTAACTTCACATGCTCCTCCAGTCTCAGTGTATATTAGAATATCATCTAAGTAGACCGGGAACACTTCACACCAGCATGCTTCCCCATCCCAAATGCTGAAAACCCCCTCCTCATTTCCATGGCAGCTGAAAGCAAGCAAACTGCAAACTGCATGCTGGAGATCTGGCTGACAGTGAGTTTTGTCCCATTTTATGACCTTCCTTGCCACAGTTGTTAAGTGAATCACTGTTGTTGTTAAGTTAGTAACATGGTTCATAAGTACATCGGATTTCTCTATTGATTTTGCTTGCCAAGAGATTGCAAAAGGTGATCACATGATCTCAGAACATTGTAACCAACATAAATATGAGTCAGTTACCAAGTGGTTGAATTTTGGTCACGTGACCACGGGGATACTGCAATGGTTGGGTGAAAAACAGACATAAGACACTTTTTTCAGTGCCATTATAACTTCAAACAGTCACTAAATGAACAGCTGTAAGTTGAGGACTACTTGTATTATCTGCTATAACATTTCAACAAAAGATTTCTTCTTCCCGTATCTTATTTCTTATTTATAAACAAATTAAAGGCCTCATTATTTAATCATTATAAGCAAACGTCCACTAAGAGTAACTAAAAATATCAACAAATATGTTTCAACCTTAATCAAACAAATCGGTTTCATATTCCTTTCCTTTTAATGCAGTAACTTATAATTTTCTTTAGAAGTACAATAAAAAATTATCTTCCCATATCTTATCTCTTATCTATAAACAAATCTTTAAAGCCTTGTCATTTAGACCTAGTCATGGGATTAATCTTTAATTCCTTCAAATAGTTTCTCATAAGTTAATTTCTCATCATTTCCTCTTCGTTTCCCCTCAGAAATTTCTTTACAAATTTAAAAAATATCAAAAATAACATATATATTTTAATCTTAATCAAATAAACTAATCTTGTAATTTTTTATTTTACTTCTAACACAATAGTTTATCATTTTCTCTAAAAATACAACAAAAATATCATGTCATATCTATAAATAAATCTTTAAAGTCTAGTCCTGGTTGTTCTTAGAAACCCATTAAAAACAACTAAAAAAAACATCATATATATTTTAACCTTGATCAAATAAGCCAACTTTATATTCCTTTTTGTTTTTAAAAATCCAAGTCATTCCCTGATTTATTAATTGTGCACTCCTTTTAGTTATTAATACATTAACCAATTCCATTTCTAAATCCAGTGTAGAATCTTTTCCAATATAATTTTTGTAGCTTATCATTTTAAAATCCAAATCCAAAACACTTATTCTCAATTGTGTCTTCTATCTTCTCTTTTATGGTAGCAAACAATCTTGATAGAAATTTCTTAGTGCATTGTTCCCAAATATCCTCTGAATTTTTCCAAAGTTAAAATGCTTTGCTCTATCCTCCATCCATTCTCCATTTTCTTGTCTGTTTAATTATATTATTTAGTTCTTTCTGGTTGTGCCTAGTATCTAATCTTCAAAGATTCCTCTTATCATGTTTTTCTCTAATCCACAACATTTTCCAATGGGAAAATTTCTTAGATTCAAAGTTTTCATATATTTTAACAGGATTTAAAACAAGGATTCTTATAATAAACTTCATCCTCCCCCCCATCTCTCTGGTCCTGTTATCAATTTATAACTTTCCAAAATCAGCATTCTAATCAACCTTTTCCTGTTTATGTCAACTTTTTTTTTTTAAAAAAACACCTTTTTTAAAAAAAGTTCTTAAACTTAAAAACTTTTTTTGCTGAAGATTGAAAAAAAATCACCCAGTGTGATGAAACTTGTTGTTCTTTAGGTTCTTAATATCCAAAAAAGCCTTCAACAAGCAATTTCCTGAAGTGATTAAGAAAGGAAGTGGACAAACCCAGTGTCTATTTGAAGGCTCCAAACCATGACTTGGGCAAAACAGGCTTTCCCCTTGGCTCCCAAAGCTCTAAAACTGCTGATTTATACATTCTCCCTGTATGAGCGCCTCTGTATGGAATGCTTGTGGTTGATCACAGGTCCTCCCCTTTGTCTGGAGAGGTATTTCGAGGTATCAGTCCTTCTGTTTGCTCCTTGTTCTGACCTTGCTTCCCTGGAAGTCCTTAAAATTAAATATTCCCAATTCTGTCATCTCTTTTTATATGACTTAGTTTTTAGTCTCCTGATTATTCTTGTTGCCTTCTTTAAACCTTTTCTGATGTGAAGAACCTTGAAAAAGAATCTCTTCTTCCAATATGATGCTCAGAATTTGACACAATTCTTGAACTGAAGCCTGGCCAAAGTGGAATAAAACAGAATCACACCCTATGGATTACAAATTATATTCTGATGATGCAGCCTCCAGTTGCATTTGTCTTATTTCTAGACATATCACACTGATGCATATCCATAAACATATTTTCAAGCAATGACTTCCATAGTCTGCTTCACAAGTATTATGCCAAGCCAGGTATATCACATTCTATACCTGATTTATATTTCAATTGCACAATATTTGCATTCATCTATTGAATTTATCCCATTATTCTCATTCTAGTTGTCTAAACTATAATGCAAATTTGAATGTTATTTTTATTTTCTAGGGAATTAGGTATCCATTTTTGTGCAAACTGAATCATCATTTTCTCCAACTTTTCATTTAAGTGAAAAAGGACGCCCAAGATTGTGATACTCTATTCAGCACTGTTACTCATTTTTCAGTCAGATATATAGCCACTTAAATGTTCTGCTGTTCAGCTCATTAATACAAAGATTGCTTGCTAATCAGAATGTTATGAAAGCCATTTTGTGATAGAACTGTAACTTTGGAATGTCAGATCCCGAAAGAAATGTATTGTTTCTTTTCCTATAGTATACATGCTTTTGTAACCATTTTGGGGGCCTGCCATTCTGTTGGGAGGGGGGATGCTTTGGAGATGCTTTGCACTGTCTTGCCACTTTGCCCTTCCCCCAGGAGAAGGAATGCAGCCGAATAACATCACCCTTATCTAAGAAACAGTTTGTGCTTGGAGCCGGAGGGAAACAAAAGTGAGAGAGACCTTGAAGAGCGCGCCAAAGGAGCCAGTTACTAAAACAATATGCCACCTGTCGATTGGCTGGGATTCAAATGGACACTGGGACCTTGGGGGGAGGAGTAACGAATATTGCTTTTGATATACTGCTTGCGCGGGTTTTCCCTCAGATCTCGCCTTGTTTTCCTTGCTTTCACTAGTCCCTAATAAAAGTTCCTTTTGAGACAATGCCTGTTTCAAGCGTTCCACTTTCTTGGGAGACCTAGTTGAGGCAGATCCTTACATAAGGCAAGATCTGAGGAAAAACCCGTGGGTTATAGGGGTCTGAATGCGGTGTGCATGGAGAATATGTATCCCCTGCCTCTAATGAGAGACATGCTAGCACACCTGTCAAAAGGGAAAACCTTCTCTAAACTAGAGCTGTGGGAGGCTTACTATCAAATAAGGAAGGGGGATGAATGGAAAACTGCTTTCAATTGCCCCTTCGGCTGCTTTCAATTTAGGGTGGTACCTTTTGGACTGCAGGGGGCTCCTGCTGTTTTCATGCAATTGATCAATGAGGTTCTTCATAAGCACCTGTACAAGGGGGGTTTGGTTTATTTTGATGATATCTTAATCTATATTGAGACCAAGGCAGAACACGTCAAACTGATCAGAGTGGTATTAAATAAACTCCTCTCCATCAAACTGTATGCCAAACTCTCAAAATGTGAATTTCACAAAAATCACATTGATTACTTGGGCTATCGTATCTCAAATGAGGGGTTGGAGATGCACCCGGAGAAAGTGCGAGCCATACTGGAGTGGGTCCCCCTCGCACCAGGAAGCAACTAGAGAGCTTATGTTTAATAAAAGATGACCTGGCTTGGGTCGGAGAGAAAATATATGTTCCAGCAGATCTAAGACTAAAAGTGATGCGAGCTGGGCACGACTCGAAAATAGTTGGACACTTTGGGTTCGTCAAAACCCTACATCTGCTTAAGAGGCAATTCTGGTGGCCCTTCAGCACTCTGGAAAGAGATCTCTATGGGCTTTATTGTGGAGCTTCCTGAAAGTGCAGGGAATATAGTTATCTGGGTGATTACAGACTTGTTCTCTAGGCAAGCCCATTTCATCCTGTGCCCAAAGATCCCAATGTGAAAGCCCTGGCTAAATTCTTTGTGCAACACATCAATCAATTTCATGGGGCCCCACAACGTATAATCTCAGACAGGGGGGTCCAGTTCACCTCTAAGCTCTGGAAAACTTTTCTAGACCTTTTGGGATCTAGTCAGGGGTTGTCATCTAGTCATCATCCTCAAATGAATGGTGGGACAGAGAGACTGAACTCAGTTCTAGACCAGTACCTGAGATGCTTCATCAACTATCAACAAGATAATTGGACTGAGTTGCTGCCTTTTGCTGAGGTTGTTTATAACAATGTGGTGCACTCAAGTACTAGTTCCAGGTTACAAATGGTCATACTTTAATTCCTATGCCTGAATTGCCCATTAAGAAACTTGACATTCCCTCTTTGCAAGAGTGGATTAAACAGTTGCAAAATACCTGGCCGGTGGTACGAAAAGCTCTGGATGAGGCCAGAGCAGCCTATAAGGCTCAGGCTGACAAAAAGAGGGTGGAGCAGAAACCTTTTAAGGTTGGAGACAAAGTCTACCTCTCTACTAAATACTTGCAATCTCTACAGCATTCCAAAAAATTGGGTCCTAGAGGTTTGTTGGACCTTTTCCTATTAAATGTATCATCAACCCAGTGACTGTCAAATTAGAACTCCCTAAGAGCCTAAGACAAATCCACCGTTTTCCACTGTAGCTTACTCAAACCAGAAATTATGTCTAACCTTAGACCAGGGGTCCCCAACCCGTCCATGGACCAGTACTGGGCCGTGACCACTTAGGAACTGGGCCGTGCAGCTGGAGGTGTGCTCAAAGTGTGTCTTCCACCTCCAGGAATGTGACAAGTCTGCAGGACTCTGGGCAGGGGCAGGAGAGTGGCAGGGCATAAGCTGTCTTGCTCAGTGCAAGGTCTTCCAATGGCTGCACTTGCAACTGGTTTGCAACATCTGGGCTCCTTGTCCTTCTCTCCCTCCTCCTGCTTCTTTTGTTATCTCTTCTTTTGCCTCCTCCTCCTCTTCCTGGTCTTGCTCTCTCTTCCTCCTCCTCCTCTTCTTCCTCACTTTCCTCCTCTCCCCCTCCCAGCACCCCAGCTGGGCTCATGCTCTCTTCGTGCAACTCTCCAAGTTTCCAAGACAAATGCATGCCAGCCCAGCTTGCAAATAGGGTTCCCCCAAATTCTCGTTGGAGGGGGACTTCCCCCACCCAGGTATGTGTGTGTGAGGGTGTCTTTCTCAGGGTGCAAATAGGGGCAGGGAGAAGCTAACTTTCACCTTAAGCACTGCATCTCCAAGGGATTCTCTCGCTCGTCTGCACCTTTTCTAAGACCACTGGGCTCTGTTGCACTTCAACTGGAGTTTTTTGCTTTTATTTTGATGCTCCAGGTGCCTTGTGTTTTGGCAAAGTCCTGCCTGCTTTTCAAGGTTTAATTTGGTGTATATGTGTATGTTACTCTCTCTCTCTCTCTCTTGAATGGTTTTCTCAGCACTTCCTCAGCGTGCTGGGTCTTTGGTTTGTTTTGCTGGAAGGATTGTTTAGGATTGTCTCTTTTCCTTCCCACTTTCTTAGAAGCAGAAAGTCACTGGTCTAATCTAATACAATAATAGAAATAAAGTGCATTATATATTTATTTATTTAGAAAATTTACAATAAAAGTAATGCACTTGAATCATCCTGAAACCGTGCCCCCCCCCCCAGTCCATGGAAAAATTGTCTTCCATGAAACTGGTCCCTGGTGCCAAAAAGGTTGGGGAACTCTGTTCTAAGCAATTGAAGAGATCATAACTAATATCTGTTAATTGTATAATATTTCGCAGTAATCTATTATTCTTTCATTTTAAATCAATATGGGATTTTTATATTCCTTACAGTAGGTTTTTGGAAAAATGCATTTAACTGGGTGAAAATGATAGAAATTCTGTCATTAAATGTGCAATTACCATTAAATCTATTCATTTGTCTGCATACATCTGAACGCTGTACTCGAACAATTTACAATTAAAGCAACTTGTTTCTGCAAAGATGTCTCTACCTAAACGAACACTCTCAGCCCAACCCACCTTACAGGATTGTTGTTGTGGGGAAAATAGGAGGAGGAAGGAGTATTAGGTATGGGGTTCATCACCTTGAGATACTTAGAAAGTAATAAAAAGCAGGATAGAAATTAAATAAATAAAATCAAAAGTATGGGGAAAAGCTTCTTGTAAAAATACCTCCAAAAAGTTTAATATCTGAAGTTAATCTTAATCATAAAGAGAAACTTGAGATCCAATAAGCTATCAGTCTCTTTCTGCAGGATATAATATTTGTAAATTAAATAAAAATTATAGTAGCTATATATAAAGACATGGCTAAATTAGTGCAAGAGGATGTTAAGAAGTTTGGGAATGAGCAAAGAGTTTGCTGTCTCTTTGCAAAAGGCAGGAGGTTGTATGTCCACCTATATATCCCAAAGATGCTTTTTCACAAGGCAAATGGATTTTCTTATTTTTCTTTGAAGACATTTCGCTTCTCATCCAAGAAGCTTCTTCAGCTGTGACTGGATGGTGGGGAATGGAAGGATTTATACTCCTTGCAGCCAGCTGGTCATTTGCATTCTTTTAGAGAGTCATTGATGCCACCTGGAGGTTTATCTGTGTCCTCAGGGTCACCTGAGTAATGCAAATGGGTGTGGAGGTTTTTTGGAACTGTTGACAGGCTGAAGATAGATGTTGTATCCCTCCCCCTCTGTTGAGAGAGGGCTGTTCAATTTTGACATAGATTTCCTCTTTGACCCCTTTCAAACCAGAGGTCCTCTCTGTCCAAAATGTGGACTTTGCTGGCTTTGAAAGAGTGGCCTTTGTGTTTTAAATACAGATGGACTGCTGAATCTTGTCCTGATGGGTTTGTTCTCCTCCAGGTGGCAACAATAACTCTCTAAAAGAATGCAAATGACCAGCTGTCTGCAAGGAGTATAAATCCTTCCATTCCCCCCACCATCCAGTCAGAGCTGAAGAAGCTTCTTGGATGAGAAGTGAAACATCTTCAAAGAAAAATAAGAAATTGCAGTTGCCTTGTGAAAAAGCATCTTTGAGATAACTATGTCCTGGATGACTGAGAATTTCCATAGACATCCACCCATATAGGGAGCCATCATTCTTACTGTATATGGATTTGTTTGCTAAGCTACAATGTTTTGCATCTATGAATTGAATAACATAAATAATGTGAATAGGTGAGGAAGAGAAGGAAAATGGAAAGACCCAGAATGGGCATTTCTCTTTCCCATTACCTTTATGTCAACAGTGGTCTACTGCTCTTTGTAATTTGTTTTTTATAATGTAAATTCCATCTTTCCTCTTGAAGATTTTTGTGTTGAAGGGAGGGGGAATAAAACAGGATAGTATTTAAAATCTTTTCAAAATTACACCCCTCCCCCGACTTTCAAAATAATAATGTAAAGTATATTTACTAAAAGTCCATTTCCATGTACCTAAAACAATACCTTTATGAAATGTGTTACCTGAATTAGTGTTCACTTTGAGTCTATCTTGTCTTGTAAGGAATACATTTCAACACTTTTATAGTCTACATACAGAGGGCAACCCACAAGAAACCTCCAGCAAGGACAGGACACAGGCCTTTTATATTATAGTCTACCCTTTAAGGAAAAATCATCTATGATCACTGAAGACCAATTGTTCATATTCTTCTCTCTAAATTTTTAATCCAGTATTGTTGTCTATTTTTCTCAGGTATAAGGACACTTTTTAGTTTTCACCTTTTGTCTAAAACTATGTGTCACAGTTGGCTGGATTCATACAATTTATTAAGTGAAAACTAAACAAACCACAATAGTTTGCTGCTGTTGCTAGGCTGTAAAATGCAGTAAAAATAAAAATACTTTGAACATTAGGAAACAAATCAATGTAATGTTTAGTAAAAAAAAAAAGTGCCTACAATATTTTTAGAAATCCATGAATAGTTTCTGAAAGATGAGGACACATACTGTACACTACAGTTTTCACTTACAATCTGAGGTGGACTGCTCAAGGTAATTTTCCCATCTTGAAACAACGTAATTAAAAGCTTCTATATTAAGATTCCTTAAAAAGAGCCACCTAGTCTAATGTATGGCATTTATGAATCCAAATTGCCTATAGTAAAAGGAATACATCTTGTCTTTGTGACACAAATTTACGTTTTTTCCAGTATTACTTTTAAATATCCATTTAAAAGTCTCTCTAATTGACATTTCTTGGCTGAATGTTTCTTGGAAGATTTTCAACTGAAATAACCTATTGGTTTTCCTATGCAGTGTTATGTGATATATTGTTGTTCAGTCGCTAAGTCGTGTCTGACTCTTCTTGACCCCATGGACTATAGCACGCCAGCCCCACCCCCTCATTGTCTCCCTGTGTCTGCGTAAACTCATACCCACTGCATCGGTATAGTCATTGTACTGCCCTGCATACCCAGAACACAGCTGAAGTTTCAAGTGAAAGTATTAGCTCCAATAGCTGAATTCTTGATTTTAAAAGGTTGCTGGGGCCCATTCTAATAATTATCTCAAGTTGCTGGGGTGAGATTTAGTTTTGTACAACCACTGTGGTCCTTCCAACTCTGTTATTCTGTTATGTTTTATTTTTAAGGAATTATGGTTCAAATGTATATCATACGTTTGAAAGGGATACCCCAGACATCCACAATATAACATTTGATTGAGATGAAAGGTAAAGGTAAAGGCGCTCTTGAGTTAAACCTCAGCTCATGATGACTTCATCCATGGCGGCATTAGAGAAGTGGTTTGTCAGTGGCTTTTTCAGGCATTATTATTTTTTAACTTCTCAGCCTACCCAACAACCCTGGAAGAATCTCATTTGATTTGTCACCAAGCCAGATTCTGTTTAGTTTCCAAAATCAGTCAACTTTGGCTAGAGGTTGTCACCTGTCGAAATGGTTGAGATATTAGTGCAAATAATAAAGGTATAATTAGTCTCATTTTCTGTATTTAATTACATTAGTGCATAGTGTCAACAATGGAAGTGTAGCATTTTTAACTTCAAAACCAAACATAACACTGTAGATTTCTGGGCTGCTCTGTTTGAAGTTTGTAACTCTAGGGTTGCAAAAGATGTAATTGTGAATGTTAGATGTCAAAGTGGGAGCTTTTTTCCAGCAACATCAAATAACTACTAAAGAAACCATTACATTCTCACATGAAAATAAATAAAAAATATTTTTTCAGATTGTTCTTAAATGTGAGAGCAAAACATTCTAGAACTGGAGGAACTAGAAGTCATTTTTTACAAATTCCTACTCTGTTATATATATATTTGTTATCAAGTTTAATAAAGCTATTTTCAATTATGTGTCAGAAGATTGTAACAGCGTATTCTGGGGAAGATGAAAGTCATTTTTATGCACATCAGAACTAATTGTCAAGATTGAATTGCTAAGATGCTTGCTAACCTCTGTCACTATTCAACTTGCCATAGAAACAGGGGAGGGAGAGCCTGGGAAAGAAACGGGAGTTTCAAGAAGCCATCCATGGACTAGGAGACCCAAGGTCACAAAAGCAGGTGTCTGACAGAGAAGTTCCCATAACAAACTGAAGAGATGTGATTGGGCAACATGGACACTTGGTGGGTGGGGGTTATGAAAAGCTATTGTTAACTAACCAGATTTTCATGCGGGAAAACTAGAGTTGATCTTGCTTCTTCAGTACTGAGATGTGTATTCAATAAAGTTTATCTTTTATGGCATTTCAAAGCTGTAAAGATTCCTCAATGTTGAATTCCCTAGCTAGACGGTTGACATAAAATCAACTCTCATAAAGTTATGAGTGCAGCCTACTTGAAGGCTTCCGAGAGAACTGAAGTGTAATGATGTCAGGAGCAGAAAAGAAGACCTAGACCACGGCCAAGCCGGGGCTGCTCCCCCCTCGGAAAGCACCTGCAGCAACTCAGCTGGACTACAGGGCGCAACCGGTGGTGACGTGGTCCAAGGTGAGAGTGGAGAAGACAGGGAAGCTGCAGGTGTGCGAAGAGGGAGCTGTGGCGGGACCCCTCTATGCCGGGAAAAAGTGGGTGGGAGGCATGAGAAAGGCTGTTGAGATGGAATTCCCCTTGATCCCATCGAGGGTTGTGATAACCTAGGGAAGCAAGTGGAAGACCAAGAGTACTGCGGACTGGGAGGAATCAGTGGAGGGGAAGCCTCTAACCACCTCCCTCAGCCCTTTGGTGGAGCAGTTGTGGGAGAAGTTTGGAGAATTGAGTATGCAAGGAGTAGAACAGGTGAGATCCCCAGGTCAGGGGGCAGCATCAGTGTTCTTTAAGGAGAAAAAAGATGGGATCATTGAGGTTGTGCATGGATTTTAGGGGGATTAATAGTGTGTGCATGGGAAATATGTACTCCCTCCCCCTCATGAAGGACATACTGGGGCACCTATCCAAGGGGAAGGTGTTCACCAAATTGGATTTAAGAGAGGTGTACTATTGTATGAGGATCAAGGAGGGGGATGAATGGAAGACTGCTTTTAATTGTCCCTTGGGTTGCTACCAGTTTAGGGTGATGCCTTTTGGACTATAAGGACCACCAGCAGTGTTCATGGAGTTAATAAATGAGGTACTGCATGATCATCTGTACAAGGGGGTGCTGGTCTACTTGGATGATACTCTCATCTACTTGGAGACAATGGAGGAGCATGTGGAACTAGTGAGGGAAGTGCTGCAGAAGCTACTGAGGGCTTAAGTTCTATGTCAAACTATCCAAGTGCGACTTCCACAAAAGTAGCTTGGACTATATGGGGTATTGCATATCAAAGGAGGGGGTGGAGATGGACCCTGGCAAAGTGAAAGCCATATAAGAGTGGGAAGCCCCCTGAACCTGGAGACAACTACAGAGCTTTCTGGGGTTTGCCAACTTCTATCGACAATTCATCCCCTCCTTTGCACAGAAAGCCTTGCATATTACAGAGCTATTAAAAATGGGGAGGGGGAGGGGAGAGTTGAAGCCCAAGGCAAACCAGCCACTCAACTGGACTATGCAGTGTCAAAGCAGCTTTTGAAAAACCCAAGTGGCTTTTCGTGGCTGAGCCAATCCTTAAGCACCCAGAACCAACAGCGCCCTTCATAATCCAAGCAAATGCTAGTGATGTAGCAACAGGGGCTGTCCAGCTTCAAAAGAACCAGGAAGGGAAACTCCAGCCATGCGTCTACACCTCTCAGTGTGGGCAATGTGGGAGAAGGAGGCTTATGCAGTCCGTTGGGTGTTGCTTATATGGAGGCAAATTCTGGCAGGAATTTATTAAATTGATAAGGGTCCTCACAGGGGCTTAGTTCTGGGTTCCATTCCAGTACCAATGGGGGGGGGCAGAGAGAGTTAACTCAATGATAAAGCAATACTTGCGCTGCTATGTGAACTACCAGCAGACCAACTGGGCAGAACTTCTGCCTTTTACAGAAGTAGCCTACAATAATTCTGTACATAGCGGCACCAGGTTCACCCCATTTAGTGACGGGAATGTATTTTGTGCCTATGCCAGAACTACCACGGGGTCCTCTTCCTCGTTGTCCTTAGCTGATGGATAATTTGAAAACCATATGGGGGAGGTGCAGAAGGCATTGGATAAGGCTAGGGAATCATATAAGAAGCAGACTGATCGAAAGAGGGTTCCCCAAGAGAGTTATAGGATCGGGGACCAGGTGTATCTGTCTACTAAGTTTCCCAAGCTAAGGCAGTCCTGCAAGAAATTGAGTCCTAAGTACATAGGACCTTTCCCAATTGTGAAAGTTATTAATCCAGTAACTGTTGAGCTAAGGTTACCAAAAGAATTGAAGCGAGTTCACCCAGTATTCCATTGCAGCTTGCTGAAATCATTCAAAAGGTCCAACTTAAGACTAGAGATAAAGGAACCCCCTCCTCCTATATTTGGGGGGGGGGGAAGAAGCATTATGAAATTAAGAAAATATTAGACTCAAGGATTTATAGGGGGAAATTACAGTACTTAGTCCTGTGGAGAGGCCTGTGGAGCAGATGCCGAGTGGGTAAAAGCCCAGAATGTTAAAGCTGATTGATTAATATGAAAGTTTCATGAGAAATACCCACAACGACCAAGGAGATGAGGTTTGAATGTTCGAATAGGTGTTTCCCTATGTCTACTTTCTTTTTCAGGGGGCCAGCATGTCAAGGTTAAATTGCTAAGATGCTTGCTAACCTCTGTCACTACTCAACTTGCCATAGAAACGGGGGGAGGGAGAGCCTGGGAAAGAAATGGGAGTTTCAAGAAGCTGTTCACAGACTGTGAGACCCAAGGTCACAAAAGCAGGTGTCTGACAGAGAAGTGGATCATTCCCATAACAAACTGAAGAGATGTGATTGGGCAACATGGACATTTAGTGGATGGGGGTTATGAAAAGCTATTGTTAACTAACCATATTTTCACGTGGGAAAACTAGAGTTGATTTTGCTTCTTCAGTACTGAGATGTGTATTCAATAAAGTTTATCTTTTATGGCATTTCAAAACTAAAGATTCCTCAATGTTGAATTCGCTAGCCAGACGTTTGACACTAATTTAAAACGATTCTGCAGGATCAACATAAACAGAAATGTTGCTTGGCATTTTTATTAACTGTGGATGGAGATATTGAATACCTCAACTGATTTCTGAAACACATGTGGAAAGATATCTGTTATTTGTCCAGAAAAGTGCAAAACTGAAATGTTTTAACACATGCTTGCACTTAAGAAATCAAAACATATTATTTTTTTTTTAAAAATGACTCAACTGAAGGAAAAATAACAGAAATGATGTATGATAAAATGTAATCCACACAAGATTATGAGAAAATGTTTCCCATAAGTCTATAGATTGTCTATTAAAATTTTCCAGCTGCTAAACCTTTATATTTATATTAATATTCTTGGTTTCACTAGAGCTGATAAAAGACTAAGAAATACTTTATTTACTTTCAATAAGCTTTGCTTTTACAAATCTTAATTTAGCTTCTCCTCCCTCCTCCCCCCAAAATCCCACCCCACTGTCTCTAATCCCTTCCCCCCCCCAAAAAAAAAACCAAGAACTCTTTGGAATACTCCACAGTATTTGGAGAATTGAGAATATTTAAATCATTCTTCTACATGAAATGATTTTAATTACAGAAACTGAAATCTACAAAACAGTTTCAGGATCAAGTTTCTGCAAATCTCTTCTTTGATAGAATAACAGGGCTGGAAGAGATTTTGGAGACCTACTTACCCAAAGCAGGTAAGTACACCACCCCAGACAAATGTATGTCTAATCTTTTCTTGAAAATCTCCAACGATGAGGTTCCTTGATCAATTGTTCTTACTGCAAGGAAGTTTTTCCTTAGTTCCAAGTCGGATCTCTCATTAATGAGCTTCCACCCACTGTTTCTTGTCCTGCCCTTAGGTGCTTTGGAGAATAAGTTGATGATCCCCTTTTCTCTATGATTGCTCCTCAAGTACTGGAAGACAGCTATCCTGTTGTCCCTAAACCTGCTCTTTGTTAGGTTAGGCATATCTACAGTAGTTCCCTTAACCATTCATTATACCGCTTGCCTTCTTTGTTGCTTTTCTCTGCACTCTTTCTAGGGTCTCAGCATCTTTTTTGTATTGTGACCAGAACTGGATGCAGTATTCCAAGTGTGGCCTCGCTAGTGCAGTAGAGGTCTGTACTATCACTTCTCATGATCTTGATGCTATCCCTCTGTTGATGTAGCTTATAACTGCACTGACGTTTTGGCTTTAAATACAAAGGTCTTCTAACTTGTCAATTTAGAAATTAAAGAATTAGCTGTCACAAGGATAATCTCTGAGTGGGAGGCTAAGAACAAGTCTTATTTCTTTCTTTAGTTTGTAAAGAAAGTAGTAGAAATGATGTCTTGTGCTACCTAATGTATATTTAGTTTTGTAACTATAATAAAGGAAAGGATGTTTGAGTGTGTATGTACAATCAGTTCTTTGGGCAATTCAGGCTATAAAAGCCAATTGCTCTGATGAAATGATCATTTCCTTGAGAAGGTATAGGCCAGTTTTGCTTCTTGTATTTCTTTAAGCCTGTGTTTGAATTTTGAAGGTATAGGTCAGGGTTAGGCAACCTTGGCTCTTTTATGACTTGTGGATTTCAACTCCCAGAATTCCTGATTCAGCATGGCTGAAGTCATAAAAGAGCCAAGGTTGCCTACCTCTGGTATAGGTAAATCTCATATAGCAACTGCTCTGTCACTATTTGCAGCTAGATCAGTATGAAAAGTAACTTTGTGACCAGTTCTCAAATGTACCATTTTCACAGATCTGTAAAGGAAAGGAAAACTAAAGCATGATTGTAAGCACAGTTGCGGTTTTATTTAGGGACTGTTTATTTAACAACTAAGTCTCCACTCCCAATTGTGGTTGCTAAAGAAGGACTATATTTCTTTCTGTATGCATTTCATAACAAAGACCTAACTCAACATAATCTTAAAGTGGGTAGGGCAAATTCAAAGTGCTTGTTCTGGACTGTAAGCATTGCAATAATTGGAACTACAGAATGAAAGAAATGCTTCTGCTTTACAATCCCATCTCAGCTCTTTAGAAGCTTTGTGCCAAGTAATTTCACATTCCCAGCTGACTTCCATAGAAACCCATCAATTTCTTACATACTGTTTACTGTCTTTTCAGCACCAGGCACAGACCTGTTTATTTGCCAAAGGCTTTTTACTTTTTAATTTCATGCATGTTCATTGCAATGTAATGTTTTAACTCATTTTATTATTTTAAATGGGGAGGCTGTTATACAGGGCAGATTTGAATAATCTGGCTCTTTTACATGACAACAAAATATCAGTTTCATTTAACAGTGAAAGATGGCGCAAGGGATATAACCCAGACTTGATATTTGTGAGCAACCATATAATCTAACAATATATCAAAGTAGTCTGCCCAGCTATTCCAAATTCCCAGACCAGTCAATTATGTGTCAGGTTACCACGGAGGCTTACCTCACAATAACCCCTTTCAGAATGGGACAATTTGTACCGCCCACATTTTCACGCCCACTCCTCCACAGGACTCCCACTGCAGTTAACCCACAGTGGAGGGCTTGGCGAGTCCTCCACTTATACTCCTTCCCCAATAATGGTCTGCCCATGGTCCTGTCCTGCCCTGTTCTCCTGGCTGATTCACCAAGGGATGCTTGTCCGTTGGTGTTTTGCTGCGTGTGACACTTAAAATGCGCCTCCTGATGACCGGATGGGGCAGGCACCTGGCACACAAACCCCCAGTCGCACTGGCAGCAGCCGCAGCCTGCCAGTGGTCACTCCTGATATGGCCAGGCTGCATTTGTAGCTGCGTCCCAGCCGAGGGGGGCTCCAGCCTTGCTGGCATCCATAGGTCCACATCCCACTCAGAGGGAACCAAAAGGAGAGTGTGAGTCTCAGCCGTGATCAGAACTTTGGCAGCCCTGCAGGGAGAGCACTAAAATGTGAGAAGCTAAAATGGCTTAGTATGGAGAAAAATAAAAATAAAAAATTTAAAATGTCAAGTGCCCTTTGTGCTTAAATGTGCAAGCAAACCTTGCACATTTAAGCATGCAGTAAAACACCCAGCAACAAGCGTCCCTCGGTGAATCAGCCAGGAGAAGGGGATTGGGCAGGAGTGCTAGTGGAGGGCCTGCTGAGCATAAATGCCAGTGGTGGTTCAGCTGGGTGGAGGGCCTGTAGAGAAGTGGGCACAAAAATGTGGCCAGTGCAAATTGCCCTAGACTCTCCCCTTCAGACATAGATATAACTTTTAAAAAGCTGACTGGCCTAAATTTCAGAGATCATTAGACAGTGCTGTTACTCAATTAATACCTAAACTGAGTTATTACAACAAATTTGTGGAGGCTGTTAAAAAATGTTTCCGGTTATCAATCTCATGGGGTTGCAAAACCAACTATATCCAAGGCTTACAGCAGAAACAAAGGACAAATTGCTGAAGTGCCTCACTCTTTTTGAGGCTGATCCCATGACAGAAAACAGTGAATGCAGGATAACAGTTAATTACTTCTAAGGCTGAAGCTAAGATTAAAGTTAAGCTGGATTAAAACAATAGAGGAACTGGACATCAGCACAAGTAGCTACAAAGCGTGGAGATTGTTGAGGCACCTGAATAATGATTCAACTCACCCTAGAGATCATGCCAGCGTGACTGCAGACCAAATAGCCAGTCAGCTTCTTAAAAACGGCAACCCAGGCCACCAAAACACAAGATTAAGATCAATAAAAATAAGGAGGATGAAACGACTAACTTATCATCCCCCTTTATTATGGAAGAACTGAGAGAAGCTATAAGGAAGAGTACACCACGCAAAGCTACTGGTTTAGATGACATCCTTATTAAACAGATAAAGCAATTTGGACCGAAAGCAAGACAGTAGTTACTAGAAATTTTAATGAATGTGTAAACAATGTAAGATTCCTAGTGTCTGACAGAAGGCTAAGGTTGTAGCAATTTTAAAACCAGGTAAAGAGACCTTGCCTCACTGTAACTGTAGAATCTCTTTTCAATACAGCAGCAGGCTGGATTTCCCCTGAAGAAAGTTGCACAGCACAGATCCTGAATTTAACCCAGTACATCAAAGATGGATTCCAAAAGGGCAATGTAACAGGAACTGTATTCATAGATCTCACGTTGCATATGATACCATATGGCAATCTTGAACAACTGAAGCAGAAAGTTTATGATATGACTAAAGATTTTAAATTTACAAATATCATCAGGAATCTGCTCCGAACTGTATGTTTCTTTGTCAAATTCCAGGGAAGGTAAAGTAAATGGAGGAACCAAAAGAACGGATTACCTCAAGGTACTGTATTGGCTCCAACTCTTTTTAATATTTACACCATTAATCAGCCACTCCCTGAAGGTACTAACAACTCTATGTATGTTGATGATTGAACAATGGCTGTACAGGGGAAAACATTTGAGGAGGTTGAACAACGTTTAACTGAAGCCTTGGTAGAGCTGGATTGATACAATTGTGATAACCAGTTAAGACCAAATCCAACAAAAACTCAGGTACATGCCTTCCATTTTCATAATAAGCAGGGTGCTAGGAAGCTGCATATTATATAGAAAAGGACATTTTTGGAGCATTGCCACAGCCTTAAATATTTAGGGGTTACTCTAGATAGGGCCCTAACACATAAGCAGCACTATACCAACACTAAACTGAAGGTCAGAGGATGAAATATCATCCTCAGGAAATTAATGAGCTCTACCTGGGGTGCCAAACCAGGGGTCCTTAAGACAACAGCTCTAACTCTTTACTACTCAGCAGGTGAATATGCCTGCCCTGTCTGGTATAGATCAGCATATGCTTGGAAAGTAGATACTACTCTGAATGAAGCTAGCAGAATTATTACCGGGTGCCTTAAACTTACCCCTCTAGATAAGATTTACCACTTACCTGCATTGCCCTGGCTGCTATTTGCAGAGAAGCAGCAGCATATAGATAAAGACTCAAATCATCACTATTTAGACAGCACCCTCTCTATGGCCTACAACTACCTCAGCAGAGACTAAAATCCAGGAAAAGCTTCCTTGGGTCAATGGAAGACATTGAAGAATTTGAAAGCAGAGTGGATCTATGGAAAGCTACAAAGAACCAACACTGGATAGAACCATCGGAGGAGCTGGTACCTGGGTCTGACAAAAGTTGGGAAGTATAGGAATTGTTGAATAGACTGCACATGGATACAACAAGATTCAGAGACACTCTGAACAAATGGGGCTATCCGGTTGCTTCTGTTCTTGCAATTGTGGTGATATGCAGACAACAACACATATGTATATCTGCCCTTTGTATCCTGATTAGTGTACACTTGAGGACCTCATGGCAGTGCAACAGAATGCAATTAATGTTGCTAGTTTCTGGGCAAGATCTGTTTAATTTGTACATATTTTAATCTTGTATTTTATATTTTAAATTTTATGTCACACAGAATGCCTTATTTAATGGTGATAATCTGACACTATTAAACAAACAAAACAAATACATTTTATTTATTATGCTGCTTACTGTATATTGTTATATAGTAGTAATGATTTTTATAGGTCACTCTGAGTGCTGCTGCTATAGGAAAATTAAGAAATACCAAAAATAAATATTAAGCATATCAAAAATCCTACCAACCAGGGAGCTGCTGATTTAAATGAAAAATGTAACTTTTGTATAGATATGAAAAAATGGTAAATAAAACATAGGACATGGAATAACAGAGTTGGAAGGGACCTTGGAAATCTTCTAGTCCAACCCCCTGCTCAAGCAGGAAACCTTATAAAGATATTCCTCTACTTACAATAGCTTGTTTAGTGACTGTTCAAAGTTACAACGGCTCTGAAAAAAGTGACTTATGACTGTTTTTCACAATTACAACTTTTGCAGGATCCCCATGGTTACGTGATTAAAATTCAGATGCTTGGTAACTGGTTTGTATTTATGACGGTTGCTCTGTCCCAAGGACATATGATCACCATTTGTGATCGTCTGACAACTGTGGCAAGAAAGTGAGGCAAAACTCATTTAACAAATGTCTCACTTAACAACAGAAATTTTTGGGTTCCATTGTGGTTTTAAGTTGAGGACAACCTGTACCATTTCAGGCAAAAGGCTGTCCAGTCTCTTTTTGAAAACCTCCAGTGATGGAGCACTCACAACTTCTGAAGGCAAGCCATACCTAAAAGTGATTATGTGTAGATTTTGTATAAATACCTAGCTCTTTGGCAAGCCTGTAAATTGTAGCCAGACTAACTGAATAATTTGTTATAAGAACCACTGCATAGGTCACTTCTTTATATCCTACCTGTGTCCCAAGACAACTTTCTTCAGTTCTCTGCTTCCTCCACATGAGGGACAACTGAGCGCAGGCATTCTTTTAACACACCCTTCTAAGAATCCGCCCTTTGGCCTTGGTTCAATCCTTGGCTTGAAAGAGTCCTTAATAATTTTTCCACTCTATTTAAATTGTCAACTCTATACTCATAAAATACCGTGTACAACTGAGCCCAGACTTCAGATAGGGTCATCCAGTGCAACAGTGCTGTACATTGCAATAATAAATAATACTTGGCTTCAGAGGCTAGAGAAACAGACTGTTAGTTTTTGTACATCTTCTGCTCAAAAACCCCCCTGAAAAGGTGCTTGGTACAGCAGTGAAAATTATAGATTTACTAATCTTTTCATTTCTGAAGCAGAAGAGGGTGACTTTACTATGTGCCTGCAGTTGTTAACAATTAGACATGTTCTTGGTCAAAAACATGCATATTACTGTCACTCCTCAGAGAAGTGTTATATTCACTGCTTTGACAGCTCCAATACTGTCCTTTCAATGTTTTAGCAGGGCAATTACTTTGCTCCAGCAGCTGGTGCCACCAGATTTTGAGAACAGTCTGGTTGACCAAAGAGGAAGTCAAGGGCTTGCTTTTGGAAGATTCTTACAGTGACCTCCCAGCAGAAAAAAATGACTTCGACAACATAATATTTTTCAGCAGAAAAATGTTGCTGGCATTGACCTAGTGCACAGTGGAATCTTATTCCACATATCATAATCGCAAAATAAATAATTGTCAACTGGTTCTGTCATTTTTGTTGGGCCTTTCATTATCATGTAGATTTTGCCAGATGTTAGCCACTCCTCAATTTCACTTTCTTGCAATATATTGTTAAATTTCTTAACGAGTAGGTGTAGACCAGTCGGATGTTTCAATCACAAACTATGCAGTTCATTTTTGCGCAGTGCTGACCAATTTTTAATTTTCCTTGTCTTTTTCTCCACCATTCCTGCTGTTATTACAATTCTTTCATTTCAGCTTATTTTTTATTTTTATCACCTCCTTTAGCCAAACTGCATTCTTGCTGTATTTCTTTGGGTTGTCCCAAAGCTGTGCCCAGAACTGCTTTGTTTCTTGTCAGATGTTGACTGGTTCACTGCATTCTCTCCATGGATAGATTGATAGAACCATTTCTGGTTTGACTGAAATTAGAGATTTCACAATTTGAGCTTCATATCTGCTGATCTTCTTGGCTAAGCTGTTATTTGCTGCTTTATTATTTTTCAGTGCTTCTTTAATTTTCCTTATTTCTGGATGATATTTCTTGATCAAGTATTCTTTGGTCTTCTTGCTTTTCAGCTTTTTTTTCTTTCATCTATTATAGCTTGCTTGCATCTGAACCTTAGCTTGCTGATCTTATTTTCCAGCCTGATCTTCCATTTTGGTGGTGTGCTGTTTTTTTTGTTGTTGTTGATTTTGCACCCCACGTATTCAGTTATAATTGCAGCTGTGCTGTACATTAGTTGGTTTGTTTACTGCAGTCAGCTGGTGCTTATAATATTACAGTATTGGCATTTTTTAATGCTTCTGCTAGCTGTTTCTTTGGAACAAGCTTCAACTTTATTCTGTTGTTTTTGTGCTGTTCTAGGCACTCGGCTATTTTCTGTTTCAATTCTTCTTTTTTAGATAGAAGGTGTTGTTCTTTCTTAGGAGAAGGCAAAGGAAAGGGTGCCTGGTTTGGAAATGAAAACAATTCAGTATCTATGCTGACTTCCTCTGTTGCTGACTTCCCCTGGTTTGCTTTTACAATCTGAACTATTTCTGCCTAGACTTCTATTTCTTTGGCTTGTTCTTCCAATTCTACTTCTGTGAATGCTTTATTTTGTTTTATAAATTGATTGATCTACTACCCTCTATTCTGTTATTTCTAATTCTGGATATTGTTCTTTCCAGAATTGGTTGGCATGATGACTCAGCAGTAAAGACCTTGGCTTGTGTAAAGACCACACAACACAACACACAACAGAGTGAGCTTCCATCCTCACCCTAGCTTCTGCAAACTTAGCAGTTTGAAAACATGCAAATGCAACTAGATAAATAGGTACCACTTTGGTGGGAAGGTAAGAGCCCACTGTGATGTCATGCTGGCCACATGACCACTGAAATGTCTTTGGACAGCGCTGGCTCAATGGTCCTTGAAATAGACATGAGCACTGCCCTCTATAGACAGCAACAATTAGCAGAGTAAAATCCATGGGGATTCCCTATTTGTGCCTTTACAGAGAACTCTGGATTGATTTGTTCAATGATCCATTGCTTTGTTTTCTACACTGTCCTTCAAATTCTCAGGAGTTTTCTCCAACATCAAAGTTCAAAAAGTTCTTTCTATCCTGCTTCTTCAAAATCCAACTTTGACTTCAAAAGTACTATAGGGATTTCCATTAGTTTGTCACAGCATTTGAATATCTTTTCCAAGGCTGTGAAGGAACTACAAAGAATGTTGTAGTAATCATGATATGTACTGTGTTTCCCTGAAAATAAGACCCAACCAGAAAATAAGCCCTAGCATGATTTTTCAGGATGCCCGTAACATAAGCCCCACCCCCAAAATAAGCCCCAATTAAGATCATTAACCAGACATCTGTTGCAACACACGATGGATGTACTGAATTATAAAATAATATTAATATATAATTAAATATAAATAATATTATTGACATTAATACTTAAAATAAATGCTAATATAAATTATAATTAAGTATTTGTACATATCCAAGTGGGCGTCTTTGGACGAGAGGTGAATAGCTATGTAAACCGATGAATTCAAGATACCATCGACACGTACAGGAGGTGGCAAGTGAGAGGCAGCAGCCGCAGCCCACTCTGGGGCCGCGAAGCCCACACAGTGCAGGTGAGTTGAAGTGCTGCAACCGCTGGGCCGGCCCTCCAAGTAGCAGGAGAAGGCAGAGATGTGGGGGAGGCATGCAATCCAGCCCACTGGATGCCCTGGGTGGCTGCCCGCCCACTCCATCCCACCCTCTGTCTTTGCTTACCCGCATCCATGATGGGGCAGGCAGCCATGTGGCGCATCCAGTGGGCCGGTGCCAGTGCCTGCGCTTGGCCCCTGCCATCCAACCTCATCTTCCAGCTCTGCTGCACATGTGGGATGAGCCTCCTGCCCATTTCCCCACCCGCGACGGCCCTGGCGAATGGGAAGGGTGGGGAGTTCCCATCCCCAAGAGACAGCCGGGACTCCCCTCCCTGCTCTGCCTGAGCCCAGCCCCAGACCTGCCCCATGGGCCCTGCACCCATGCACCTTGCGGCCCCATAGCCAGCCTGCCCCGTCACCTGCCTTGCCTCATGGCAGCGGCACCAGCAACAGTAGCCCTGTCCAGCAGGAGACCTGCCATCCATCAGCCCCCCACCCCAGCCTGGGAAGCCCAGCCCAGGCAAGGTAAAGACAAGAACTGTGTTCAAGGAGTGATTGCTACTTGGCAAGGGAAATAGGGTTACATAAATTCTGCTATTTTTGATGCATAAAATACATTTCCAGCTCCCTCATGTATTTGATATACATGTAGGGTTTAAACATGCTGAGTTTGCAATCTGGAGGCAAATTTATCTGATTAAAGCAACTTTAAATTAATTTCTCATGGGCTATAATAAGAAATTATCCAAATGCTTGCAGTTGTTTGGTTTGATCTGAAAGATAAAATGAAAATAGCTGGGATGGTAGTCCTTTAAATAACCTTAACATTGCCAAATTTAAGCTAGAATCCTTTAAGAATCTTCCTACAATTAATGAAATATTCACCATAAAATATTCTTTTAAGGTAGAGATAGCTGAAATGATGAAAGGATTGCAAAGCAACTTTCAAATTGTTCAGCAAAGGACCTACACTGGATTGATTCAATGTAGATGGTAATTTATTCAGGTTCAAAGTAAAACAGCAAAACTTGTTTAAAAAGAAAGCTTTTCTTTTTTGCTTGCTTTTCTGAGATGCCAGAATTGGCATGGTACTGGAGAATGACTAGAGATAACTCATGGCTAACTCCATTATCACAAAAGTCAGTAGGTGCCAGCTGGGCAACGTATGTTAGTAAAGCTTGGCCTTTTCTGGGCAGTTCTTGAAAGAATACCACTTATACTTGTATAAAGGTGTAGTGTTGCTGCCTTTGATCACTGTGTTTTCTGTGCTGGCAAGAAAGTAAATGTTTAGATTACAGCCTGTAGGTTTTAGCTTGCCCCCCACTTACTCATGTCAATTACTCTTTGACAAAGTGACTAAATTAGTACACCAGTGAAATGCTGTGGATATAGTATACTTAGACTTCAGCAAGGCATTTGACAAAGTAGACCACAACCTACTTCTTGGTAAGCTGGAAAAATGTGGAATAGACAGCATCACCACCAGATGGATTTGTAACTGGCTGACACACAGTACTCAACAAGTAGTCCTTAATGGTACTACATCTACATGGAGGGAAGTAAACAGTGGGGTACCTCAAGGATCTGTCTTAGGCCCAGTATTCTTCAATATCTTCATAAATGATTTAGATGAGGGAATAAAAGGGGAACTCATCAAATTTGCAGATGACACTAAGCTGGCAGGAATAGCCAACACCCCAGAAGACAAGCTCAGGATCCAAAAAGGTCTCGACAGACTTGAACAATGGGCCCTATCTAACAAAATGATGGAGAAAGGCAAGGTTTTACACCTGGGCAGGAAAAACCAAAGGTACAAGTACATATTAGGTGAAACCTGGTTCAAAAACAGTAACTGTGAGAGGTACCTTGGGTCCTAGTGGATGATCACTTAAAGATGAGCCAGCAGTGTGTGACAGCAGCCAAAAAAGCTAATACAATCCTTGGTTGTATAAACAGAGGCATAAAATCAAAATCATGTGAAGTATTAGTACCGCTTTATAAAGCTTTAGTAAGGACACCTGGAATACTGCATCCAATTTTGGTCACCACATTATAAAAAAGATGTTGAGACTTTGAAAAAAGTGCAAAGACGTGTAACTAAGATTATTAAAGGTCTGGAGACTAAAACATATGAAGAATGGTTCCAGGATTTGGGAATGGCCAGTCTAGAGAAAAGAAGGAATAGGGGGATCACGATATTAGTATTCCAGTATTTGAGAGGCTGCCACAAGCAGGAGGGGGGTCAATTTATTTTCCAAAGCACCTGAAGGCAAGACGAGAAACAATGGATGGAAACTAATCAAGGAGAGAAGCAACCTGGAATTAAGGAGAAACTTCCTAACAGTGAGGACAATTAACCAGTGGAACAACGTGCCTTTAGATGTTGTAGGTGCTTCACCAGTAGAGGCTTTTACGAAAAGACTAGACAGCCACTTGTCTGAAATGGTATAGGGCAGGGGTGTCAAACTGCCGGCCCACGGGCCAGATGCATCATAGCAAAACCGCGCCCACCCCATTACTGGCAATGGAAAAAAAGTCGCGATATGTCGCGACACGTCACGTGATGTTGTGAGTTTGACACCCCTGGTATAGGGTCTCTTGCTTGAGCAGGGGGCTGGACTAGAAGACCTCCAAAGTCCCTTCCAGTTCTATTCTGATTCTGATTCTGGGTAAAAGACACAAATCTGCCCAATCATACAGAATTTAAAAGTAAGGTTTGACTCTAGACTGCATTTTAGATTCATCAGCCTTAAGTCCATATGCAGAATGCTGGAAGCTGCTTTGAACACACAGTAGGTTTGGAAGAATAACACATAACAGCACCAAAAGGTAACAACCATTAGTACAATACTTATCTGAGAGATGACTAAGTTTATGAAATCCAAAGCAATGTTTGCCTCACTGCTCCAAAAGAACTGCTACGTGGAGACTATAATAAGATGATAAAACTCACTGACAAATTTTCAATGTCAATGGCGAGTGGTTCTGTTCTGTTTTGTATATTGTCTATCAACTTCTACTCTCAGTCTTTTCTTTATATTGAGCATGGCATATTATTGGTAATAATCTCAGAAACAGCAAAATTTAAAAAAAAAACATCAAAATTGCAGAGCCCTTCGAAAGACTACAAAGCATTTGGGAACTACCTGATTCAATTCGTTGCTTCAAAGCAGGTCAGATTCATAACTCTCCTTTGCTGAGAGCCATGAATGACAACTGAAGGTTCATCAAACTGAAGCACCCTTTGATGCTTTTCACACCTCTTGAAAAAATTATTTATTATGAATTTCCAGGACACCGATGTCCCAAGAAAATAATTAATTCATTATAAAAAATGTATATCTATCAATAGATAGACCTCAAAATCAAAAAGCTATCTACATTTGAGATCAAATAAGTTCTCCCTTGCATCAACATAATTTTATATTACAATTCTCTAAAATGGGAACAATCTGTATTTAAGAACTGGTTTCTGATTCAGGAATTTTTAAATAAAATTTTACTCTTATTTTTAATCTATGGATACAGATATTGTTTTTTTCCCAATTAAAATAAATAATCACCCATAATTGCTTAGCTGTGTTATCTAGACATTAAAGTTAAATGACAGATTTCTATGATAACCATCACAGATGCTTAATGTATTTACTTTGAATATTTTTCTTGTATAATTTCTGAATTGTATACACATTTACAAATAATATTTAGCAAAACAGGAAACAACAAAATGGAAGAATATTTTAATAAAATGGGAAAAACTTGTATGATAAAATGAAAGGCTCAACAAAAGATCATATATTGGAGATGTTGTCTTGGACTATAAAAATGCAAGGAATTGGATTTGGCAAATTGTCATTAATAAGTGCTTACTATCTCCTTATAATGATATTTCCAGTCTATAAGTACAGTAATTGAATATTTTATAATTGATAAAACCAATTAGTAAAAAGATAATTCCCTAATAACCTATGTATAAATACTATTCATTGTAAGTAAAATTGATAATAACCATAAATATCTCAGGATCACTAACAGTACATTGATATGACTAGGACAGGAAAAGAAACAACATCCAAAGTTTTCATCAAATTATTCAATTTAAGAATATACTCAATTTGGACTTCCAGTCTTGCATCGTAGCGATCAGTCATGGGATCATGGACCTCCGCACCTAGATTTGCCCTGCCAGGGGACCCTAAATGGGTCTAAGTCGCCCCGGAGAGGAGGCGAAGAAAGAAGGGTGTCCTGACGACTCTGGAACGACGGCGGTCATTTCATTCAGTTTGGGGAAAGCCTTCTAACCCGACAGGAGAAAGGCTGGCCACGCCTCATTGATCAGCCGAAGTCCAAAGGCACTAACCAGCACAACAGTGAACAGCATGCTTGAAACTAGGTGAGGAATTTGATCTTCTCTCTCCTATTTTATACCTAATTTTATACCTAATTTCCTGGAAAAGATCCCCAAGAAGCAAAAAGGCTCCCAAAGTGAGAAGGGGGGGGGGAATTGCCTCACCCTTCTATAGATGCTTCCAAGTGCAAATAGAGAGGTCTAAGAACATTCTTAGTTTAAAAATGTCTTCTTTATATAGTTATCCAGATGGAACTTCTTCTGCTTTAGAAGTCAGGCTATGAATCTTCCCTTCCAGGGGCTTTAAAGCAGAAGCCCAGTCACAGGTCAAGACAGTTCGTTCGGAGTGACTGATCCTGGATATCCCATGCTGGATCAGTGAAAAGACTTTCCTTCTATCTCCCTTTCCTGTTACCCTCTTTTCTTTACTCAGTGCCTCCCTGGCTATTTCTGGCTAATTGCCCCCACCTTTGAAGCTTGAAATTTGTATAATTAAATTCTTCAGCTTCTGTTAACATGTTGATTTTGCTCTGGTGAATATTACTTTCAAAATTATTTAAACATCTTAATGAGATAGCTGATTTGGGGGGAGAGGAAGGAGAGAGAAAACCAAGGGAGAGAGTGAGTGGAAATGGAATGAAGCTGCTGGAATCCTGAGCAAAAGCCTCCTAAAATTATCTTTTGTTAGAGCTCTTGCTTATTATTCACAGAACTCTATATACTTATTCCACTCTTGCTCAGCATTGTCCCATGAAAACAGAAGGATGCACTTAACATTTTCATTTTTGCATTTACCATTTCTTGTTCAGAAATGATAAAAAATAAGTATGATGACCTATAGCAATAAAGCCTTCACTTCTGGAGTGCTCTGTGCATTTATATATTATTGTACATAGCCTATGCATTTTAGCTTCCCTCATGTTCACACAATTTAAATCCTATAAATAAGATACTGAGGTTGTCATTGTCATTGTAATCATAATCATAGTTACAGCTTTTACTAAATGACAAAACATCACTGAGTTTGCATAGAGTTTACAGTCAGTATTGAAACTAACAGCTCTACAGATTACCTTTCTCTACCCCTATCTCTATCCCTTCTAAAATTTGATGAAACCAATGACATGTATTACATTTATCATCAGTTGAAAGATAGAATTCAAATACATTCAGTCCTATTAAAAAAAGAAAGAGAAGCAGCAGAAAGGGAGGAGTTGCACAATGTTTTGAAAAGATTCATTCCTTATCAGAAATAGAATGAATTATCTTGGCAAAGCTACACAATGAACAGAACAGAACAGAATAACAGAGTTGGAAGGGACCTTAGAAGTCAAACCATTAATGCAGCCTAGGATTGCATTGGCTTTTTTTGGCAGCTGCAGCACATTGCTGGCTCATATTTAACTGGTTGTTGAATAGGATTCCAAGATCCCTCTCACAGTTACTGCTGTTGAGCCACGTTTCACCTAGTCTGTACCTATATATTTGGTTATTCTTCCTTTATTTTTCATCTTTCTTTTCAAAGTGTAAAACCTTACTTTTTTCTACATTGAATTTCATTTTGTTAGATAGGGTCCAGTGTTCAAGTCTATTGAGATCCATTGGATCTTAAGCCTATCTTCTGGGATGTTGGCTATTCTTGCTAGTTTGGTGTCATCTGCAAATTTCATGAGTTTTCTTTCTATTCCTTCATCTAAATCGTTTATGAAGATATTAAAGAGTACTGGGCCTAAAACAGAACCATGGAGCATCCCACTGCTTCCCTGGTTTAATCACTTTGTCAAAGAATGAAATAAGATTTGTTTGGCATGATCTGTTTTTGACAAACCCATATTGGCTTCTCATTATAACTTTGTTTCTAGGTGCTTGTAAATCTGTTGCTTGATTATCTTTTCCAGGATCTTCCCAGGTATTGATGTCAGGTTGATTGGTTGATTGATTAGTTTCCTGGATTGTTTTTTCACCCTTTTTTGAAAATCATCTCTTTTCCAGTCCTCTGGTAGTTCCTCGGTTCTCCAGGGTCTTTGAAAGATAGGGTACAATGGTTCTAAGATAACATCTGCCATTCCTTCTGAACTCTGGGATGTAATCCATCAGGTCCTGTGATTTGAACTCATCTAGATCTGAGAGGTGTTCTCTTAACTTTTCCTTGATTAATTTAATTTTTATTTCTAGATTGCCTTTTACTGTTGTGTTTTTGGTAGGTTGCACAGTCTTTGTGCATGAAGATTGATGCAAAGAATGAATTAAGCAGCTCTGCTTTTTCTCTACTGCACATTACTTCTTTGCCATCATCTCCCATTAGTGAACCAATTGTTTCCTTGATTTTTTTTTCTCTATATGTTGAAAGAAACTTTTTTTATTGTTTTTGATATTTGTTGCAAGTTTTACTTCATTCTGAGCTTTAGCTTTCCTGACTTCATCTTTGCAGGTTCGGGCTATTTGTTGGTATTCTGCCTTAGTTATGTGGCTTTCAGTTTGCTAGAGAGTTCTTTGTGTAGCCATCCTGGTTTCTTCTTGGATTTCTTATTTTTCTTCCTCAGTGGTATTTTTCTTCCTGAGTTTTAGAATTTAGAAATTCTTTAGAATTTCCCAAGCTTCTTGAGTTGTTTTCCCCTTTAAGATTCTCATCCATGGTGTCCTTCCCAAGCTCTCTCTGTTTGTTGAAATCAGCTCTTTTAAAGTCTAGGTCTCTGCTTTGATCTTTTATGTATAATGCAACTCCACCTCTTCTTTTGTTTCTGTCAGAATCCAATTATATTTTATTTCTAGCTATCTAATCTGAGAAAACCCAATTCTTACTCTCTTCTGGATTCTGTCATACTACAAAAGGGGGGGGGAGTAAACACGGGTGTTTATGACTGGCATTTCCCCTAGTAACATCCTCTGTGGATTCCCTTCGAGAGTACTAACCATAACAATGCGGCCATCAGCCTTTGATCTCACTCCCTATGAAGTCTCCTTGTACCGGCAGCGAGGAAAAAAGGGGGGGGGAGATTTCAACGCTTGGGATCCGATGGATTTAACACCCAACCATCTGCCAATTTGAATTGACCGGAAGGAGTGTGGAGTGGGGCTGCCTGGGAACACTTTAAAACATTGAATGGTCAGGGGGGGTCCCTCAGATCCTGTCTAGCATGCCTTCAGTCAGTTTTTCTTAATAAAGATTCCTGTTGGAAGAAACGTTCCAAGAGTTCTGTCTTCTTAAGATGTAAATTGAGGTGGGTCCTTACAGTTTCTTTTGAACAGATTATATCCTTTCATCAATACATTTCAGTCATGATTTCATCCCACCAAGTTTCGATAATGGCAACTATATCATAATTGCCTTCATGTACTAGTATTTCAAATTCATCCTGTTTGTTCCCCAAACTATGTATAAGTATTTGAGTCCTTTATGTATGCTTTCTATATTTCCTACTTTATATCTGAGTTTTTCTTCCTTCCCATCACTTTCTACCTTGTTTTGGGGGTTGTGCTTGGAATTAAGTCCCAAAGACCCTAAAGATTGTCTTAAAGATCCTATAGATTGGTCACCCTCCCCCCTCATTTTTAGTTTAAAGCCCTTCTGATAAGTTGAGCTAGTCATTTTCCGAATACATTCTTCCTGATTCTTGTGAGGTGCCGGCAAAGATCCTTTGCCAAAAGCCTTCATGTAGATAGCGCAGACAATGGTCTAGTTCTCTTGGCAGCACCGATCCTTAAGCCAGTGGTTCACTTCTATAATCCTTTCTTTTCTCATTGGATGTTGATCTTTCCTTGGAAGTACAGATGAAAACACCACTTGTGCTCTTAATTCCTTTACCTGCCTAGCTGCTCATCACCTCTCAATATTGTTTCTAAGTTCAGTGCTGTGTTGTTGGTCCCTATGTGAAGGAAAAGAAAGGAGTAGTAATCTGTGGGATTGATTATTTTAGTAAGGTTCTTGGCCATATCTTTGCTCTGGGGAAACAACATCCCTCCCTAGATTAGATCTCAAGTCCTCAGATGGCTGGTTCTGTTCCCCCGAGAATTGAATCTCCTATCACCAATACACACCTTTTTTCCCTAGGGAAGTCTGAGTTGCATTTCTTCCTATCATAGGAACATTTGATGATGACTCTTTTCCAGGTTTTTGGCTGCTGCCGCACATTGCTAGCTCATATCCAAGTGATCTTCTACTAAGACTCCAAAGTCCCTCTCACAGTTACTGTTTTTGAGCTAGGTCTTGCCTAATCTTTGGTTTTCCCTGCCTAAATGTAAAACTTTGCTTTTCTTCACATTAAAATTCACTTTGTTGGATAAGGCCCGTTGTTCAAGTCTTTTGGATCCTGAGCTTGTCTTCAGGGTATTGGCTATTCCTGCCAGTTCAGTGTCATCTGCAAATTTGATGAGTTTCTCTTCTATTCCTTCATCTAAATAATTAATGAAGATATTGAAGAGTACTGGGCCTAAGATGGAACTTTGTGGTACCCCACTGCTTCCTTCCTTCCATGTAGATGTAGTATCATTAAGGACTACTCATTGAGTATGGTTTGTCAGCCAGCTACAAATCCATCTGGTGGTGATGTTGTCTATTCCTCATTTTTCTAGCTTACCAAGAAGTAGGTTGTGATCTACTTTGTTGAATGCCTTACTAAAATCTAACTATACTATGTCCACATCATTTTGCTGGTGTACTAATTTAGTCACTTTATCAAAGAATGAAATAAAATTGGCATGATCTGTTTTTAACAAACCCGTGCTGGCTACTAGTTATAACTTGGTTTACTTCTACTTGTTTGCAGATCTGTTTTTTTATTATCTTTTCCAGGATCTTCCCAGGTATTGATGTTAGACTGATTGGCCTGTAGTTTCCTGGGTGTTTTTTTCCTTTCTTGAAGATGGGAACCACATGGTTCTTAAATAGCTAACATCTGCCAGCTCCTTCAGAACTCTCAGATGTAGTCCATCATGTCCAAGTGATTTATACTCATCAAGATTAGATAGTTGTTCTGGACTTCTGGTTCCACCCTGAAGCAATACGGATGAGGGATTGCGGAGCTCTGCACCCCACGGCTGGTTTTGTCCTGCCAGGGGACACTAAATGGGCCTAAAGTTGCCCCGGAGAGGCGATGAAGAAGGAGGGGCACCCCAATGATCGTGGAACGATGGCGGTCGATCTGTTCGATCCGGGGGAAGTCCTCTAACCCGACATCAATGTCTAGCCCAAGCTACCAGCAGCTGAAGTCCAAGAGCAGATGCGGATGACACCAAGCTGGCAGGAATAGCCAACACTCCAGAAGACAGGCTTAAGATACAGGAGGACCTGGACAGACTTGAACATTGGGCGCTATCTAACAAAATGAAATTCAATGGTGAAAAAAGTAAGGTTCTACATTTAGGCAAGAAAAACCAAATGTACAGGTATAGTATAGGGGGTACCTTGCTCATTAGTAGTAACTGTGAGAGGGATCTTGGAGTCCTAGTGGACAATCACTTAAATATGAGCCAGCAGTGTGCTGCAGCTGCCAAAAAAGCCAACACAGTGTTGGGCTGCATTAACAGAGGGATAGAATCAAGATCACGTGAAGTATTAATACCACTTTACAATGCCTTGGTAAGGCCACACTTGGAATACTGCATCCAGTTTTGGTCACCACGATGTAAAAAAGATGTTGAGACTCTAGAAAGAGTGCAGAGAAGGGCAACAAAGATGATTAGGGGACTGGAGGCTAAAGCATATCAGGAACGTTTGCTGGAATTGGGTATGTCTAGTTTAATGAAAAGAAGGACTAGGGGTGACATGATAGCAGTATTCCAATATCTCAGGGGTTGCCACAAAGAAGAGGGAGTCAAGCTATTCTCCAAGGCGCCTGAGGGCAGGACAAGAAGTAATGGATGGAAACTAGTCAAGGAGAGAAGCAACCTGGAACTGAGGAGAAACTTCCTGACAGTTAGAACAATTAACCAGTGGAACAACCTGCCTCCAGAAGCGGTGAATGCTCCAACACTGGAAGTTTTTAAGAAGAAACTGGACAGCCATTTGTCCGAAATGGTATAGGGTTTCCTGCCTGAACAGGGGGTTGGACTCGATGACCTCCAAGGTCCCTTCCAACTTTATTATTATTATTATTATTATTATAGCATGAACCAGAACAACAGTAAACAGCATGCTTGGAACCGGGTAATTGATTCCCTGGAAAAGATCCCCAAAGCAAGAAATCCTCCGAAAGTGAGAAGGGAGGGGATTACACCTCCACCCTTCCATAGACGGAAGCGGTGAATTAACTTCATGGGGGAAAGAAATATACTGAAATGAAATTAATAATGTTATAGTCTGGATAAATCTGAAAATTAAGATATATATATATATGTGTTAAATTTGGATTGCTAACAAAGAGTTAAAGGGAAGCTGATATATATTTCTTCTTCCCATATTTGGGCCGACCGGGTGCATCATAAAAAAATACTTATATATGATATATCTATGTGTGGGCTGGAGCACCCGTATAGGTATAGGATAGGATAAATCAATCTGCTCTGCGTTTCGCTCCAATCTAGGAGCTGGTGAGAGCTAAAGAGCTTGAAATAACTATACTAGTATCCCACTACCTCTTACTTTAATAATTTTCAGCCAAATAGAAAACAGCTGGGAACAAAGAAAGAAAACACACTGGGCCATCTACAACATATTGAGAACTATATTTGCTTCAAAAACTGCTGACCTTCAGGGATTATAAATATTTACTGAGCTGTGATCTTTAAGCTCAAGAACTGTCTGCAGAAAAATAAAAACTTTAACTGTTGGCTAATCTTCTTGGGGGGAATTTTACTGGATAGTCAAACATTTTGGACTGCAACCTTGACTGGAAGATAAATTGTAAGACCCCTGAACAGAAGAAACGTTATAAAATATTGCCTTCAGTGGTACTTTGATAAATTGGAAACACATTGGATTATAAAAAACCATATATAAAGATAAGAACTATATAAAATTTGGTTGTTTGGACTTTAAGACTGGCTAGTTTAAAAGGCTAAACACAGAGACTATGGTACCGGTGAAAGAACATCTGAAAGGAGGAGATAAAATGGATGCCGCACACCTATCAAAAAGTGGCAGGAAACTACATCTAATATCCTCTTCTGAAGGCCCCAGCCTGGAACATCAGAGATCTGCAGGAGCAACACTTCAAGAAGACAAATACTTTCCAGGAGGAAATGTATGCAATGCTGCGACAGATTCAAATGACAATGATTTCAAATCATGATGAGATTAAAAACAACTTTGATGGCATAAACAAGCACATTTCCAACTTAAACTTACAAGTAAAAAATTCTCAGAAAATAATGATAAAGAATGAACAAACAGACCAGATAACAGAATACAAATCACAGATCAGTGATCCAAAAAGGGAAACTACAGATGAAGAGAACTACAAATTAATACAAACAAAAGAAAAGTTGCAATGTTTCACCATAACAATAGAAAAGGAAAAGATATCCTATATTTCAGGACTTCAATCTTCAAAATCAACTTGAAGATTGGAAAGAAAATCTAACAAAATGGACTATAGAGCAACCAGGACAATCATTAAAGTTTGGGAAACAAAAACATGTTTTATCTAACATGTTTTTTCTATTCCCAACAGCATTTACAAAAATACAGGAAAAACCCCTGGGCAAGTCGAACACATTAACTTGGAAAACTACTTGGCAAAAGAAGAAGGCTAGAATCAGATTTGAAAGATTTGATGCGATCTATCTGAGCGAGTACTATATGATCAAACATCTGTTTGAATATGGTTAAAATAATAGATAAATTATGGATATAAAGGGATCTCATAGTAAGAGAGATAAGACATACAAGTAGTATAGTAATTTTTATAATATATGAAATGTAAAAATATTGGGATGGTGTATATAAATGAAAAGATTGGATATATAAAAGTTACTAACTCTGAGAAAATTATGACTGATGAGAATGGTTTGAATACAGAGGGGAAACTAAGTTTAAATAAGAATTTTGAAAACAGGACATATAGTGATTTAATAAGATGATTACTATAAATACAATTGAAATATAAACATAAAAAAGATGCTATATGCTGATGTTACTGTTATTTGTATAAATACAAGAAAAAGGTTTATATTTAACTTTATATGTATTGAATTTTAAAAATGATATTTGCTAAATGTTGACAAAAGAAGAATACTTTGGATGAAGAGAAGATCAAAGAAATATATCATTAATTAACATATTGATTATGGAACTACAGAAATTAATTATTATTGATTGTTTTTTAAAAATATGAACCCAGACAACATACTGTTTACTAAGCACTAAAGAATGTTATTGTAAAAATTAATAAAATATATTTAAAAAAAGATTAGATAGGTGTTCTCTTACCATTTTCTTGCTTATTTTGATTTTTATTTCTAGTCTGTCTTTTACGGTAGTTTTTTTGGTAGGTTAGGCTACAGTTTCTTTTTGCATGAAGACTGATGCAAAGGATGAGTTAAGCAGCTCTGCTTTCTCTCTACAGCCTGTTACTTCCTTGCCATCTTCTCTCTTTAGTGGACTGACTGTTTCCTTGATTTTTTTTCTTGTTATTAATATGTTGAAAGAAACTTTTTTATTATCTTTGAATAATTTAAACAATTTAAATCACTTAAGATTTGCAGACGATGTTGTTCTCTTCTCACAAGGCCCAGAAGAGCTACAAAGACACATACAAGAGCTGCACAAAGCAGGAAAACCATTTGGCTTAAAAATAAACCTGAAAAAGACCCAGGTTATGTTTAATAAATTTACCAAAGAAAGAAAACATTTTTATATTTATGTTTTATATTATAGAACTAGATGTAATAGACTACTACATACACCTTGGCCAACAGGTCTCAATGGAAGGTGATATAGTAAAGGAAATTGAATGGCGTGTTAAACGTGGTTGGTAGGCATTCAGCAAGCTAAGCATAATTTTCAAGACCAAGCTCCCTCCATGCCTGAAGAGAAAAGTTTTCGATCAGTATGTGCTACCTGCTCTAACCTATGCTGGTGAAACATGGACACTAACCTCACAATCAATACAAAAGTTACGAATGGTGCAAACAGCCATGGAAAGATACATGCTCGGCATTACAAGGCAAGATAGAAAGACCTACACATGGATTAGAGAACAAACAAAAGTATACGATATCATAAAGAGACTAAAATAATTGAAATGGAAATGAGCTGGTCACATAGCAAGAAGAACTGATGGCAAGTGGACCAAGACAGTCATAGAATGGATCCCACTTGATAAAAATGTCTACGAAAGACCTAAAACAAGATGGATCAATGACATCAGCAAGTATTGTAGACCCAATTGGCAAAAGAAAGCTCAGGACCGTATTGATTGGAAACTTGTGGAAGAGGTCTTTATTCTGCAGTGGATAGACAATGGCTAAAATGATGATGATATGGAAGGAAATAGCTGATCTGAATTACTGAAGTGCCAAATGACTAGAGAAAAGCAGATGCTGTTCCATTCTTCAAAAAGAAAAAAAAAGGGAAGATCCAGAAAACTACTGACTGGTTAGTTTCATACTGATATTGGCCATGATTCTAATAGAACATAAAGACATTGGAATGTAAGCATCTCAAAAGACAATGAGGTAATCATTAGAAGACACTATGGATCTGTGAAGACCAAACCTTACTAAACTAAACCAATCTCATTTTTTGATCAAGTAGTAGGAATACTCTGATTTCAGCAAAGCATTTGACAAAGTATCCCATGACATGCTGGTTAGCAATATAGTTAGACAAGCTCAGAATAAAAAAAAAGATCTTGACAGACTTGAACAATGAGCCCTATCTAACAAAATGATATTTAATGTGGAGAAAAGCAAGGTCTTATACTTGGGCAGGAAAAACCAAAGGTACAAGTACAGATTAGGCGAAACCTGGCTCAAAAACTAACTGTGACAGGGAACTTGGAGTCCTAGCAGACGATCACTTAAACATGAACCAGCAGTGTGAGGCGGCAGCCAAAAAAGCTAATATAATCCTTGGTTGTATGAACAGAGGCATAGAATCAAAATCACATGAAGTATTAGTACTACTTTATAAAGCCTTAGTAAGGCCACATCTGGAATACTGCATCCAATTTTGGTCACATTACAAAAAAGATGTTGAGACTTTGAAAAAAGTGCAAAGAAGAGCAACTAAGATTATTAAAGGCCTAGAGACTAAAACATATGAAGAATGGTTGCAGGATTTGGATATGGCCAGTCTAGAGAAAAGAAGGACTAGGGGGGACACGATAGCAGTATTCCAGTATTTGAGAGGCTGCCACAAGGAGGAGAGGGTCAATTTATTTTCCAAAGCACCTGAAGGCAAGACAAGAAATAATGCATGGAAACTAATCAAGGAGAAAAGCAACTTGGAATTAAGGAGAAACTTCCTAACAGTGAGGACAATTAACCAGTGGAACAGCTTGACTTCAGAGGTTGTGGGTGCTTCATCAATTGAGGTTTTTAAGAAAGACTGGACAACCACTTGTCTGAAATGATATAAGGGCTGGACTATGGCAATATTCAAGTACCACCAGTCGCCTAGTAAAGTGTCAAAAACTTGATGACCAAAAAAAAACAAAAAAAAAACGGAAAAAAGTGATAAAAGTACAGGTAGTCCTCACCCCCCTTTAATATCCTCTCTTCTCTCACCCCTTTAATATCCTCTCTTCTCTCACCCCTTTAATATCATCTCTTCCTCTCACCCCCTTTAATATCCACGCGCTGATCCTGGGCTCTCTGCAGGACCCAGGCAGGCAATGCCTTGCGCAGCTCCAGCTGAATTTCTGCCTGAAGACTGCGTGAGGCCGCCTGCCACCGCCAATCAGCTGGAGCTGTGCATGCCGATCCTGGGCTCTCAGCAGGACCCAGGCAATGCGTCATGCAGCTCCAGCTGAATCTCCACCTGAAGACTGCATGAGGCTACCTGCCACCCCCAAGGCCGCCGCCAATCAGCTGGAGCTTGAAAATGCAGCTGAATGGAAATTGCATATGACTCAGCAATTTAAGAAGGTAAATGAAATCTTAGGCTGTATTAGCAGAAGACTGCATTCAAAATTGTAGAAAGTGATTGTTCCATTTTCAATTAGAATAGAGCTGGAAGGGACCTTGGAGGTCTTGTAGTCCAGCCCCCTGCTCAAGCAGGAGACCCGATACCATTTCAGACTGTCCAGTTTTTTCTTAAAAACCTCCATTGAAGCACCTACAACTTCTGGAGGCAAGCTGTTCCAATGGTTAATTGATGTCACTGTTAGGAAGTTTCTCCTTAATTCCAGGTTGCTTCTCTCCTTGAGTACAGGTAGTCTTCGACCTACAACCACAATTGAGCCCAAAATTTCTGTTGTTAAGTGAGACATTTGTTAAATGAGTTTTGCCCCATTTTATGACCTTTCTTGCCACAGTTAAGTGAATCACTACAGTTGATAAGTTAGTAATCTGGTTGTTAAGTGAATCTGGCTTCCCCATTGACTTTGCTTGTCAGAAGGTTGCAAAAGGGGACCACAGGACCCTGGGACACAGAAATAACGGGAGGCTTTAACTATGCAGATATGCAATTGTAAAGTTGGCTAATGAAGTGCTTTATTTTTTATAAATTCAGAGACAATGACATTGGCTCTCCTAGATCTTATTCTAAACACAGGCAATAGCTAGCTGAATTGGTAGAAACTGTAAGGACTTTGAGAGCGAGTATATAATCTTGGGATTCAAGATAAAAAGAAATTAGAACATTGTGGTACATGCAAAATAGATTTCAGAAAAGCCAATTTCAACACCTTTAGAAGAATACTAGGATGGGATCCCATGGAAACAAATCCTCAGGCTTAAGGGAGCACAGGAGCATTGAGAGTGTTTCAAAAATAAGTTACTGAAAGTACAATTATACAACATTCCAATGAGGAGAAAAGAGGGTCAGTTTAGGAAACACTTGACTGATATAAGAATTTAAAATGATGTGCATAAGAAACAAGAGATAATTGCAATCACTCAAGGAAGAGTACCACCAAATAGCTAACGTAGAAAGTTTAGAAGGGCTTATGCTAAAAAAAAAAATTAGGCTTGAAAGGAAAATTAAACGCAATAAAATGGGATTTTTTGTCCATTTATTAGTAAAAGGAAGGGGTGAGTTCATTGTGAGAAGACAGGAGGAGAACAGGGTTTGGTCCTCAACTTTGCTTTGGTCTTAATCCACAAAGCAGAATTGTGTTCAAATGGACCTAACCAAAATAACTGACAAAAGAAAGAAATAGCAGCTAAAAAGTAAGGTGAGAATTAGGGAACACCTGGGTACTGTGAATATATTTCCAGAACCAGTTCAGTTATATCTAAGGAGATAATTATTGTGTTTTCCACTGTACAGATTATTTTCTGATTTATAGACTGTTAAATGAAATCTGGATTTGATATTAAGATACCCCAACTGTAATTCTAGCAATTCGTCTTATTTATTTTGTGTAATTTATCTATACCTCAGTCTGAAAGGTTTACAGATATTAAAAATAATAAAGCAATAATAAACAATAAATTGCAAGTTCTTTAATTGATTAATGCATTAACGAAGGTACATACTAATGGCTTCACACCAATTCTTGAATGCTCTCTGAAGAAGGGAGGTTTTTACCAGTTCTGGAAGGCAATGAGAGTGGTAGCCTTCCTTGCTGTTCCATAGGATGAGAATTTTTGCAGAGAATCTCTTAGTCTGTCTAGGTCAAATAGGCAGAAACTATCTTCCTGGAAAAAGTCGCTTATTCGATTGAGTTTTGCTCTTTATCAGTGAAAATGTTCTTAGTTATACAGTGTATCACTTCTACACAAAACAAATTTAATCTAATTTACTTTCTTGGCATCCTGGATATGATTCTGCTTTCTAAACCCAGATTGGCTTTGCTAATGAGTTTTCATTCCTATTTGGAATAATGAGTCAGATTAACAAATGACTAATCTAAGGGGATTAATTTGGGCCAAATGGGTAAAGAAACATCCAATCACTTTTTTTGACTTGGGTTATGCATGAGTAGAATATCTTTGGAACTTAAGTAGCCTTAGTTCTTAAAGTGGTATTTTATCTTATAAAAGATAAAGACATTGTGTAATGTCTATATTTTGCTTTTCTACTAGTAACATAGTAGCATAGACTTCATAATCCATAAAACAATTCATTGTGAAGACACCAGGAAGCTTTTTAAACAAACTGCATAGTGGGGGAACACACTTTGGGCTCACTGAAAGGAAGCCACAGACACTTTCTATTCAGTGAGGTTTTTTGCTTATCCAAGGAATGTTCAACAGTGTCAGCGATGATAAAGTAGGTAGATTCTTCAATAGGCTGATCCAAGTAGAAACTAGGGAAGCTTTAGATACAAAAATAATATTAGGTCTCAAAGTTCCTTATCTTTATGAAATTGGAAATAGAGTGGATCAGCTTTAAGAGCATAAGAAAAGTTACTTTCCTACCAAGCAACCATAGATCCACCACTGCCATGAACTCAAATGGTTGTGAAGTAAGAGAGATAAGAACAAGGGATAAGCTTTATGAAGAGGTAGGAGATAAAAGATATTAGAAAGTCCTGGAATGATTCAGTTAGAGGGCAGGAAATTAAGTGTAGCTGAAACAGCTGTGACAAATCCCCAGAGGGAAGAGACCGCTAGTTCTTTAACATCACAGTAAGCAAAAACTGAAAAAAACATAATGCTTAGTGTGCATACAAATGGCAAAAACGAGTTTACTAAATATGCTGGTTACAAATGTGTGAATTCTGCTGAGAAGAATTGAAATGCTAAGCTTGAATGCAGGGCTAGCAGTGTAGAAATATAGTTCACACTTTTCCTGACAGTAGATCAGTTAAAATTCCAGTTTATATGGAAAAGAAGATAAATCTGAAGCAATGACAGTAACTAAAGGTGGACTGTCACTATGTTAACTTGAGCAATGATTCAATGAATAGTCAATGAATCAGGCACGTAATTGTCTTGTCTGGCCTTGCTGCAATAAATGCTTACCTGATTGTGATAACTTGGGTCTGTTTCACATTCTGCAGCTCTGTGTACACCTATTTGGACTGCTCAAATTGTTCATTAAATCACTATACCCTTTGCAACTCTGTAGGAACTTAAAAGTAGGAGAGAAGAGAGAATTGTCACTGAAGGGAAAGATTATAATTTATTTATTATAAATAATGTATTTATTATCCTGCCTTTAATATTTTTATAAATAACTGAGGGCAGTGAACATACCTAAATTCCTACAGCCAATTTATTTATTTATCTATCAAATTAGTATAGCCACTCATCTCACCAAAAGTGACTCTGGGCAGTATTATCTTGCTGATAGTTTATGTGGCAATATAAACTCCTTCATGGATTACTGCCTTGTCACGGCGAAGGGGCTTGCGTAACTCAATGAAGTTATGAGCTATGCTGTGCAGGGCCACCCAAGACGGACAGGTCATAGCAGAGAGTTCTGACAAAATGTGATCCACTGGAGAAGGAAATGGCAACCCACTCCAGTATCTTTGCCATGAAAACCCCATGGACAGTACTAAAAGGCAAAAAGATATGACGCTGGAAGATGAGCCCCTCAGGTCGGAAGGTGTCCAATATGCTACTGGGGAAGAGCAGAGGGCTAGTACTAGTAGCACCAGAAAGAGTGAAGCGACTGGGCCAAAGCCGAAAGGACGCTCAGCTGTGGATGCATTTGGTGGTGAAAGGAAAGTCCGATGCTGTAAAGATTTTTTCTCCATAGGAACCTGGAATGTAAGATCCATGAATCAAGGCAAACTGGACGTGGTCAAACAAGAGATGACAAGACTGAACATCGACATCTTAGGAATAAGCGAACTAAAATGGACAGGAATGGGTGAATTTAATTCAGAGGACCATCAGGTATACTACTGCGGGCAAGAATCCCTCAGAAGAAATGGAGTAGCCTTCATAGTCAATAAAAGAGTAGGAAAAGCAATACTGGGATACAATCCCCCAAATGACAGAATGATCTCAGTGCGAATCCAAGGCAAGCCATTCAATATCACAGTAATCCAAGTCTATGCCCCAACCACTGGTGCTGAAGAGGATGAAATTGACCGGTTCTATGAAGCCCTACAGCACCTTATAGAATCAACACCAAAAAATGATGTCCTTATCATCATTGGGGATTGGAATGCTAAAGTAGGAAGCCAAAAGATAAACGGAATAACAGGCAAGTTTGGCCTTGGAGTACAAAATGAAGCAGGGCACAGGCTGATAGAATTTTGTCAAGAGAATACGATGGTCATAGCAAACACTCTTTTCCAACAACCCAAGAGACGTCTCTACACATGGACATCACCAGACGGTCAACACAGAAATCAGATTGACTATGTGCTCTGCAGCCAAAGATGGAGAAGCTCTATACAGTCAGTAAAAACCAGACCAGGAGCTGACTGTGGCTCAGATCATGAGCTTCTCATTGCAAAATTTAGGCTTAAATTGAAGAAAGTAGGGAAAAACACTAGGCCACTCAGGTATGAACTAAATCATATCTCTGATGAATATACAGTAGAGGTGACAAATAGATTTAAGGAATTAGATCTGATAGACAGAGTGCCTGAAGAACTATGGACGGAGGTTCGCAACATTGTACAAGAGGTAGCAACTAAAACCATCCCAAAGAAAAAGAAATGCAAGAAAGCAAAATGGCTGTCTGAGGAAGCTTTGCAAATAGCTGAGGAAAGAAGGGAAGCGAAAGGCAAGGGAGAAAGAGAAAGATACACCCAATTGAATGCAGAATTCCAGAGAATAGCTAGAAGAGATAAGAATGCCTTCTTAAATGAACAGTGCAAAGAAATAGAAGAAACAATAGAATAGGGAGAACCAGAGATCTCTTCAAGAAAATTGGAGATATGAAGGGAACGTTTCATGCAAAGATGGGCATGATAAAGGACCAAAATGGCAGGGACCTAACAGGCAGAAGAGATTAAGAAGAGGTGGCAAAATTACACAGAAGAACTATACAAGAACGAGCTTAGCATCCCTGATAACCACGATGGGGTGGTCACTGACCTCGAGCCAGACATCCTAGAATGTGAAGTGAAATGGGCCTTAGGAAAGCTGAGCAACAACAAAGCTAGTGGAGGTGACAGTATTCCAGCTGAGCTATTCAAAATCTTAAAAGACGATGCAGTAAAAGTGCTACACTCAATTTGCCAGCAAATTTGGAAAACTCAACAGTGGCCACAGGATTGGAAAAGGTCAGTTTACATTCCAATTCCAAAGAAAGGCAATGCCAAAGAATGTTCAAACTATCGCACCATTGCACTCATTTCACATGCAAGTAAAGTTATGCTTAAAATCCTACAAGCTAGACTCCAGCAGTATGTGGATCGAGAACTTCCAGAAGTACAGGCAGGATTTCGAAGAGGCAGAGGAACTAGAGATCAAATTGCCAACATACGCTGGATTATGGAGAAAGCTAGGGAGTTCCAGAAAAACATCTACTTCTGCTTCATTGACTATGCTAAAGCCTTTGATTGTGTGGATCACAACAAATTGTGGCAAGTTCTTAAAGAGATGGGAGTACCAGACCATCTTATTTGTCTCTTGAGAAACCTATATGCGGGTCAAGAAGCAACAGTGAGAACTGGACACGGAACCACTGATTGGTTCAAAATTGGGAAAGGAGTCCGGCAAGGCTGTATTCTGTCGCCCTGCCTATTTAACTTATATGCAGAGCACACATGAGAAAGGCAGGGCTAGATGAATCAAAAGTTGGAATTAAGATTGCCGGGAGAAATATCAACAACCTAAGATATGCAGATGATACCACTCTAATGGCAGAAAGTGAAGAGGAACTAAAGAGCCTCTTGATGCGGGTGAAGAAGGAGAGTGCAAAAGTTGGCTTGAAACTCAACATTAAGAAAACCAAAATCATGGCATCCGGCCCTCTCAATTCCTGGCAAATAGATGGGGAAGAAATGGAGGTAGTGACAGATTTTATCTTCCTGGGCTCTAAGATCACCACAGATGGGGACTGCAGCCAAGAAATTAAAAGACGCTTGCTCCTGGGGAGGAAAGCTATGGCAAATTTAGACAGCATACTAAAAAGCAGAGACATCACCCTGCCAACAAAAGTATAGTCAAGGCCATGGTTTTCCCAGTTGCAATGTATGGCTGTGAAAGTTGGACCATAAGAAAGGCTGAACGCAAAAGAATTGAGGCCTTTGAACTATGGTGCTGGAGAAGACTCCTGCGAGTCCCTTGGACTGCAAGGCCATCAAACCGGTCAGTCCTAGAGGAGATCAACCCTGACTGCGCCTTAGAAGGCCAGATACTGAAGTTGAAACTCAAGTACTTTGGCCACCTAATGAGAAGGAAGGACTCACTGGAGAAGAGCCTAATGCTGGGAAAGATTGAGGGCAAGAGAAGAAGGGGACGACAGAGAATGAGGTGGCTGGGTGGAGTCACTGAAGCAGTAGGCGTGAGCTTAAATGGACTCCAGAAGATGGTAGAGGACAGGAAGGCCTGGAGGAACGTTGTCCATGGGGTCGCGATGGGTCGGACACGACTTCGCAACTAACAACAACAACAACATAAACATTGTCTCAAGGTCATGTTTATGTATTCTGCTTGTCCATTAAACAAACATATGCAATGAAGAAATGCAGTTAGGAATGAGAGTAAACTATGCCAGAAACAGACTAAATTGAGAACACCTGATGATACTGTGCTTTTGGGTGGTCTGTTTAACACATTTTTGAGCTGTCCCCCAGGCTGGTAGTAGCATACGGCAGAATCCAAATGAGCTGCTTTGGAGAACAGATTTAACAAAACCAAGATGGCATATTGCTCCTGAGAGTATGTTAAACCTAGAATGATAGTTTTAAGGCTTGGTGTGTCTTAAAAATGGCAGCAGAAGACCTACAAGTTTGGTGGGTGGATTTATCAATATGCTGGCATGTTGGAGAAGCAGCTATTTAGTGCCGCATATTCACCATAAGGTTCGCCCATCAAAACCCCAGAGAAGACAGACAGACATTAGTTGTTGATGGATTAGTTTTTAGTTATTCTCATTACAGTATTCCAACATATTCTTAAGAACCAGAATAGGCTTGTCTTCTACTTCTTGAAGTTAGTTCCCTCAGCAGCAAGTGCCAAATCATCAGCATAGATGAAAGAAAATGTATCAGGACCATATCCACTGGCACTTTTTTCCCTGGAAGGTGATGAAAAATTATCAATTTTCAAGTATTGCCTCAATACATTTAGTCAGAGCAAGATTATGTGTGATATTATATAATTTCAAGAGAAGCTTCCTGTGATTAATTGTGTTGTAGGCCACAGATAAATCCATGAAACAGCTCTCATGATTAGACCTAATTGAAAGCCATCCTCTATGTGCTGAACGAGTTTAAGTATCTGGCCTGTGCAGGATTTCCCTGGCTAGAAACCAGCTTATTGGGCAATAAAAGTTGATTCAATGTCAGGAAACATTCTATTTAATGGAACTCTCTCATAGAATTTGAAAGGATAACAAAGGAGGGAAATTGGATGAAATTCCTTGGCTCGTTTGGTTCTTTTCCGGGTTTCAGAAATGCAATAATCTGGGCTTTCCTCCAAATCTTCGAAATACAATTTGAGGTCACACATACACTAAAAAGTGATAATAATCATTGCTTGGCCAAATCTCCCAAAAAAATTATTTATTCAACATGAATATCATCTAATCCTGCAGCTTTACCATTCTTCATGTAATGAATTGCTGTTTCCATTTCTTCTCTTTCAATGGGAGAGGTCAATGAACTGGCCTCCCCTTCCATTGTCCTTGGAACCTTTATTTCCTAAGTCTCTCCTTAACTCTGCCGTTTAACAGTAGCTGATGAGTTATTTGATTTGCCATGATGTTCTTTTATTGGCATGGGTTTCTTGGATCATTATTTAATGTTTTAAAAGTTTCCAATCGTTCTGGCTATTCTTTGTCAAATCAATTGATTCCAGAGTAAGCTTCTATTTCTCCCTCTGGGATTCTGCAAGGAGTGACATTATGTTGTCACCAGCTTCAATTGTTTCTTCAGAGAATAGGTTTTCTTCAAACATTCTGATATAGTTATTAAGATGAGAAGTTCGGCCCCCACTCCGAAAACATTTTCTGGATACACAGCTTACAGCTTTAATGAAAATATCATAATTTTCTGGTGTTGGTTTAATGTTTCACAATTCAGAGTCAAGTACATCAGAAAAGTCCCTCCAGTTCACTTTTTAAAAATTGAAGCGATGTCAAAATGGAACATTTCTTGGCCTAATAACAGAATGCACCTCACATGTTAATGGTCTATGCTGCGAGTGGGAAATCGGGTCCCAAACTTTCTTGATACATTGGTTGCTAAGATTGTTACTCACCAAAATCAAGTCAGGATTGTATTCTCTTCTCACCTGCCACTATTAAAGGAAGCTGGAAGTTTGGCATCATGAAATAAAGTAAAGGCTTTAGTCTCCAACCACAACTCCACCTCTTCCCCATCACTATTCATTTTGCCATACCCCCAATTAATGCTATGGCTATTGAATAAAGTTAATCCTTTGTGTATGAAAATTTCCAGTCTCAGTAAAACTGAACGGTGTATTCCAGGGCTTATACACCACACAGTTATTTAATTCAACTGACAATATTTCAATGTCATTTTCTTCTGTGAGACCCATTGAGGATATTAATCAAATCAGGACGGACAAAGATAGCACTGCCATACTGTTCATTTGGTCTCTCTTTCATTCTTACTATGCAGGGATGCTGTTGGTAAATTGCTTGATGAGTTTCCTGTGCACAGGGTAAATCATACTTACTGGTCTTGCAGAAGTTACTTAATAAAACTTCCTTGTCTGCAGATATCCCTTCAATATTCATAGTAGCCATTGTTAAAATTGGCCCTGAGAAGGGCCCTTTGTTTTCAAGAGACATTTCCTGCATTCTGGGTAGGGATGCTGCTATGACTGGAACTCTAAAGTCTAGTTATGTATCATGCTTCAATGCTGTCCCCATCCCTATGAGCTAAGACTGTGCCCCTGTGGGCAAGGGACTATTGAAACTATAACTCATGTTCTGCAACACTCTAAGATCCATCTCATAATTCTTTTCCTAGTAAAATATCCCAGGAAATTTTGATTTTTATGTACAATTGTTGTTATCAGAACAGTATGATTCAGTCTCTTTGAACATAGATTTTTTTTTACTCTGCCTGTAAAATTGATACATTAGGCAGCCTTTTTCGTCCACTGATAAATCTACTACCAATTTTATCTTGTTTTGTTTTTATTTTTAAAGTATTTCTATTTTGTAATTTTGGTGGAATTCTACTCTATTCTGTTTGGTTTGTCTTGCCCATCAGCACAACCAGCTTAAAACACTGGGGTGTAGTGCAGATAGACTCTGCATTTAGTTGCAGGTAGTTTCTCACTTTTGGTTCATAAAAATTCAGTAATAAAAATTACGATATATTTTGTATAATAGCTAAGCATGTTTAAGTATTGCCTAGCAAAGTTATAATACTTTATTATTATTACTGTATATTATTATAATAATATAATAATTTACAGAATTATATACATTCTAAAAAGTATAGGGATTTATTTTCTTAAAAATGTAATTTCTCTAAAGAGACTGACATTTACAGCAAAATGGGTCTATACAGGAAGATTTTACTTTATTTTTCAGTAGCAATAGTTGCATTTTGCATAATATATGAAATAGTAGAGTATTGCTGAATTAAAATCAGTAAAGTTAATTTAAGGAAAGAATTCACTCTTGATGTATTTCATGCTGTAGCTCATCTGAAGTATTCAGTAGTTTTGGACTACAGATTAAATAAGGGAAGCTTCATCTTATTTATTTAGTTCTGCTGTATCTCAAACAGTTCAGGACTATTCTGGTGTATGGATTTGCTGAGCCCTTTTTATGGTTCTTTGTCACCTTTGATCCTCATCTGGCACTGAGTTCTCACCTGTGGTTCCAAGTAACTGTAACCTGAGTAGTGGCCACATCCTGGTAAATGCTTTGGCAGATGGGCCAAAGCAAGTGAGGGTAGCTGATGGTGTTCAATTGAGAGAGACTATTTATCTATCCCAGCACGTGAAGTCTGGTCCTGGCAGAGCAGAGGAGACTGATCAACAGTCCAACATCAAGAAGGTAGGCCCAGCAGGCATTGTGGAGTGCTAGACAAGACACTTAGAAGTCTTGATCATCCACGGTAGCAGGAGAAATCTCTGGCCATAATGGTCCTCTATGCCAGTGGATTAAGGTCCCTTCTACTGAGACATCTGCCACTGTGAAACAGCTGTTCCACTGAAAAGTGCATCATACACAGTGGCATGTTGTGCAATTCATCTTCATCTACAGCTCATCGGTAAATCCTCTCAGACCCAACTTAATTTGTTGAAGCAAATTTGTTGAAGTTTGTTTGCTGTCAATTGACCTTCCTCCATGCTTGAGCCTCACTGCTTTGTAGCCAGTCAGTCACCTCATTGTTGCCTGTGCTTCAGGTATCAGACTGCCTCTGTTAGCCATGCTCTATTGGTGAACTACTGTTGCCCTTGTTGGGAGACATCTGGTCACCAAGGTCACTATTCTTGAGCTCCTACAAACTGTGGGAAATTGACTTGGGGTTTTGTGGAATGCTATATGGGAGTTACCTATGAAATAAACATACTAAATCCCTCTTGAGTGCTACTTGGGTGAACTGGGTCAGGACACTATGGCTAGCAGACATTCTCCTTAATCATCAAGAATCAAGAAAAAAGAATAAAAGAAAACTTATTTTTTGGGCCTGAAACATCCGTATTTTACTGGATAGAGACAATGTGTCAAGGCCTGAAAGACAAACAGCACTCATAACAGTCAAGCTTTGTTGTTACAGCATTGACACTGCTGCACCCAGTGAGACCAGTCTGGCAGATGAGATTCATTACAGGAAGTGTAGCAAGTGGATATGGGGTGGGGTTTTTTGTTTTGGAAAGGGGAACCACAGTCTGACACAGGACTCACAGAGTTAGGTTTGCTCTGCTGAAGAACATCTGCACACTGGAATAAATAAATGCATCTTGAAGTTCTGCTTTCCTCTCAGTCAGTCCTGGTATATTACCATTGTCAGCATCTATATACCAACTCTCATGAGTCCAAATATAGACATGGCAATTTTCTGCGAGGACCTGGACCAGATTATTCAAACAACCCTTGCCAGTTGCAAACTCATCATTCAGGGCAACTTCAATGCTATGGTGAAGATATACAATGACAACTGGGACAGAGTCCTTGGAAGATATGGGGTGAAAAAAGAAAAATAGCAATGGCCTGTTGTGTTTGAACAAATGCACCAATTATAATTACGAATTCTGAAATTACATTATATTATTAATAGTGTTATATGAATCTATACTTTTTTAGCTACTTAAACATTAAAAAACAATTAGTTTTCTGAAAATACAAGTTTGGAAACCTATGCAAATTGAAACAGATGGCATGCAAACAGGTATGTGATAGACATGGTGCCAAAGTAAACTGAACTCAATTCTCAATAGCAAAAATCCAGCTGGGAATTCTTAAAACCCTTTGAGAGTAAATATTTCATATAAAACCTGAGTAGAATAATAATCCATGAATTTATCCAGCTTATAGTTCATATAGATATTGTACTTATACCTACACCTACAAAATGTTTTGCAATTGGTCTAGACAGAGGATTCATATTCCTGTTCCAAGGCTTTGTCCAAACACTTGCCACTGTATTGTGCTTAAAAGTAAAATGTGAAAAATTATTCTGAACATGATTACTTAGAACTAGGTCCCTGCTGCTTGTAAGTGATGTTCTAAAACCAAAGCAATCAAATGGCCTGCAGTCTAAAACCTAAGTTTTCTTTTTTCTCTGTGCTGTGCTTAAATGGTGCTAAATATGATTTGGGGTGAGGGCCTAGGGTAGGTTTTCACACCCTACTTGTTATCTATTGTGAATTGAAACAAAGAGCCATACTTTCAAATAGCAAAAAAGCAACCTAAACCCAAAACAGAAGTAAAAATGCTAAAAGCATAAATGAATAAAAGTTTGGAACATTTTCAGAATGATCAGAGTAGCACCTGAATACTTCTGGTAAGGTAAAGATAATTATTTCAAAACTGAAACAGAGTTCTGAATTCAAATCAGAATGTTTTCAGCACAAGTTATTTCATATTAAAGGCATTATACACATTAGTAGAAAGTAGGTTCCCTGAAGCAGATTATAATGCTTGAGGCACATTCCTAAAGCATACATGCAAAAAGCTGTTTTGAAACAGAAAAGGTTAACATTATGATGTCAAATTTGAACCAATTTGGAATAATCTGCTCAAATATCCAGCAACATCCTAGTGTCTCCTTTCCATGTTTTTAAAACATTTAAAGTAGCCCAAGGTAGAGATAAATACACTAGTATAATCCTGGAGAGCAAGAACAATGCATACATTATTTATTTATTTATGAAAGTTGTCTGCAGCCTGATACTGGGAAGACTCTAGGCCAGGGGTGTCAAACTGCTGGCCCGTGGGCTGGATGCATCAAAGTGAAACCACGCCCACCCCATTGCCAGCAATGGCAAAAAAGTCGCGATATGTCGCGACACATCACGTGACGCTGCGAGTTTGACATCCCTGCTCTAGGCAAATAACAGAATTATCTTTCAGAGGGAAAGCAACCTATCAAGAACAGTATATAAAGTCAGATAGGCAAGTTTTTTGATTCACCTATAGTGCATTCAGAAAGTATTAGACCCCCTTCACTTTTCACATTTTTGTTATGCTGCAGCCTGATTCTACAGTTGTTGAAATTCATTTTTTCTTATTAATCTACACTCAGTAACCTCATAATGACAAAGTGAAAACAGAATTTTAGAAATGTCTGTAAATTTAATAAAAAGAAAAAAATGAAATATCACTTTGGCATAAGAATTCAGATCCTTTGCAACAACACTTGAAATTTAACTCAGGTGCCTCCCATTTCTCTTGATCATTGCTGACATGTTTCTACACCTTGATTGGAGTCTACCTGTGGTAAATTAAATTGATTGGACATGATTTGGAAAGACACACCTCTCTATAGAAGGCCTCATAGCTGACAATGCATACTGTAGCAGAGCAAATTGCCTGCAGAGCTCAGAGACAGGAGTATTGCAAGGCATAGGTCTGGGGAAGGCTATAATAAAATTTCTGCTGCACTGAAGGTTCCTAAGAGCACAGTGGCCTCCATAATTCTCAAATGGAAGAAGTTTGGCACAACCAGAACTCGTCCAAGAGCTAGTTGCCCAATCAAACTGAGCAATTGGGGGAGAAGGGCCTTAATAAGAGAGATGACCAAAAACCCAATGATCACTTTGACTAAGCTCCAGAGATTCTGTGTGGAGATGGGACAGAGTTCCCAAAGGACAACCATCACTGCAGCCCTCCACAAATCTGGGCTTTATGGCAGAGTAGCTAAACAGAAGCTTCTCCTCAGTCCATTTGGAGATTGCAAAAAAGCACCTGAAGGACTCTCAGGCTGTGAGGAACAAGATTCTCTGGTTTGATGAAACCAAGACTGAACCATTTGGCCTCAATTCTAAACATTATGTCTGGAGGAAACCAGGCACCGCTCATCATCTGCCCAGTATCATCCCAACAGTGAAACCTCATACTATAGGGGTGTTTTTCAGCAGCAGGGACTAGCAGACTGGTCAGGGTTGAGAGAAAGCAGAATGGAGCAAAGTACAGCGATAGCCTCAATAAAAACCTATTCCACAGTGCTCAGGACCTCACTCTGGGCTGAACATTCACTTTCCAACATGACAACTATCCTAAGCACACAGCCAAGATAACACAGGAGTGGCTTAGGGACAACTCTGTGAATGTCCTAGAGTGGCCCAGCCAGAGCCCTGACTTGAACCCTATTGAACATCTCTAGAGGGACCCTAAAATGGCTGTCCATCAATGGTTGCCATCCAACCTGATTGAGCTTGAGAGGATTTGCAAGGAAGAGTGGCAGATAATCCCCCAATCCAGGTGTGCAAAGTTTGTCGTGTCATAATTTAAAAGATTCTAATTGCTGCCAAAGGTGCTTCAACAAAGTAAGGAGTGAAAGGTCTGAATACTGAATACCCAAAAAAGGAAGGCGAGTGTTGGTAATAGGAGATTCTATTCTCAAAGGAACAGAACCAGCCATCTGCATACCGGACATACAATCTAGGGAGGTATGTTGTCTCCCTGGAGCAAAAATCAAAGATGTGGCTGAGAACCTAACCAAAATAATTAGGCCCACAGATTATTACCTTTCCTCCTCCTTCACATTGGGACAAATGACACAACAAAGAACCTGAGTACAATATTGAGAGATTATAAGCAACTAGGCAATAAAGTTAAGAAGCTAGGAACACAAGTAGTGTTCTCATCAGTACTCCCAACGAAAGGCCAACATCCACTGAGGGAAAAAAGAATTCTAGAAATAAACCACTGGCTAAAGGATTGGTGTCGCCAAGAAAACTCTGATTTCCAGGACCATGGATTGCATTTCCTACATGAAGGACTCTTGGCAAGGGATGGGCTGCACCTCACGAAAACAGGGGAAAATATACTCAAAAAAAGACTGGCCCAACTCATCAGAAGGGCTTTAAATTAAAATTGAGGGGGAAGGGTGACCAATCTTTAGAATCTCTAGAACACAAAACCAATCATAAATCTCAAGAAAACAAATCAAACAATGAGGTAGGGAGTAATGAGAAAAAAGAAAAACTCAAACAACAATCAGGAGATGCAGGAAACATACCCATGGACAGGCATAAAAGTCTTAAATGCTTATATATAAATGCTCAAAGCTTGGGGAACAAACAGGGTGAATTTAGAAGCAATAGTACATGAGGGCAGGTATGACATAGTTGCCAATTTCAGAAACCTGGTGGGACAAAACCCATGACTGGAGTGTACTGATGTATGGATACAAATTGTTCAAAAGAAACAGATCTACAAAAAGAGGAGGGGGAGTTGCACTACATGTAAAAGAACACTACATATCTACAGAAATGCACATGATCAAAGATAAAATCCCTCCAGAATGTATATGGGTCAATATAAAAGGGGGAAAAAAGTGACATTGGCATAGGTGTATATTACAGGCACCCAACCAATCAGAAGAAATAGATGAACTCTTTGCCAACTAGTTAACAAATGTTATGTAGGAAGCATGGTAATGGGAGACTTTAACTATCCAGATATCAACTGGCAGACAAACTCTGCAGCGAGTGGGAGATCAAACAGATTCCTAACCAACCTAGCCAATTTTGTCATCCGAAAGGTGGAGGAGGGAACTAGAAGTAAAGCTATACTGGACCTAATTCTTACTAATAGAGAAGAAGTGATAGAGGGAGTTGAAGTTGTCAGAACCTTGGGTGAAAGTGATCACAACATACTGGAATTCAATATAATGCAAACACAAGCAATAGAAAATAATCCAACTAGTGTCTTAAACTTCAAAAGAGCTGATTTTAACAAACTCAGAGAAAACCTAGGAAAGATTCCATGGATGAAAATCCTAAAGGGGAAAACAACTCAAGAAGCATGGAAAACTGGGGGGGAAAAAAGCCCATCTCAGCACAATACCACTGAAAAAGAAAAACAAGAAATTCAAGAAGAAACCAGCATGGCTGCACAAGGATCTCTCTGACAAACTGAAAGACAAAAAGGACAAGTACAAAAAATGGAAAGAGGGACACATAACTAAGGCTGATTATCAGCAGACAGCCAGAACATGCAAAGATGAAGTCAGGAAAGCAAAGACTCAGAATGAACAAAGACTTGCCACAGAAATCAAAGATAATAAAAAACTTATTCTTTCAACTTATTAATAACAAGAAAAAAGTAAAGGAAACTGTAGGTCCACTAAAGAGAGAAGGTGGCAAGGAAGTAACAGGCAGTAGGGAGAAAGCAGAGCTGCTTAACTCATTTTTTGCATCAGTCTTCACACAAAAAGAAATTATAGTCCAACATACAAAAAAAAACTACTGCAAAAGACAAACTAGAAAAGTGACTAAATGAATAGACCAGCTAAATGCTGTGGACATAGTATACTTAGATTTCAGTAAGGCATTTGACAAAGTAGACCACAGCCTACTTCTTGGTAAGCTAGAAAAAGGTGGAATAGACAACATCATCATCAGATGGATTTATATTTATTTTCTTGAGCACAGGTTCTCCTCAGGGCTGCGTCTTAAGTCCGCTGCTGTTCACCCTGTTGACCCATGACTGTTGTGCTAGGTTTGCCACCAACCATATTGTGAAGTTCGCAGATGATACAACAGTAGTGGGCCTTATTCAGGATGACAAGGTGGAAGCTTATTGCAAGGAGGTTGAGGGGTTGGTGAACTGGTGTAAGGAAAACAGCCTAGTTTTAAATACCGGAAAAACCAAAGGGATCATTGTTGATTTCAGAAAAGGCAGGCACAGCCACACTTATCTGTGCATTAATGATTCACCTGTGGAGATGATTACCAGCATCAAATTCCTGGGTGTGCAGCTAACGAGTAGACTGACTTGGTTGCTCAACAGTGAGAAACTGGTGAAGTGGGCACAGCAGCGCCTGCATTTTCTGCGTCGCATGAGAAAAGCACATCCTCTTCACGACCTATTTTCCTTGTTACCTTCTGGGAGGAGGCTTCGTGGTATCCGTAGCAGAACATCCAGATTCAGCCATAGTTTCATTCCATACAGCATTAAGCTTGCGAACTCTCAAGCTTCCTCCTTCCATTATATAGTCAAGATGGACAGTATTTAATATTTATTTGCTACATATATGTAGAGGTGTGGGTCTATACATATGTTGTTCATAGTATGTTTAGGTGTGTGTCATGTATGTGTTTCACTTTGAGAGCGGGCAACTAAATTTCATTTTTGATGTGTGCCGTTGTGCCCACAGTAAAAAAATGACGATAAAGGTTATCTTATCTTATCTTATAGCTGGCTGACAAACCGTATTCAACGAATAGTCCTCAATGGAACTACATCCACATGGAGAGAAGTAAAAAGTGGGGTACCACAAGGCTCTGTTTTAGGCCCAGTACTCTTTAATATCTTCATCAATGACTTAGATGAGGGAATAGAAGGGGAACTCATCAAATTTGCAGATGACACTAAACTGGCAGGAATAGCCAACACCCCAGAAGACAAGTTCAGGATCCAAAAAGATCTTGACAAACTTGAATAATGGGCCCTATCCAACAAAATGATTTTTAATGTGGAGAAAAGCAAAGTTTTACATTTAGGCAGGAAAAACAAAGGTATAAGTACAGATTAGGCGAGACCTAGCTCAAAAACTGTAACTGTGAGAGGGACCTTGGAGTCCCTGTGGACGATCACTTGACTATGAGCCAGCAGTGTGCAGCAGCAACCAAAAAAACTAATACAATCTTGGGCTGTATAAACAGAGGCATAGAATCAAGATCACGCAGACTTCCGGTTTGCTGCACGGCTGCCATGGATGCCTGGGAGACGAGTCTCGTCTCTCCTGTCCAGTTTCGCATCGCTGGGGGACCCTGAAAAGGGTCGAAAGTCACGCCGTAGAGGCGACCAGCAAGGAGGGGCTTTCGCTGGATCGCGGGAGAGCGGTAGCTCTCCTGCTGGAGCCAGCAATCCCTCCAAACCGGCGGACGAAAGACTGGCCATAGAATTATGGCTCATTACTAGGCTGCAGACAGCCGAAGTCACACTCACCATCTGGCAACTTCAAAGCAGCATGGAAAGGACTGGGTGAGATCTACCTCTCTTAAATCCTAATTGCTTTCTGTACCTACACAAGGTGCTAAAGTACTTTTTCCCCTGTGGAAAGGGAAGGGAGATTTCAGCCCTCCCTCCAGACACAGTGGCGACTGACTACCCAGGGGAGTTTAAAATGTTGAAAAAATAACTGGATCCTAATTGGGAATCTATTTCTTAGAATTTGTGGATTAAAAGACTCTTTATTTTCTATTTCCTATTTTTATTCCCTACTTTTATGGAAGATCTGGGTTTTTTCTTTTAAAATAAAAGAAAAAACTGAAAAGATTAAAATAACTCTGGAGAGACATCTTGTGTGGCTAAACTTGATATTGCAATCTGTTATTGTGTAAAAGAAACCTGGCTGACAACCCAGAAAGTAGATAAGATATATGTAACCTTGAGAAGCTCAGCTGCGCTCCTTATTGAGTGGATTTCTTGAATGTAAAGTCTTTTTAGTTTAAATATATTATTATGGAGGAAGATCAGAAATGGAGCTTTGTTATGGAAGAAGAGCAGGACCAAACTCTTTGTTTGTTGAAAGAGATTCTTCAAACCTTAAGTACAGCTGGTGATGAAATAAGAAGCTACAGAAAAAAACAAGAAGACAGCCTGGACTTGCAAAAGCAAATTATGACTATAACTAAAGAATCATCAACGCAGGATACTACAGAAAAAGTGGAACAATTAAATATCATGACAGAAGACTCAACTGCTCAACAAATACAGACAATGGAAAATACAGAAAAAAAATTGACAAAAGGGAAAGAGGTAAAGACTTCCTATTTAAAGCAGAAGGAGCCTGAGATCTAAAAGGAAAACAGATGGAAGAGAAGATAAACAGTTCAGGAAATGGAAAGACAAGGAAAAGATCTGGATCTGCTGGATCTGCTAGCCCTCTTTAAAAAATGGCAACTGGATGGTTATTTCAATGTCAAATAATAGATATAACAACCCAAGGAAATCTGCTCGATGACCCCAAAGCAAGGACATGGAAGATGATTTGGCAAAGAAAGAAAGCTAGAATAAGACTGAAAAAGAAGGGGGTTTTGATTGATAGATGAGATTTAAAATAGAATATATTTAAACAGATAAGATGGGTATTATGAGATCTTAAAATAGAATATACTTAAGCAGACAAGATGGGTACTTTGAATATAAGATATTCTTATGAGTTGAGATAAAGAAAACTTTGATCAAGTAAAATTTAGAAATATAAAACACTAACAATCAAATCTGAATATTGATTTGTGCATAAAGGTCTTGTAAAGGTGATTAAGACACATATAAGCTAAAACCTCATTGATGAAAGCAATAAATATGCCTGTATGTTTTAAAATAGAACATACTTAAATGGATAAGACATGTATTTTGAATATAAGATGCTGTTATGAGTTGAGATAAAAAAAAATTGGTTACGTAAAACTCAGAAGTCAAAATATTAATAGGTTAATTGGAATATTGACTTGTGCATAAAGATTGTGTGAAGATGATTAAAATATATATAAGTTAAAATCTTATTGATGAAAGTAATAAATATGTTTTTATGTAGCAGTAAGGGGAATTTTTTTATATTAATTTTCAATATGAGATAGTAGATAGATATAAAGAGGAAGAGAGAGGAAGTATTAAATGTGGAAATAAAAGAAATTTTGGTTATTAACAATATCATTGCATTATTAACTTGTTGATGTAGAGGGTGAGAATTTATGTAGATAAGATGTGTATCCTGAATATTAAACTTTGGGAGGAATGGTGATAAAGGAATTGGGGTCATCTACAGTGTGGAAATGATAATTATTAAACGTTAAATTTAAATATTAATGGAAAATTAAAATTGAGAAAAATTGATTAGGTCACTGATTGTCTAAAGACAAAGTTAAAAGAACTAAGATATATGTTAACTAAAAATTATTGATAAATGTTAGAAAGTTATTTTCTATTTGATTGACAGAATAAGAATTGTATTAGTTAAAATATGAGACAGTAGATGTCAAGGAAGAAAGAGAGGGAATGGGGATTGTAACAGTTTGAGATTTATATTAATGATATTTATGTGTAATAGAATTATTGTACCCAGCCGCCACGTTGCTTTCAAATATTTGAATGTAATATTAGAAAATTAATAAAAACTTACAAAAAAAAAATAGAATCAAGATCACGCGAAGTACTAATACCGCTTTACAAAGCCCTAATAAGACCACACCTGGAATACTGCAGCCAATTTTGGTCACCATATCACAAAAAAGATGTTGAGAGTTTGGAAAAAATTCAGAGAAGAGCAACTAAGATGATCAAAGGCCTGGAGGCTAAAACATACAAAGAACGGGACTTGGGTTTGGCTAGTCTAAAGAAAAGAAGAAATAGGGGAGACATGATAGCAGTATTCCAGTATCTGAGAAGCTGCCACAAGGCAGAGGGGGCTAGGTTGTTCACCAGAGCACCAGAGGGAAGGACGAGCAACAATGGTTGGAAACTGGTCAAGGAGAGAAGCAACCTGGAATTAAGGAGAAACTTCCTGACAGTGAGTACAACAACCAGTGGAACAGCTTACCCCCAGAAATAGTGGGTGCTCCATCATTGGAAATTTTTAAGAAGAGACTAGACAATCACTTGAGATGGTATAGGTTCTCCTGCTTGAGCAGGGGGCTGGACTAGAAGACCTGCAAGGTCCATTCTTTCTGTTCTGTTCTGTTCTGTTCTGTTCTGTTCTGTTCTGTTCTGTTCTGTTCTATTCTATTCTATTCTATTCTATTCTATTCTATTCTATTCTATTCTATTCTATTCTATTCCTATTCCTATTTCTATTTCTATTCTATGTTGAGACTTTGGAAAAAATTCAGAGAAGAGCAAATAAGATGATCCAAGGCCTGGAGACTAAAACATATGACGAACGGCTGCAGGACCTGGGTTTGGCTAGTCTAAAACAAGAAATAGGGGTGACATGATAGCAGTATTCCAGTATTTGTGGGGTTGCCACAAAGAGGGGGTCAAATTATTCTCCAAAGCACCAGAGGACAGGACAAGAAACAGTGGTTGGAAACTGATCAAAGAGAAAAGCAACCTGGAATTAAAGAGAAACTTCCTAACAGTGAGGATAATTAATCAGTGGAATAGCTTGCCTTCGGAAATTGTGGGCGCTCCATCACTGGAGGTTTTTAAGAAGAGACTAGATAGTCACTTGTATGAAATGGTACAGGGTCTCCTGCTTGAGCAGGGGGCTGGACTACAAGACCTCCAAGGTCCTTTCCAGCTCTATTCTATTCTACTTATGCCAATATGATATTTCAGGGTTTTTTAAAATAAAGATACAGACATTTCTAAAATTTGTCATTATGGGGTAAGTGTAGATTAATGAGAACAAAAATAAATTTCAGCACCTGTAGAATCAGGTTGCAACATAGCAAAATTGACAAAAGCGAAGGGAGTCTGAATACTTTTTGAGTGCAGTGTACACTAATCCTCATTTTGTTTACCTTCCCTCCAAACAGGAGCTGTACAGTTAATTGATTAAGCACACCCACAGTCTAACACATAGAAATCTAAAGTGTTAGGGAGAATGGCATACTGAAGAAGTTAACTGATATTGTTAAATTATCTCACCTAACATTCAAGCAAATGTTAAAATACACAAGAGAGAAACTATTGGAGCAGAATAGCACTCTTCCTTTTTCTGAGAATGATTCTCTAAACACAGTTCAGATGATGAGATATAGTGTTTCCAGTCCCTGACAAAAATGGATGATTTGAAAAGGTCCTATTCTCAGCAGAACTACCGACTAGTTGAGGAAAATCAGTATGATGCATTTCCTCTAACAATGATGCATTTCCTTTCTAAGCCACTATTAGAAACCACTTCAGTCTGCAAATGGCGGAGGAGGCAGTGAGGCAAGGAGACCCAAAGTGCCTTCCTGAAAGAAATTAACTTTGGTCTTCACTTCAAGGAGGCATATTATCTTAACTTCACTGCATGAAGTGCTGAATTGACATGAATCAAAATCTACTAATTAAAATGATATAATATAGTATGTTTCCATTTAATACAGATGTCAAGACATTTTATAACAACAGAGCATTATTGTTTATTCTCTTTGAGATTTAGAAATCTTTAAACATTTAATATTTGACAGATGCGTAATGTGTATGGATAGATTGCAATCTCTTTTTTCTCATTTGTTTCTTTTGTTTGGTTTATTTTTTTCCTGTTGTTTTTATCTTTTGTTTTTTGTGTAGTAGAATCATAGAATCATAGGGCTGGAAGATCTTCTAGTTCAACTCCCCACTCAAGACAGGAAGTGTACATCATACCAGTTAGATGGTTGTCCAGTCTATTTTTGAAAACTTCCAGTGATGGAGCACACACAACCTCCTGAGGCAAGCTATTCCATTGATTAATTGTTCTCTCTGTCAGGAAATTTCTCCTTAGGCTGGATCTCTCTTTAACAAGTTTACATCCATTATTTTTGTCCTGCCCTCTGGTGTCCTAGAGAATAAGTCAATCCCCTCTTCTTTGTGATAGCCCCTCAAGTACTGGAAGGCAGTTATCATGTCTCCCTTAAGCCTTCTCTTTGATAGGAAGGCATACCTAGCTCTTGTTTGTCATATGATTTAGCTTCCAGACCTTTATCATTTTGTTGCTCTTCTCTAGACACTTTCCAGGGTCTTTTTTGTATTGTGATGACCAAAACTGGACACAGTATTCCAAATGTGATTTTACTGGAGTGGTGTAAACAGTACTATCACTTCTTGTTGTCTTGACACTATCCCTCTGTTGATACAGCCTAGGCCTGCATTGCCTTTTTTGGCTGCTGCCGCACACTGCTGGCTCATACTTAAGTGGTGGTCACTAGGACACCTAGATCCCTCTCACAGTTATTACTATTGAGCCAGGTACCATGTATTCTGTACCTATGCATTTGTTTTTTTCTGTGTAAGAATTTAGTTTTGGAATTTTGGGTAAAACAGTAAAAAACATTGATCAAAGTTACCTTCAATAGATTTACAAAACGATTTCCGGTTCCGGTTTGTGGCGCTAGCGGTCATGCAGAGAGTTTTCTCCCTTCGCCGGCCGGTTTCCCTCCGCTGGTAGATCCTGGACAGGGTCGAAAGTCGCCCTGGATGGGCGACTACTGCTGAGGAGGACTCTCGTTGACTGTGGAGGGAGCGGCAGCACGTTCTGCGGTCCGAGGCAGCTCCTTTGGGCCGACGGGGAAAAGATCGGCCATTAACATGGCCGATCACTTAGCTGCACCAGCCGAAGTCAAAATAACATCTAAGCGTTAAAGAACCACCGTAGAAGATCCGGGTGAGACCTTTCCTTTCCTCTCTTTACCCTAACTATCTCCCTGTGAAAAGCCTCTGGAATTATTTCCCCAATTTAACAGAACAGTGTTTGCTTACTTGGGAAAACAAGTTTTGGACAATAGAAACTATAATTAATTCTTATTGACTATTTTTATTTTTCTGGATACTCTGGGGTCCCGAAAAATTTCTTTTATTGAATTTTATTATGTTATTTACCTATTAAACTGGGCAATATTGTTTTTTTTTTACTGCTTTTACTCTTTTAACTGGATAAAACCTATATATCTGGAAAAAGATTTCATAGTCTACTGGGGACATCTTGTGGCGAAAGTTGACATTACAATTGTACTTTCTTTTTGATTTTGATGTTGGATTTGACCTTCAAATTATCATAAAAGGGAAAAGATAAAGAATTTGAAACAGCTGTGTGGAGGTGGATAGGGGCTGATTGTTATTAAATACTGCTCTGAGCCTCCACTAAAAGACTAAAAGATTATTTCATCATGGAAATGGAGGGATCTTACCCACAGCTTGACTACAATCTTATATTGGAAAAAATCTTTGAACTTACTGAGCAAATGAACTTTAGGATGAAAACTAAAGAAGATTTCCCAGAACTACAAACTGAGGAACAGATGAACAGTAAAGAGGCCTGTGTTCAACATTATGTACAACATGATCAGATCAGGAATCTTATTCACAACTTAACTATGAAAAAGTCTTGGCCCCAAAATTTCAAACTGATTTCCAGACTTCAACTGATTATTCTACAAGGCAAAAAACAACAGAAGAAGAATCTATCATTACCAAAGAGGATTCTACTCAATCCTATATACAATCTACTGAGTATCAGAACTATGATAACTTGGACAACCAACTAACAACTATAACACTGGACAAAAAAAACCAAATGGCAAGAAAAACCAAATGTACAGGTATAGTATAGGGGGTACCTTGCTCAATAGTAGTAACTGTGAGAGGGATCTCGGAGTCCTAGTGGACAATCACTTAAATATGAGCCAGCAGTGTGCTGCAGCTGCAAAAAAAGCCAACACAGTGCTGGGCTGCATTAACAGGGGGAATCAAGATCACGTAAGATTAACCACTTTACATGCCTTGGTAAGGCATTTGGAATTGGCCATTTTGGTTTAGGTTTAATTTAAACTGAGATGAAGGAGAGAGAAGAGTGCAGAGAAGGGCAAAAAGATGAGGGCTAAATAGGAGCTAAGCATATCAAAAAAATTTTTTGGGTAGGTGAAAGAATGACATGGGAAATGTCATTCAGATGCAACAAGAAGTAAGGAAGAAACAGGAGGAAGTGAAATGGAAGAAGCAACGGTCCTGACAGTCAAATTAACCAGTGGAACAACCCAACTAGAGCGGTGAATGCTCCAACACTGGAAGTTTTTAAGAAGAGACTGGACAGCCATTTGTCTGAAATGGTATAGGGTTTCCTGCCTGAGCAGGGGGTTGGACTCGATGATCTCCAAGGTCCCTTCCAACTTTATTATTATTATTATTATTATTATTATTATTATTATTAAAATTGACTACGCTATTCAGATGATAGCAGAAGAAGGAGAACAGAAGTACGACCAGATTGAATTGATGATAAATAAAACATTGAGATTTGTTGATATAGAGGCCCTCTTATGGAAGCCAGCTTTGTTGCCCTTCTCTGCACTCTTTCTAGAGTCTCAACATCTTTTTTACTGTTGAAATAAGATGTTTATTTTAGATATTATAATTATTATGTTATGTAATGAGGGAAATTAGGGATTTCCCTCATTACATAAGTGTAAATAATATGCTTAATTAAGGCTAAATTGGAATATGGTAATTGGAATTTAGTAAAGCTGTAAAAACAGGATTTGGACTTGTATAGGTAAAATGTTATTGATAAAATTTTATGGATTGATGGAATTTTATTCAGAAATGTATTAATTTGAATATGTTATATTAATGGAGGGAAATAGAGAGGGAATCTTTAAGGAGTTAACCTGACCTGTATATGTATGATTTTGATTTTGGATAATTGATTACCCCATCTCCACGTTGTTTCCTAAGCACTCTGTTTTAAAAAATGAAAAAAATAATAAAACTTATTAAAAAAAAACATGGCCGATCATCTAGCTGCTCCAGCCGAAAGTCACAAGAACAGCTAAGCGAAAAAAACCACCATGGAAGATCCGGGTGAGACCTTTCCTTCCCTCTCTGTACCCTAACTACCTCCCTGTGAAAAGTCCCTGGAATTATTTCCCTACTTTAAGAGAGCGGTGTTTGGATACTTGGGAAAATGAGCTCTGAGAAAAATAATTAATTTTTACTGACTTTTTGTTGTTGGATTTTGGGGATCCTGAAAAAATCTCTATTATAGAATTTTATTGCTGTATTTATTTTTTAAGCTGGGGAATATTGTTATTCCTTTTACTTGTTTTTACTTTTTAACTGGACAAAACTTTGTTGGAATTTGGAAAAAAGATTTTTCAGCTTACTGAGGACATCTTGTGGTGAAAAACTGACATTGCAATTGTATTTTCCCTTTGATTTTAAGACTGGATTTGACCTTCAATTACTACAAAGGGAAAAGATAATGGATTTGAAACAGCTGGGTGGTGAAATTGCCTATTAGAATTGTGGAGGCGGATGTTGGTTGACTATTAATAAACATAGCCTCCACCAAAAAACTAAAAGATTATCTTACTACTGAAATGGAGTTTTACCCACAGCTTGGCTATGGACTTATACTAGAAAAAATCTTGGAAGTTAAAGAACAAAGGATTTTTAGAATGAACATTAAAGATGATGCTCCAGAACTAAAAATTGAACCTCAAATTTTGACTGATCAACTTATAGACCAAGGAAGAACAGAGGAACAACAGATCAACTCCAAAGAGGCCTGCATGCAACTACATATACAATTTAATGAGATGGAGGAATCTCATCCACAATGTATTTGTAAACTTATGCTGGGAAGAATTTACGAAACTACTGAGCAAGTGAATGCTAGAATAAAAGCATTTACCCTAAAACTTTAAATTGACTTCCAGATTTCAACTGACTACTCCATAACTCAAATAACAATAGAAGAGGAACAAATCAACATAGACAACACGGATAATCAACGAGTAACTACCACATTGAACAAAACTGATTATACAGCTCAGACAGTATTGGAAAAAAGAGAAGAGAAATATGATCAGACTGAATTGTTGAGAAATACGTATAATCAAATATTGAGATTTGATGATTTAGAGGCTCTTTTATGGAAACCTGCTTGGCACAAAAAGAAAGCTAGAATTAGATTTAAAAATGAGAGTTAAAATTTTACCTGATGGGTTAAAAAGGCTTTTAGAGATTTTGACTGAGTTAATACTACTGAGATGAAAATTATTGATTTATGGTTTGGAATCGTAATATAGAAAAGGTTGTAAACAAGATGTTAATAGAATAAGAAATAGAATATAGATGTGAAATGAAGTAAGAAGGTATTTTTTGGAATAATATGTTTTTTAGGTATAATTATTTTGATAGGATTTAAATTTTACGTAATGAGTTAAAAAGGTTTTTTAGAGATATGGATTGATTTACAAAATATATATTTGAAATAGAGTAGAATAAGAAATAGAATATACTTGGGAAGTATAAAAATATAATGGTTGGAATAATATGTATATTCTAGAAATAATAATTATTTTATGAAATAAGGGAAATTGGGAGACCCGAAGTGTAAATTATGTGTTTATTTAAGGCTAAATTGGAACATGGTAACTGTAAGTTAGTAAAGCTTAAAAACAGGATTTGGCCTGATATAGGTGAAAGATTATTGATATTTTTTTTCCCGATTGATTAAATTCTATTTAGAAATGTATTAATTCGACTATGTTATATCAATTGAGGGAAATAGAGAGGGAACCTTTAAAGAATTAACCTGAATTATATATGTATGATTATGTGTGGTTTTTTTTGATGATTGATTACCCTATCCTATCTCAACGATGATTCCTAAGCACTTTGATGTAAAACCTAAAAAAAGCAATAAAACCTGTTTAAAGAAATAGATTTACAAAACCTTTGCCTGGTTTTTAGGTGTGTACAAATTACTGGATATATCAGCAAAGGTCAACATAATATAACATTTTTGGAAATGTTGCAGAATTATCAAATGCTAACCCTATTTATAAAAGATATTGAAGGAACTATCAGCATGATCCTATGTAAGCCAGATATCCATCTGTCTCTGCCCTCCTCCTCCCCGAATGATTTGGGAATTAAGCAGGAGGATATTCTGCTATAACTGAACTGACTTGCATAATTTACAAACTGAGAAGTCCATGAAAAATATTCAATGTTAAATGATAAGATAAATTTCAGACAATTTGGTATAGTTTCCTCAAACTATGCAGCAAATAAATAACTAGTGCCAGAAAGAATTTAAAATGACATATAACATGAACCAATGAATGATTTTCACTTTCCTTTTTTGATCTTTCCTCTCTCCTGCCTTTTTCTCTCTTTCCCCAATCTTCCTTTTGTTTTAAAACTGAACAATAGCAAGCAATTAGTACTAAAGTAAAACTGGTAAAACAGGATGATAAGGGAGGAAATAGTGAGTATGATAGGAAATGGGCAATGTAGGTGAAGTATGTTGTACAAAGAATTAGTTGTGTTCAACTGTTAACAACAACATATCATGTATATCATGGCTTTTAATATTAGAAAGAAAAAATAACTACAATATGAATGACTTCACAATTAGTTGAACATTATAACCTAAAGAATTGCAGTAATAGGCTCTGTTCAATAGTTGGATAAATTGATTCCAAACCCCAAAAATAAACTAAATAATTCTTGGAGATTTTTAAAAATTGTATTCTAAACAGACTGATATTTCATAGAATCATGAATTAGAATCATGAATTTATACCTGTACCTGTACATTTGGTTTTTCTTGCCTAAAAGTAAAGTTCTACATTTAGGCAAGAAAAACCAAATGTAGATGGCGGCGCCTTGCTTGGCTGCGGCTGCTTCAGCTCTCAAAGGTGTGGGGGTTAGGGAGGGAAATGTACAATCCGGACTGAAACACTTTTCGGAAATAGAGACAACTAAGCTGAGTTGGGCTGCTAAACTTTCATACGAACGTCAGTCCATATTGGAGATGAAGAGATTCAGCGTGGAAGGAACGGTGGAGAAAACTGTTCAGGAGAGACTGCATGGCTTCGGATTACTGTGAAGGAGGAGGAGAAAATCAGGGGCGGAGTTGCCGGCAGCTGACACGGAGGGTGAGAGATCAGCTGAAATATCTGGAGGAGCTGGGAGGAAGAAAAGGAATTGCTGGAGGGGGAAACAGCATCGTGCTCAGTGTTTTGAGCAGCAAAGGCAGCAAAGGCAGCGTTTCGGGCCGCAGGGGCAGAGTGGAGGAGCAGCCATTGCAGCTGGGAAGTTTCCCTCCGCTGCTGTTTATCTCCAGAAGAAAAGGAGGAGGTGTGACCGGAAGAGGAAGCGTGGCAAACGTGGAGGCCTAACATCTAGGCTGAAAGCTAGACCTTACAGAGTGTCTCTTCCATCTATTTTGTTTGCAAATGCTCGCTCCTTAGAACCAAAAATGGATTACTTAAGGCTGGATTTAACAACAAATCAGGAGGTGAGAAATTGCTGTGTTATTATTGCAACAGAGACTTGGTTAAAGCCCTCTGTTCCAGATAGTGCTGTTAGCTTGATGGGATTTTCAACATTTCGGTTGGACAGGAGTTCTACTCTTAGTGGCAAATCCAGGGGAGGGGGTGTCTGTTTTTATATAAATGACAGATGGTGTAATAATGCCAAGGTGGTTTCAAGTCTGTGCTCCCCAGATGTGGAGCTTCTGACCATCAAATGCAGACCCTTCTATCTGCCTAGAGAATTCTCTGTTACCATTATCACAGCTGTGTATATCCCCCCTGATGCAAACAGAGAAGAGGCCCTGAAGGTTCTCCACCATACCATCAGTGACTTACAAACTACTCACCCAGAAGGTGCATTTATTGCTGTGGGAGACTTTAACCAAGTGGATTTGAAAGCTACCCTGCCACATTTCCATCAATATGTGGACTTTGCAACCAGAGGGGACAATACACTGGATCTTGCTTATTCCAACATCAAGAAGGCTTTCAAAGCTATCCCCCGCCCTCACCTGGGCTCCTCTGACCATCTCTCAGTGCTGCTTATTCCAGCATATAAACCTTTATTAGTCAGAGTGAAACCTACAGTAAAGCAGGTGAGGATTTGGACAGAGGGAGCTATAGAAGCATTACAAGACTGCTTTGAATGTACAGATTGGGGCATGTTTAAGGAAGCAGCTACTGATAACCAACATACAAATGTTGAGGAGTATGCCACCACGGTGTCTGCATATATCCAAAAGTGCATAGAAGATGTCTGTGTCCTGAAAAGCTTTGTTGTGAGGGCGAATGAAAAACCGTGGCTGACTTATGAGGTCCGCAAGATGCTGAAAGCACGGAATGTGGCTTTTAAATCTGGGGACATGCTGGCACTTAGAACAGCCAGAGCAAATCTGAAAAGTGCCGTAAAAGGTGCAAAGCAAGCCCATTGCCAGAAAATTCAGAACTTTTTTCAGGACCAAACAAACACCAGGCAAATGTGGCAAGGGATCCAGGCCATTACGGATTACAAGGTGGCTCCATCGAGATGTAAGGATGACACAGACTTCCTAAACAAACTGAATGCATTCTTTGGTAGATTTGAGGCATCAAATAGTACTCCTGCTAGGAAAGCTGTGCCCCATCCTGATGAGCAAGTGCCTAGCTTTGATGTCACCTCTGTCTGGAAAACACTGCAGACAGTTAACATTCGGAAAGCAGCAGGCCCAGATAACATCCCTGGACGTGTCCTCAGGGAATGCGCAGAGGAGCTGGCTTGTGTTCTCACTGATATTTTCAACCTCTCATTGCAGCAGGCAGTGGTCCCATCGTGTTTTAAGATGGCCATCATCTTGCCAGTGCCAAAAAAGTCCACAATTACAGGCCTCAATGATTACCGTCCGGTTGCACTGACATCCACCATCATGAAATGCTTTGAGAAGCTGATAAAAGACACTATTGTATCTAGCCTCCCGCCAGCATTTGACCCGCTTCAGTTTGCCTACCGACCAAATCGCTCTACGGAGGATGCTATTTCTTCCGTTCTCCATCTGAGCCTGAAGCACTTGGAGGAAAGAAATACTCATGTGCGTTTGCTGTTTGTCGACTTCAGTTCGGCGTTTAACACAATCATTCCCCAGCATCTAGTAGACAAACTGGGCCTTTTAGGCTTAAACACTCCTTTGTGCAACTGGATTCTGGATTTTCTTACCAACAGGCCCCAATATGTGCGAGTTGGAACAAATACCTCAAATACCATTTTCTTGAGCACAGGTTCTCCTCAGGGCTGCGTCTTAAGTCCGCTGCTGTTCACCCTGTTGACCCATGACTGCTGTGCTAGGTTTGCCACCAACCATATTGTGAAGTTCGCAGATGATACAACAGTAGTGGGCCTTATTCAGGATGACAAGGTGGAAGCTTACTGCAAGGAGGTTGAGGGGTTGGTGAACTGGTGTAAGGAAAACAGCCTAGTTTTAAATACAGGAAAAACCAAAGAGATCATTGTTGATTTCAGAAAAGGCAGGCACAGCCACACTTCTCTGTGCATTAATGATTCACCTGTGGAGATGGTTACCAGCATCAAATTCCTGGGTGTGCAGCTAACGAGTAGGCTGACTTGGTCGCTAAACAGTGAGAAACTGGTGAAGTGGGCACAGCAGCGCCTGCATTTTCTGCGCCGCATGAGAAAAGCACATCTTCCTTCCCCTGTCCTGACCACTTTCTACAGGGGGACAATCGAGAGCATCCTGTCATACAGCATCACAGTCTGGTTTGGAGGCATCACTGCTTCAGACAGGAAGGCGGTGCAGAGAGTGGTGAGGATGGCCGAAAAGATCATTGGCAGTTCCCTCCCTACCATCCAGGACATAGCACAGAAGCGTTGCTTGAGCAGGGCCTGCAAGATTTTCTGGGACACTACATATCCTCTTCACAACCTGTTTTCCTTGTTACCTTCTGGGAGGAGGCTTCGTGGTATCCGTAGCAGAACATCCAGATTCAGCCATAGTTTCATTCCATACAGCATTAACCTTGCGAACTCTCAAACTTCCTCCTTGCGTTATATATTCAAGATGGACAGTATTTAATATTTATTTGCTATGTATATGTAGGGATGTGGATCTATATATATGTTGTACATAGTATGTTTAGGTGTGTGTCATGTATATGTTTCACTTTGAGAGCGGGCAACTAAATTTGATTTTTTATGTGTGCCATTCTGCCCACAATATAAAAATGACAATAAAGGTTATTTATCTTTATCTTATCTTACAGGTATAGTATAGGTGGCACCTTGCTCAATAGTAGCAACTGTGAGAGGGATCTCGGACTCCTAGTGGACAATCACTTAGATATGAGCCAGCAGTGTGCTGCAGCTGCCAAAAAAGCCAACACAGGCTGCATTAACAGAGGGATAGAATCTAGATCATGTGAAGTATTAATACCACTTTATAATGCCTTGGTAAGGCCACACTTGGAATACTGCATCCAGTTTTGGTCACTATGATGTAAAAAAGATGTTGAGACTCTAGAAATTGTACAGAGAAGAGCAACAAAGATGATTAGGGGACTGGAGGCTAAAACATATAAGGAACGGTTGCTGGAATTGGGTATGTCTAGTTTAACGAAGAGAAGGACGAGGGGGCACATGATAGCAGTGTTCCAATATCTCAGGGGCTGCCACAAAGAAGAGGGAGTCAAGCTATTTTCCAAGGCGCCTGAAAGCAGGACAAGAAGCAATGGATGGAAACTAATCAAGGAGAGAAGCAACCTAGAACTAAGGAGAAACTTCCTGACAGTTAGAACAATTAACCAGTGGAACAACCTGCCTCCAGAAGCAGTGAATGATTTCCTTTTAAGAAGAAACTGGACAGCCATTTGTCTGAAATGGTATAGGGTTTCCTGCCGGAGCAGGGGGTTGGACTAGATGACCTCCAAGGTCCCTTCCAACTATTATTATTATTATTATTATTATTATTATTATTATTATTATTATTTTATTATTATTATTATTATTATTATTATTATTATTATTATTATTATTATTATTATTATTATTATTATTATTATTATTAATTATTATTATTATTATTATTATTATTATTATTATTATTATTATTTAGGCCACTGAGACGAACTCCATGCTCAGGGCCTGAATTAAAGCATTTAATACCTTAAATATTTATTGGAGAAAAAAATGGCTTCCAAATAAATTTGTAGCCAATTTTTTTTTTAATTAAATACTCACATTTCTGAAAACTCTCCATGAAATATGTGAATTGAATATCATGCACCACAATGTTAGTCTACATTAAAATAGTTTATAGCTTTGAGATGTTATCCTAAAGACACCTGCATATGTATAATTGCCTTCGATACAAACTGCAATAGGTTTTCTTGGAATTAATGTTTTTGAAATGTCATAGATTCCATTTGTGGTTATACAGAGCCAAGGTCCCCTACCCCTAGCTAAATCACTGAATATTGTCATCATAATGGATTGTGCCACTTACTGGCACTGCAGATTTGAGATCCTTCTTAAGGTGAAGCTTTTACAGTATATATAAAAAGAGAACCTTGGGCGGAAGTGATCATGCCACAGGAACCTTGGGAGGAAGTGATCATGCAATATTGGAATTCAACATTATGGAAGCACAAGCAATAGAACACAGTCAAACTAGAGTCTTGGACTTCAAGACAGCTAATTTCAATAAACTTAAGGAGGGCTTGGGAAGGATTCCATGGATGAGAATCCTCAAGGGGAAAACAACTCAAGAAGCTTGGGAAATTTTGAAAAGTGAGATAATAAAAGCCCAGTCTAGCACAATACCAACAAAGAGGGAAAATTACAGCTCTCAAAAGAAACCAGCATGGCTGCATAAAGAACTCTCTGATAAATTGAAAGATAAAAGGGACAAGTATAGAAAGTGGAAAGAGGGGCACATAACTAAGACAGAATATCAGCAAATAGCCCGAGCCTGCAAAGATGAAGTGAGGAAAGCTAAGGCTCATAATGAACTAAGGCTTGCGACCAAAGTCAAAAATAACAAAAAAAGCTTCTTTCAACATGTAAAAAACAAGAAAAAAGTGAAGGAAATGATTGGTCCACTAGTGGGTGAAAGTGGCAAAAAGGTGACAAGCAACAGGGAGAAAGCAGAACTATTTAACTCATTTTTTGCATCTGTCTTTACACAAAGGAAAAAAACAGACCAACCTACCAAAAATAGTGCCATAAAAAACAGAATAGAAATGCAAGTTAAGATAGGCAAGAAAACGGTAAGTGAGCACCTGTCCAGCCTAGATGAGTTCAAATCACCAGGACCAGATGGATTACACCCCAGGGTTCTCAAGGAACTGGCAGATGTGATCTCAGAACCATTGAACTATATTTTTCAAAGATCCTGGAGCACTGGGGAATTACCGGAGGACTGGAAAAGAGCTGATGTAGTTCCCATCTTCAAAAAAGGGAAAAAAAATGGAACCAGGAAATTACAGACCTATCAGCCTGACCTCAATACCTGGGAAGATTCTGGAAAAGATAATCAAACAACGAATCAGCGAACACCTAGAGGCAAACAAATCACTACTAAAAGCCAACATGGGTTTGTCAAAAACAGATCATGCCAGACAAACCTTATTGCATTCTTTGACCAAGTGACAAAATTAGTGGATCAGAGGAATGCTGTGGATATAATTTACTTGGACTTCAGTAAGGCATTTGATAAAGTAGATCACAACCTACTACTTGATAAGATAGAAAAATGTGGGTTAGACAGCATCACCACCAGATGATTCGTAGCTGCTGACCAGGCCCGTACTCATCGTGTGGTACTCAATGACGCCGCATCTCATGTAGGTAAGTTGCAGTGGGGTGCCCAGGGCTCGTTCTGGGGTTCAGTGCGCGTCAAAACATCTTTCATCAACGTTTGGACAGGGGATAGAGGGGACTCATCAAATCTGCGATGCACCAAGCTGGCAGGAATAGCCAAACTCATAAGACAGGCTTAAGATACAGGAGGACCTGGACAGACTTGAACATTGGGCGCTATCTAATAAAATGAAATTCAATGGTGAAAAAAGTAAGGTTCTACATTTAGGCAAGAAAAACCAATTGTACAGGTATAGTATAGGGGGTACCTTGCTCAATAGTAGTAACTGTGAGAGGGATCTCGGAGTCCTAGTGGACAATCACTTAAATATGAGCCAGCAGTGTGCTGCAGCTGCCAAAAAAGCCAACACAGTGCTGGGCCGCATTAACAGAGGGATAGAATCAAGATCACGTGAAGTATTAATATACACTTTACATGCCTTTGTAAGGCCACGACTTGGAATACTGCATCCATGTTTTTGGTCACCACACGCAGTGTAACAAAGATGTTGAGACTCTAGAAAGAGTGCAGAGAAGGGCAACAAGATGATTAGGGACTGGAGGCTAAAAATCATATCAGCACGTTTGCTGGATTGGTATGTCTAGTTTAATGAAAAGAAGGGACTAGGGGTGACATGATAGCAAGTATTCCAATATCTCAGGGTTGCCTACAAAGACGAGGGAGTCAGCTGATTCGCCAAGGCGCCTGAAAGGGTCAGGACAAGAAAGTATTGGATGGAAACTAGTCCAAGGAAAGAAGCAACCTCGAACTGAGGGAACTTCCTGACAGTTAGAACAATTAACCAGTGGAACAACCTGCCTCCAGAAGCGGTGAATGCTCCAACACTGGAAGTTTTTAAGAAGAGACTGGACAGCCATTTGTCTGAAATGGTATAGGGTTTCCTGCCTGAGCAGGGGGTTGGACTCGATGACCTCCAAGGTCCCTTCCAACTTTATTATTATTATTATTATTATTAGAGGAGGGGAGCCTGTGGTCTGCTCTTTTTTCAAATATTTTTATTCATTTTTACTTAACAACATAAAGGCAATGGCATAAACCTACAGGTTAAAAAAACTCCAATGTTCACAAACTTCTATGAAACCTCAACTTATCGTCCTCAAAACTCTACTATTTGATAATGTAAATGGAGGGCAAGGAACCTGGTGTGAATAGGGTTTTATTTTTTGGAAACAAAAGTAAGCAAACCAGGATCTCCTTCTAAAAAAAAAAATCCTTTTTTATTACCCTTTGGTCAATTTCATCACCAGGTTTCTCTGCTGATGCAATGGCTCAATTGTGGAATAATGAGGTGTTGGCTATTTTTTTCACCACCTATCTCCCTGGATTCCATTCAATATTAGCAAGATTAAACTGTATTTGATATAAATTAAAGGAGACAAATGTCACTGAAATATTAAATATAAAGTTATTTTTAAAAAACAATCTGGTTTAATTGAGATTTATCTAAGAGACCCACTCTAATTGCCTATATTTTGAAGCCCCAGCCACTGGTAAAACTATATGTAGTTACATAAAGGGTTACACAGCAAATTAGGAATCTCTACATTAGCCTTTAGTTTATTAATGTACATAAAAACATTCTGATTTGCTCTTTGGATCCTAGCCTGTGAGAAATATGCACCAATATGATGAATCTTCAGAGACAGTCAAATATACAGTACAGTGGAACTTAGTGAGTGGAGAAACAAGCCTGCCAAAGAAACCACAATGGGGAACCAGGAAAGAGTGCATGAAAGATAAATCACGGAGGCAAAATTATTATCTGGATCTTCAGAGTGGGAAAAAGAAGAACACAAGCTATAAAAACCATTGCAAGAGGAAAGGGCTAGCCAGGGAAGAACTGGCTGAATGAGATAACAGGAAAGGTAGATTAAACTGAAAAACAGTTCTAAGAAGTCATAAAAAAGGGGGCCCAGAACTCAAAACCAACAACTGAGCATGTGTAATTGACTGATTAATATTAATATTAACTGATATTATATTATATTATATTATATTATTATTATATTATTATATTATATTATAATATTATATTAATTATATTAATTATATTATATTATATTAATTATATTATATTATATTATATTATATTATTATGTTGTGTTGTGTTGTGTTGTGTTGTGTTATGTTATGTTATGTTATGTTATGTTATGTTATGTTATGTTTCCAAACTCAGTTAAGCAAATTTAATTCACTCTGGAATTTAAAGCTTATTTACTTAACTATAATGAATAGACTTCTTGAGATTTTAGCAATGTATGATTTAAAAAAACATTAATATAATAGGAAATGACCATGTTATTTATATATATATATGTAGGTCTTTGGTAATTCGGGTTTTCTCCCGCGTAAAATTGGAAGTGTCTTGGCGACGTTTCGACGAAGTCTCATTCGTCATCTTCAGGCTGGTGTCTCTTCGGCTTCGTGCTTCTAGGAGCAATGTGTGATCGCAGCTGTTTCTTCCTTTTAACTGCCAGTGGGGGTATGAACTGATTGGGTGGGAGCTTGGCTGTGTTCTTTTAAAAGGAAGAAACAGCTGCGATATCATCAAGGTGAGTGTCAGTTTGCTTCATGTATGGATTGGAGGGGTTTGAAATGGCTAATGATGCAGCTGTGGTCTGGTTTCTGGTTTGTGGTCGTGCCTCATCATTGGTGTGGGTTTGGGTTTGCTTTTTGCGTGGATGTGTGGTGGTGACATCCTGTGTGGTTTTCGTGAGTGTGGGTCTAGTGTCATTCTTTGTGTTAGGGACTCATTTGTCAATGAGGGTGGGTTTCCAAATGGCTGGTAGGTGGGAGGTATCATCTCATTTATTCATGCTGTGTGGGTGTTTTTCTATCTTGATGGCTTCTCTGATTATTCTGTTGTTAAAGTGTTCAGTTTTGGCGATAGTTCTGGTATTTTTAAAGTCAATTTTATGTCCTGTGGCTTTAAGGTGTTGGACCAGGGAAGACGTTGGTTCCTCTTTTCTGACTGAGTTCTTGTGTTCTTCAATGCGTGCACTTATTCTTCTGTTGGTTTGTCTGATGTATGTGGTGGGGCAGGCGGTGCATGGGATTTCATATACTCCTTGATTTTCTAACTCAGTTTTGTCTTTGGGGTTTCTTAGGATGGTGGATATTTTTCGGTTTGTGCAGAATCCTGTCTTGATGTTGTGCTTGTGGAGGATCTTGCTGATTCTGTCTGTGGTGCCTTTTATGTATGGGAGGAGGGCTTTGCCGTTTTCTTGTTCTCTGTCTTGGATTTTAGTGGGGGTTTCTTTTTGGATTAGGTTGGTAATCTTATTTCTTTGGAATCCGTTGGATGTTAGTTTTCTGAAAACCTCAGAAAACATATATATGTATATATATTTATGTATGTATATGTATGTGTGTGTGTGTATATATATATATATATGTGTGTGTGTGTGTGTGTATATATATGTGTGTGTGTATATATATATATATATATATATATGTGTGTATATTTGTTTTCTGAGGTTTTCACGGGTGTTTGTATGTAGGTCTTTGGTAATTCGGGTTTTCTCCCGCGTAAAATTGGAAGTGTCTTGGCGACGTTTCGACGAAGTCTCATTCATCATCTTCAGGCTGGTGTCTCTTCGGCCTCGTGCTTCTAGGAGCAATGTGTGATTGCAGCTGTTTCTTCCTTTTAACTGCCAGTGGGGGTATGAACTGATTGGGTGGGAGCTTGGCTGTGTTCTGATTGGGTGGAGGTGTGTTCTGATTGGTTAGGGGATTGGCTGTGCTCTGATTGGATGGGGGGTTGGCTGTGCTCTGATTGGATGGGGGTGTGTTCTGTTTGGGTGGGGGCTTTGTTGTGCTCAGATTAGTCTGAGTTCCAGCGGGATTTGAGATGGAGAGCTGCATTGCTGTTGTTTGGCTTCGCGTTCGTGGTCGTGCCATATCAAGGTGGGTGTCAGTTTGCTTCATGTATGGATTGGAGGGGTTTGAAATGGCTAATGATGCAGCTGTGGTCTGGTTTCTGGTTTGTGATCGTGCCTCATCATCGGTGTGGGTTTCGGTTTGCTTTTTGCATGGATGTGTGGTAGTGACATCCTGTGTGGTTTTCGTGAGTGTGGGTCTAGTGTCATTCTTTGTGTTAGGGACTCGTTTGTCAATAAGGGTGGGTTTCCAAATGGCTGGTAGGCGGGAGGTATCATCTCGTTTATTCATGCTGTGTGGGCATTTTTCTATCTCGATGGCTTCTCTGATTATTCTGTTGTTAAAGTGTTCAGTTTTGGCGATAGTTCTGGTATTTTTAAAGTCAATTTTATGTCCTGTGGCTTTAAGGTGTTGGACCAGGGAGGAAGTTGGTTCCTCTTTTCTGACTGAGTTCTTGTGTTCTTCAATGCGTGCGCTTATTCTTCTGTTGGTTTGTCCGATGTATGTGGTGGGGCAGGCGGTGCATGGGATTTCATATACTCCTTGATTTTCTAACTCAATTTTGTCTTTGGGGTTTCTTAGGATGGTAGATATTTTTCGGTTTGTGCAGAATGCTGTCTTGATGTTGTGTTTGTGGAGGATCTTGCTGATTTTGTCTGTGGTGCCTTTTATGTATGGGAGGAGGGCTTTGCCATTTTCTTGTTCTATGTCTTGGATTTTGGTGGGGGTTTCTTTTTGGATTAAGTTGGTAATCTTATTTCTTTGGAATCCGTTGGATGTTAGTACATTAGTGAGAGTGTGTAGTTCGGTTTTTAGGTGTTGTTCGTCAGCTAAGCGTTTTGTTCTCGAGATGAATGTCTTGGCTACGGAGTTGATCTGTGCTGGGTGGTGGTGTGAGAGTGCGTGCAGATAGCGGTTTGTGTGTGTTTTCTTCTGGTAGATGGTGTGTCCTAGGGAGCCATTGGATTTCTTGTAGACTAAGACATCCAGGAAAGGAAGTTGCTTGTTAGCTTCTGTTTCCATGGTGAACTGTATTTTGGGGTGTAGGCTGTTGAGGTGTGTCAGGAAGTTGTCTAGTTTTTCTTTCCCATGTGGCCAGATTATGAAGGTGTCGTCTACGTATCTGAGCCAGAGTTTGGGTTTGTGATCAGATTTTTCTAGAGCTTGGGTTTCAAAGTGTTCCATGTAGAGGTTTGCAATGACAGGTGAGAGGGGCGATCCCATGGGTGCTCCTTCTATTTGTTTGTATTTTTGTCCATTGTAGATGAAGTATGTGTTGGATAGGCAATGGTTGGTCAGATCTAGGATGTGCTTGGGGGGGTTATATTTGTTTTGGATAGCTGTCAAGGCTTCTTGGATTGGCACTTGGGTGAAGAGGGAAATGACATCAAAGCTCACAAGTAGGTCGCTGGGCTGTAAGTTTTGTTTCTTTATGATCTCTATGAATTGGAATGAATTTTTTACGTGTGAGGTGATGGATTCTGAATAGGGCTGTAGTTGTTTGGCGAGAAATTTGGCTAGGTTTTGTAGAGGTGAGCCTATGGAGCTGACTATGGGTCTAAGTGGGGTTCCTTCTTTGTGTATCTTGGGGATACCATAGAGCTTAGGGCATCTGGATGATTTTTCTCTGGGAATGATTCTTTGCTGGATCTCTTCGCTGATGGGGGAGGCTTTTATTTTGGATCTAGTGGTTTTTTCCAGGTAGGTGGTGGGATCTGTGATTAGGGGTTTGTATGTGGAGTCCTGGAGCAGGTTGGTTAATTTGGTTTGGTAGTCAAACAAATAGAAGGAGCACCCATGGGGTCACCCCCTCTCACCTGTCATTGCAAACCTCAGCAAGATCCTCCACAAACACAACATCAAGACAGCATTCTGCACAAACCGAAAAATATCTAGCATCCTAAGAAATCCCAAAGACAAAATTGAGTTAGAAAATCAAGGAGTATATGAAATCCCATGCACCGCCTGCCTCACCACATACATCGGACAAACCAACAGAAGAATAAGCGCACGCATTGAAGAACAGAAGAACTCAGTCAGAAAAGAGGAACCAACTTCCTCCCTGGTCCAACACCTCAAAGCCACAGGACATAAAATTGACTTTAAAAATACCAGAACTATTGCCAAAACTGAACACTTTAACAACAGAATAATCAGAGAAGCCATCGAGATAGAAAAACGCCCACACAGCATGAATAAACGAGATGATACCTCCCACCTACCAGCCATTTGGAAACCCAGCCTTATTGACAGACGAATCCCTAGCACAAGGAGCGACACTGGACCCACACTCACGAAGACAACACATGATGTCACCACCACACATCCACGCAAAAAGCAGACTCAAACCCGCACCGATGATGAGGCACGACCGCGGACCAGAAACCAGACCACAGCTGCATCATTGGCCATTTTAAACCCCTCCATTCCATACGTGAAGCAAACTGACACCCACCTTGAAGATGTGGCACGACCACGAACGCGAAGCCAAACTACAGCAATGCAGCTCTCCATCTCAAATTCCCCTGCAACTCAGACTAATCCTAGCACAACAGGGCCCCCACCCAAGCAGAGCACACCCCCATCCAATCAGAGCACAGCCAACCCCCCATCCAATCAGAGCACAGCCAAGCCCCTAACCAATCAGAACACACCTCCACCCAATCAGAACACAGCCAAGCTCCCATCCAATCAGTTCATACCTCCACTGGCAGTTAAAAGGAAGAAACAGCTGCGATCACACATTGCTTCTAGAAGCACGAGGCCGAAGAGACACCAGCCTGAAGATGACGAATGAGACTTCGTCGAAACGTCGTCAAGACACTTCCAATTTTACACGGGAGAAAACCCGAATTACCAAAGACCTACATACAAACACCCGTGAAAACCTCAGAAAACGTATATATATATATGTATATATATATATGTATATGTATGTATATATGTATGTATATGTATATGTATATATATATATATATGTGTTTTCTGAGGTTTTCACGGGTGTTTGTATGTAGGTCTTTGGTAATTCGGGTTTTCTCCCGTTCCAATTTTACACGGGAGAAAACCCGAATTACCAAAGACCTACATATATATATGTATATATATATATAAGTTTTTTCTGCTCCCCATAAGCAAAGGAGTTTCTTTTTATTTACAAGATTCTTCAATAAATCAAATAAAGTTGAAAATAGGGGCATGGTCATTTCCTATTATATTAATGTTTTTTTAAATCATACATTGCTAAAATCTCAAGAAGTCTATTCATTATAGTTAAGTAAATAAGCTTTAAATTCCAGAGTGAATTAAATTTGCTTAACTGAGTTTGGAAACTAATTAACATCAAAGTTCTGATTGTATATGGATTTCAATTTCATGCTATAAAATATGAAAAATCTAATGTAAGTATAAAAATTTAACTATAAAAATGTTAAATGTAGATTTTATTTATATCCTGCCTTTTATTATTTTGACAAATAAGGCAGCAAATATATCCAACACACTTTCCTCCTCCTATTTTCCCCACAACCACCCTGTGAAGTTAGATGGGGTGAGAATCACTGGTCCAAGGTCATCCAACTAGCTTTCATGGCTAAGACAGGACCAGTACATATAATCTCCCACTTTCTAGCCTGGTGCCTTAACCGCTAGCCCAAACTGGTTCTCTAAATATTCTTAGTTTTATGATGACAGTGAAGAAACCCTTCAAATGTTATTTTTCACTATTTTCAAAGCATGGATTTCTTCTTAAAAGAAATTTTATTTTAAAAATTTCCAAAGGATATATCACTGTAGTTCACCACTGAAACTACATTTAGAAACTAGAAATATCTGCAATAGATCTAGTTTATTGGTTTCTTGCTTTAACTTTTTTATGGTATCAAATGTGTGATTTTTCAGAAGTCATTGTTAAATTGAAGATGTTGAAACCTGACATTTACAAATTCATTTATGATATAATACTAGTTCATCACTAGATTGCATCTGGCAAAGGAACTTTCAATAGCAAATAGTCCATTTGGTATATATTCTGAATTAAAAGAGCTTAAGTTGTCAAGGCCTACTACAATAAGTTTGTATCTGGCAACCTAGTTTGACAGAATCTAAGACAGATGGGACTAGTGTACTGCCTAATTATATTATTATGGATATTTTGCAGCATGAACATATAAGAATGTAGAAACAACAACCCCTATTTTTTTTAAAAAAAAAATCTTTGTTATTTTTATAAAGTGGTGAACATATCCAATCCTCCTTCTTCCTCCTATTTTCCTCACAACAAGTACTCTATGAAGTGAATTGGTCTGAGAGAGACTGGTCCAAAGACGCCCAGCTGGCTTTCATGTGTATGATGGAATTAGAACTCATAGTCTCCTGGTTTTTACTCTGGTGCTTCAACCACTATACCAAACTGGCTCTATTTCAAGAACTAATATCCAATTTTGTTCTGAATAATTCTTCATAATGTACTTGTCTAACCCATGATGGTCCACAATCATAGTGTCCAAATATTTGTTTTAAAACAATGAGTACTCCCCATTCCTGATGGAGTCATTGGCCTTTTTCAAAGATAAAATGTTCAGTTCATACTCAAAGAGTTCCTTACTCAGTCCCATTGGATATGAATCTCCTCATAAATGGTATGCGATATTATCAATTTAGCATGCCTCAATTAAATTTCCAGGGAAGACATCACAATGGAATTTGACCATTGGGTTTTTTCAGTAGCGGTGCTGCTGCCACCACTGAAAGAGAGTTCTGCTCTTTAAAAAAAAAAAAAAGGGATAACCTGAAAAGCAGTTTTCTTTCCATTGCTTTAAATAAAAGGGTCTATCAAATCAAGCTCAGTGCTTGGTCACTTCATGGACACACTGATTGCTCTTCTTGTCAACATTATGCAAAAAGCCTGCCCTGTCTTCTTCCATCAAATTTACAGAATTGAGAATTTATGGTACTCTTCCAGTCAATCCTGGTTTAGCTTTTGAAATTATGTTTTTGATCTTGGACATAATGTTTACCTTATGAATTTTACTGTTGCTATCTGCTTCAAGGGCGCCAGGCGCTTTTGGCCTTTAAGACTCAAGTTGCTGTATCCTGGGGTTGACACCAAGGAAGCCCTTCAATCACATGAAAGGGTTCTGCTAAATAACAGTGAGTAGAACAGCAATAGTGCAGAGAGAGATTATTGAGTAACCATGGTTTTACCTGGGTACATTTGTATTATCTACAAACATTTGCCATTTGTGTTCTAAAGGCAATCCCTGTTGTTTCATCATTCTCAGATCTTAGAGATGGCATAACTGTACAACTTTGTTGAAGATATTGATTAGTAAGTATGTCAACCATTCAGGCTGAAAGTTAGAGGCATCTGGTAAAGCCACAATATACTAATATTAGGGAATGTCCAACAAAAGTGATTCTATAAAGATGTAAAAGGAAATAGTTGGCTGCTATGAGGAAAATAATTTGAGTTAAATCAAGAAGAAAAGGATATAAATTGGTTAATTAACACACATATAAACTATATATCTAAAGCTTCACTGAAAGTCATATAAATCATATTAACAGATTTTTAATTAAGTCTAATACATTTATCTACAAAAAGAAATTGAATCAATTCTTCTGGTTAAGATATAATTATAAACAATTAACCTGCACCTTATAACCTGCTTTATATTGCGGATAAACTTTAAAAACAAGAGCACAACATTTATATGGTTTGAATGATTCCATTTTCTGTTGAAGCTGTTGCTCAGCTAATGGACATAATTTTGAAATCAAGGACATTTTAGACTCTTGCAAGCGAAACCACCAGGTTCTCAAAACAACCTCGTACCTATGGATTGGCTGAATTTCAACCGGATGGTTGGGCACTGGGGGGGGGGGGAGTCCTGAATGGGCTTTCCACGCGCGAATTCTTCAGACCTTGCTTTACTCTACTGCTATCACTAACTCTCAATAAAAGTTCCTTTTGAAACAATGCCTGTTTCAAAAGTTCGGCTTTCTTGGGAGACCTAGTTGTGGCAGGTCCTTACAGATCTCAAATTAACACACTGGCTGCTTTCAAACACGATACTATGTGGATTGCTCAAAAGACTATGTGGTATCCACTGCTATGAAAATAATCCCTACAGCTCTCAATGGAAGGGAAGGAGAATCAAGATAATCACCTCTGTACATTTTGCTTCCTCTGTAAATTATTCTTGTTCAATCCTGTCAAATGGCTACTTCATGGTTAGGATGAAGCTTGATAGCTTTTGCATTGATTAGGACTATCAACAGTAAGCCTTTACTAATCAAGAAATATACCATAACACTTGGTAGAATGAAGGCTTGAGGTATCATGATGTATATGTGTATGTATAGTATGTTTGCTGTTTTATTTTTTATTTTATTTTATTTTACCTTTATTTTTCTAAACAACTCAAGGTGGTGAACATACCTAATACTCCTTCCTCCTCTATTTTCCCCATAACAACAATTCTGCGAGGTGACTTTGGCATAAAGAGAACAACTGAGCCACAATCACCAAGTTGGCTTTCATGCCTAAGGCAAGCCTAGAATAGTTTCTTAGTTTCTAGACAAAACCGGCTCTGATATAGACAACACTGGCTCTAATACAGATACAGAGGTAGTCCTTGCTTAATGACCTTTTGGTTGCAAGAACTGGGCATGGCTAGTCTAGTGAAGAGAAGGACCAGGGGTGATATGATAGCAGTATTCCAGTATTTGAGGGGTTGCCACAAAGAAGAGGGGGGGCAACTTATTTTCCAAAGCACCCAAAGGCTAGACAAGGAACAATGGACAGAAACTGATTAAGGAGAGATTCAACCTAGAAATAAGGAGAAATTTCCTGACAGTAAGAACAATCAACCAATGGAACAGCTTGCCTTCAGAAGTTGTGGGAGCTTCATCACTTGAAGCTTTCAAGAAGAGACTGGACAGCGACTTGTCAGAAATGGCATAGGGTCTCCTGCTTGAGCAGGTGATTGGATTAGATGACCTACAAGGTCCTTTCCAACTCTGTTATTCTGTATTCTGTTCAGCGACTATTCAAACACATTCTTTATAAGGAACTTGGTTAAATTGTTCATATTTAATGATTGTATCTTAGCTGCTCGAAAATTTTGCATGTAAATACCTCCCTACTTCTGGCATTTCTGTTTTTATATATTTGGCAGTTTGGAAGATGCATTTATAATGGCTCATCCATTTTAGTGAGCCATCCTTGCTGAGGTTGGCTATGTCTGTTTGTGCATCTATAGTTAAGATTCTTTGTGCAGCAATCTCATTGGCTTGCTCTCCAGCTGTATAAGATACAGGGCTAAGATACAGTTGTATAAGATACCACAGCTCTAATGTAATTTATCAATTGGGCAAACCAAAAGGACTTTGATTACAGTGTCTCTGTGATCATGTGATCAAAATTCAGATGCTTGGCAGCCTACCCTCATTTATAACCACAAAATGTGCTTCATCCCACCCACCTATCTTTATCCCATCTCTGCCCTTTGGGCTACCATGCACTCCGCTCCCCCTGCCAGTTTGTGTACCACTGCTCCCACCACCACTGCTGCCCCCAGCTGATCTTCACCATCTTCTCTCTCCGAGTGAAGTGGTGCCACCTTGTGAAGGGCCCGATGTATTAGCAGCAGGAAGAACAAAAGAGTGAAGGTCAGCTGGGGTGGCAGGGGCATCTGAGTACAGGGAAGCGAGGGCAGCAGGGGAAGTGGAGTGCAGGGCATCAGGGGCAGCATAGTGCAGGACAGCCAAAAGGGCAGAGGTGGAGAAAAATAGGTGAGTATGGGAAGAGGAAATAGAGTTGAGTGCAGCAAGGCAGGAAACAACTCTGTCTTAACAACCACAACTGTGACTACCAAAACTATTTTTATTATATGGTGCAGTCAAATGATATTTCATATAAGGACAACATTGCTTAGTGACGGAAATTCCAGTCCCAATCAGGGTAATTAAATGAGGACTATCTGTACAGTATACCTACAAAGATCAAAATCATGCAGGAAATGTTTTTTTTGTGATACTCTATGGAAGTGAAAGTTGGACTTTGAAGAAGTAGGACCGTTAGTCACACTTTTGACTCCTGTAGTTGGAGAAGATACATGTGAATAGCAGGGTAGCTAAGAAAAAAGCACACAGATCAAAAATCAGTTCTCATTGGAAGCACAAACTACCAGGCTCAAATGATCGTATTCTGGACATATTATGCAAACACTGGACTTTCTGGTGACATCTATAATGTTGGGAAAGGGGAAGGGGAAAAAAAGAGGATGAGCAGCGGCAAGGTGGATGGATTGGATTATAGCACCCCACTGGAAAATCTGAAGTACTATGTTGGGGACAAAGTATCTGCTGAAAATCTATCTATATGATTGCTACTAGTCAACACCAACTTGATGGCACATAATCAGTCAAATCTGGCATTTGCAGATAGTAGATCAAGTCATAGCCCTGCAGTGTGGCGTGCCTCTGGGCTTGAGCCTTTCACTTCTTCATTTTAACCTCTACATAACACCACTGGGAAAAGTCATCTTTCATATGGAATGTCGTACCATTAATATGCTGATGATGCCCGATTAAATATCTCAACCCTGGGCCAGACAGGTGATGCTGTGGCAGTTCTGGCCATGCCTGGAACCTGTAAAGGTCTGGAAGTGGTTTCGACTCAGCCCTGGCAAGAGTGGTTCTGAGTCCTCCCCCCACAGTCCAGATAATATTTCATCTCTTTCTGGACTGGATGGCACTCCCCTGGACTAAGTTAGTATGCAATTTGGAGGTCTTTGAAGACTCACCAGTTCCTGCTCGAGGAGCAGGTGGCAGCCATGGCTAGGGAGGTCTTTGCACAGATTCATTTCATGTGCCAATTGTGCCCATTTCTGGCCCAGGTGGCCTTGCTCATGGTCATCATGCATGGCTATTTCCCATATGATTTCTGCAATGTAGTCTACATGGGGCTGCCCTTGAAGACCATCTGGAAGCTACAATTGGTCCAGAATGTGGTGATGTGCACTATGATGGGGGCATCTAGGTTTATCCAGGTTTACACCTCTGCACTCTACACCAAACTGCACTGGCTCCCAGTTTCTCTCTAGATGCAGTTCAAGGTGCTGGTTATTATCTTTAAAACCTTATATGGTACACAACCAGGTTAACTATAGGACTGTCTCTCCCTAATGACATTTACCTGTTGTACCAGATCAGATAGGTTGGGCATCCTCCTAATCTCTTCTCTTAAACATTGTCATTATATGAGATCTAGGAAGATTTCAGTGACAGCATCTACTGTAAAGAACCTCCTCCCCATTGATGATCAACACACACACACCTCCCTGATCCTCCTAACCTTTGAAAAAGCACAAGACCTTTTCCCCCAAGCCCTGGGATAGGGTAAGATAGATGAGAGGACTTAATGATGGACTGTACATGAAAGTTTTATTTGGTCCCAAATTTTACTCTTGGTGATTTCAACATATATTATGTTGTTTATTATTAATGTTGTTCTAATTATAGATTGAAAGCCTCCATTGATATAATTTGGATGCGTATAAGAATGTTTTGAATGAATGAATGTTTTATCAGTGACTTCTCATCAGGAATCTCCTATCCCAGACCTGGGCATTTTACAGTCACCGGATCACATCCAGCCAGTGGCATTGGTAGTGTCAGAAGGCAAACGGCAGCATCGGGGGTGGGGCATCAGTGCAGCATTGGCAGTGAGGGGTGGGGGGTTGGTAGTGGCGGGGGCAGAGTGGTGACGGCAGCTCTCCATAACAGTCTCAGTTTCTCATATGGCCCACTCATGTCCAAATCATACTGACAGTACTGGGAACAAGGAGAATTTGAACCACATTTTGATAGCAGAGCAAGTAATACGTGTCTATACAATTGCAGAATAGCATCTTACAAATAATCTTTGATTAACAACCACTTGTTCAGTTCAAATTTATGATAGTGCTGAATGAATGATACTTATGACTAGTCCTCAAAGTTCTGGCTGTCCCAACACCCCTACAACCACGTGATTGTGATCTGTGCTTGGCAATTGGCTTGCACTTATGATGGTTGTAGTGACCAGCATCACCCAGTTGCCATTTGCAACCTTCCCTGCTGACTTCCCATAAGCGAAGTCAATGGGGAAGCTATCAGGAAAGGTTGCAAGTCACTCTGGTAAGTTGCTCCCATTCCAGAAGCCTTTTCTCCCTAAGAAGCCTTGCTACAAAACCTGAAGCAATCGCCCCACCCATGATGATCACTGGTGTGCCCTCCCCCACCTGGCAGAAGCCCCCCTGACCTTGCACCCGATGACCAACTATGCACCCTTGCACACATATCCCCACTCAGCAGTACCTTGCCATGCTTCAACAGCCACCTGCACACCTTTACATAACTGGCTATAACCATACCTGGCCTTGCTGTGCTTGTGCCCTGACAACCACCCATGCATCTTCATACTGCCCAGATGCAGTCATCCTCGAACCCCACTGCACTCCTGCTGTGCCGATTGCCACACACACACACACACACACCCTCTCCCATGTGGTAGCAGTCACCCCCAGCCCTGTGGTGCTTGTGCCATGCCAGCCATTCATGCGCCTTGCCCCACCCAGCAGCAGCCAATTACTTCCTTACTGGCTTGCTTGCGAGCAGCCTGGGATCCTACTGTCTTCTCCATTGACTTTGCTTGTTGGAAGTCAGCAGGGAAGGTTGCAAGGAGTTTTTCACTTGTTGACCCCTGGTCCTTGCTTAAGGACAGCAATGGGTGCCAGGATTTTCTTCACTAAGTGACATGACCTCACACTTTACAACAGCCTCACTTAAGAGAAGGAAATTTGGATCCCAATTGCCATCATAACCTGATGTGGCTTTTAAAGATATGCCTTATTTTAATGAAAATAGGTCAAAACCAGTTATAGAAGGGTACAGAGAATATACAGTAAGAAAAAGATAAAAGCAAGGAAAGACAAGCAAGTAAAGCAGCGTTTTGCACATATACAGAAGGTATGTTACTACAATTGAAAAAAAATGAAATATTCGTGTAGAAAAGCACTATAATGTATAAAAGCAATTTAAGTCTTAACTAACGGAAGTTATTTTTTGATTTTTTTGATTTAATAATTTTTATTTTCAAAATAAACCACTTTTGCTTTTTTATTCCTTTTCTGGTTCAATATTGTAACACATCTGAGTTATTTATTTGTGTCATATCCTGTAGTACTCTTTCCTTTCTTTTTCTTATTTATTTATTTATTTACTTACTTACTTACTTACTTACTTACTTACTTATTGGAAAATATATTATATAATCACAATCTGAATTACAATCACAACATATACCTTCTACAGAAAATTAGCTCTATTATATGAAAGTCTATAAACTTTCTTAGGACTTCCTGAGAAATGAGGTGAACAAAATAGGTGAAAAAAAAACCCCTAGAGATTCATAGAGATGAATGGTGCTATTTACACAATGAGATCAACCTCCTGCTCAGTGCAAGAATTCAAATTAAGGCTTTCTAGACAGATGAGTCTCTAGCTATTGCTTGGACACAGCAGTTGGAAGTCTACCAACTTTCTGGATAATTGGTTTCACTCTAAAACAAAAGTATTCAGTGAGAATCTTTTTTCCTGTAATTTAAATGCACATTTGGAACCAGAGAAAATAGGTATTTGCATTGCTCAATCAACATTAATTTAGGTATATTAATAGTGCTATCATATCCTGTTTCAGTTGTATTTCCTTAAGACTAACCATTTTTAGCTTTTTCAATCTCTCTTCATAGGACTCAATTTAAGACTCCTCATTGCCCTTCTCTGAAGCAGTTTCAATTTCTCTCAATCCTTCCTAGAGTATAGTGCCCAGAACTGAATAGTGACTGTTAGCTTCCAGAAATCCTCCCTTTTTAGAATAGAATAGAATAGGATAGGATAGAGCTGGAAGGGACCTTGAAGGTCTTCTAGTCCAGCCCCCTGCTCAAGCAGGAGAACCTATATCATCTCAGACAAGTGACTGTTCAGTCTCTTCTTAAAAACCTCCAGTGATGGAGCGCCCACGATTTCTGGAGGCAAGCTGTTCCACTGGTTAATTGTCCTCACTGTTAGGAAGTTTCTCCTTAATTCCAGGTTACTTCTCTCTTTGGTCAGTTTCCAACCATTGTTTCTTGTCCAGCCCTCTGGTGCTTTGGAGAATAGTTTGATGCCCTCTTCTTTGTGGCAGCCCCTCAAATACTGGAATACTGCTATCATGTCACCCCTGTTTCTTCTTTTCTTTAGACAAGCCAAACCCAAGTCCTGCAGCCATTCTTCATATGTTTTAGTCTCCAGGCCTTTGATCATCTTAGTTGCTCTTCTCTGATTTTTTCCCAAACTTTCAACATCTTTTTTGTGATATGGTGACCAAAATTGGCTGCAGTATTCCAGGTGTGGTCTTACTAGGGTTTTATAAAGCGGTACTAATATTTTGCATGATCTTGATTCTATGCCTCTGTTTATACAACCCAGGATTGTATTAGCTTTTTGGTTGCTGCTGTACACTGCTGGCTCATAGTCAAGTGATCGTCCAGTAGGATTCCAAGGTCCCTCTCACAGTTACTGTTTTTGAGCCAGGTCTCACCCAATCTGTACTTGTACCTTTGATTTTTCCTGCCTAAATGTAAAACTTTGCTTTTCTTCACATTGAAACTCATTTGGTTGGATAGGGCCCATTGTTCAAGTTTGTCAAGATCTTTTTGGATCCTGAGTTTGTCTTCTGGGATGTTGGCTACTCCTGTCAGTTTGGTGTCATCTGCAAATTTGATGAGTTCCCCTTCAATTCCCTCATCTAAGTCATTTATGAAGATATTGAGGAGTACTGGACCTAAGACGGAGCCTTGTGGTACCCCACTGCTTACTTCTCTCCATGTGGATGTGGTGCCATTGAGGACTACTCATTGAGTACGGTTTGCCAGCCAGCTACAGATCCATCTGGTGGTGATGTTGTCTATTGACTACATCCCAGAGTTCTGGAGGAACTGGCAGATGTGATTGCAGAACCTTTGAAACATATCTTTCAAAGTTCTTTGATCACCGCGGAGCTACCTGAGGACTGGAAAAGAGCTGATGTGGTCCCCATCTTCAAAAAAGGGGAAAAAACAGATCCAGGAAATTATAGACCAATCAACCTGTTATCAATACCTGGGAAGATCTTGAAAAAGATAATCAAGCAACAAATCTGTGAACACCTAGAAACAAACAAGGGTATAACCAGAAGCCAACATGGGTTCATCAAAAACAGATCATACCTAACAAATCTTATTTCATTCTTCGATTACGGTGAAAGAGTCTGTGTTATGAGGGAGAGAAACAACTGTTTGTAGACTAGATCAGCTATTCTATGAATTGTGCGGTTTTCCTGGTAAAGGCATCAGGATGGTGCAGGCATCTAGAATGGAGTAGAAAGATTTACAAAGTTCATACAAAGAACCAATTATCATCTTTTATATTTGTCCACATGGGAGCAAATAGGATGGGAAGAAGAGATTCAAAGTTTTCAGAAAACTCTACCTTAATGAACTTAGTAATAAAAAATGGCTGAAAGTTCCAATTACCATGTCCATGATTCCATATTTTACCCCTAATTGTTGCATTAGAACTCCTTATTGAAATCTGTCATTCTTGTTTCTTTGTTTGGGGCTCTGCTGTAGAGGGATTGAAATTTATGCTGTGAATAATTTCTTGTCTTTAAATAAAATTAAAAGAAATAGGAAGTGATGCACCTGGGGAAAGTCATACAATGCTGAAGTTCAGGATAGACAGAGGGCAAAACCTGGGATGAATGGCTAATATCTCAGAAGAAAGAAAGAAAATAAAAACTGATCTTATTAGGTTAGAGAAATGGTTTGAAAATAATAAAATCAAATTTAACAGATCTAAGTACAAAGTTCTTCATGAAGAAAAAGAATATGTTATTACCAGGTTTTGTATCAGTCCTAACTCTAAACAGTTCTAAGTATAAGAGGAAAAAAGCATATATATATTGGGCAAGACTTTCTTTGTAAATTTTAAGTTCATACAGAACTTTGTTGCAAAGAAGTCTCTATTTAAGCAAATACTACCTTGCATACAGCATGAACATTAAGGATTTCTTCTTCAAGCATATCTCTAGTCTGACAAGATACATTACTCTTCCAGGAGTATATGTTACTTGGGTGAATGGTAGTAGAAAAATAAAAATAAATTTTCTTATCTGTCCATACAGCCTCCTGTACCATCCAGATTTTACAGAGTTTATTGAATCATTTATCAGTAATTTCTAAAAAATAGTAATTCATTTTAGAATGGGACATAAGAGGTTATCATCTGACTAAAAGTACAATATGATGCCCTATTTTCATTTCAGTTATAAGAAGCAAGAGGTCAAACGAACTCTGACTGGAACAGAATAAGTTGAAGAAATTGGTCCTTACAATCAATAAAAAATTAATATAGATAGGTTTCGAATTGGAAAAGAAAAAGAGAGAAAGCAGGAATAAGTTACTATTAAGCACTTAAAAGTTAACAATTATTCAGAGAATTAAGCACATACAAGTTGATCCGATTATGATAAATTGAAATAGATAAATTTGATCAGATCTTGCATGTATGACTGGACACTAGGAATAACTGCAAAAATGATAACGTTTGTGTACTGTTTACGTATTACTTATTTTATTCAGTAAGATAGGCTCTGAACTGGTTGAACATTGCAGACATATGAACAGTTTACTTGTAACAATGTCTCTCAGAGAAATCATCTGTATGTTTAAAAATAGGTACTGTTTCTGTGCAGAATATCTTTTTGAATGTCCTACAGCTGAGATACTTGGATGAAAGCCTCAACCACATCCTATTATATCTGTCCAAAACCAATCAGATCAGAGACTATTTAAATAAATAGAAAAGCAATTTACATGAAGATGGGTCAATCTCTACAATGTGATTCAAAAATCAATTATATAACTTATTTTTGTGGTAGTCACTATTCATCCATTGAATGGGTGACGAATAAACCTTTTACTGACCACTTCCAATTAAAAAATCTATTCAGAACAGCACTCTATTAAATGATAGCCTTCATAGCCAATATATAAATGTTGCAGGAAGTTAACAATTCCAATGATTTTTCCATTAATTGAGAAGAACTGACAAACTGCAGTTTTTTTGGCAAGATTTCAGAACTGGTTTGCCATTGCCTTCTTCCTAGGGCTGAAAGAAAATGTCTCAAGTCACCCCAATTAGCTTTGTGCCAAAGACAGGACTAGAACTCACAGTCTTCTGGTTTCTAGAGTAGAGTAAATAGAGTAAACTATGTCTCTAAGCTGTATCACTTGTTACTTTTTATGTTTAGAACAGACATAAGCTTAAAAAAACATACTACTGTGCATATAGCTAAGGATTTTAATTCTTTTTTTCTTTTCTTTTGGGTTAAATTCTATCTAGCTTCTGGAACAGGGTTACGTAAAATAACGAAGAGCAAAATGAGTTCTCTGGAAGCAAACACCTTAAGTCAGCCTGGTGCCTTGGCTCTGTGACTCTAGGGCAATACATGGTATGAGGCCCAGAACCCCACATTCTATAAAAACCAGCCTCTCAGAGGAATCCTAGAGAATAAGCCGGCCCTCTAGTCAGTTTTTATTCCCCATTCATTTTTTTTAACAAAAGTGTTCATTCTCCAAATAGTCAGAAGTATTAGAGAAAGAACTTTTAAACAACAATGTAACTACCCATGTTTCCCCGAAAATAAAACCCAACCAGAAAATAAGCCCCAACATGATTTTTAACTGTGCACCTAATATAAGCCTTACCCAAAAATTAAGCCCCAGTTAAGATCGTCAGCCCCCCTCCACCTGCCTCACCTCATGGTGGCGGTACCAGCCCGTCAGACATACTGCGCAGCCACGAGGTGAGGTGAGACAGGTGACAGGGGATGGCGGCTTGGCTGCAGGGCCCCAAGGGGCACGGGTGCGGGGCATGTGGGGCACTTCCACTCCTGCCACCTGCCTTGCCTCACCTCGTGGAAGCGGCACCAGCCCACCGGACGGACCGCGTGGCCAAGTAGTGGCAACATTAATGTAGTGGCAACATTAATGAAAAGTAGTGGCAACATTAATGAAACTATTAAAATCCCAGGGTAAAATACAGGAATACAAGTATCAGGACAGGCAGTTTTTCAGATGGATTTAAGTGTAATATTTTATCATATGAATAGCCTTTCCAAATCTGAATGTATTGTGTGCACAAGAAAGTCTTGTACTAGTCTATGTTCCAGATGTCATTACAATAGATTAATCCAGTCCTCTAAACAGCAACATACTTAAGTTCATACATTTGTTTGCTTTGTTCTATTCTAGATAGGATTTTTATAATAGCCTTTCCATGCTGGAGGCTTCTACTGCCTGTATAACTGCAGAGCCCATCATCTGATAATTGCAATTATCATGCTGATAATTGCAACTCAACACATCTCATGCTACAAGACTAGGAAAAGATACTTGCAGTTATCTAGCTTTAATCTGGCTAGCAATATCTAACTTTTAGAAGATAGTCAGTAGTAATAAGCAATAATAACATTATCTCCCCAAATCCAGTTCCTCTTTTTTTCTGTTGGAATGCAGCATTTTATTGGTAAATTGATAAACCCTATTGATAAATTGATAAAATCAGATAAACTGAGAATGCATATATAAGAAATGTTAGGTAAATATTTAGCAAAAATAAATATAAACTATATTATCTGAAGAACAGTTATGTTGCAAAGGAGTTTGATATTTCGAAGTAAGGGTTTAAATTAATTGTCAAGTATATGTCCACAAATGTACATAAGCTCTAAGCGTAAAAGTATAGATGGCAAATGCTTTTTTCCATAGAAATGAATGCTAGTTACAAATAATGTTGAAATCTAAACTTTTTTTGTCCCTTCAAATCAGCATTAACTCCTGGAGCATGCCTGGACAAGTCTCTGCAGTTTTCTTGGAAAGGTTTTTGAAAGTGGTTTGCTATTGCTGTTTTCTTAGGGCTGGAGAAAGTGACTTGTCCCGGAACAATCTTGAACTAAACACACTCAAAACTGTAGAAATGATAGTAGATTTTAGGAGAAACCTTCCTATACTACCACCTCTTACAATACTAGACAACACAGTATCAACAATAAGGACCTTCAAGTTTCTAGGTTCTATAACAGACATGTCAAACTCGCGATGTCACGTGACGTCGTGCGACGTATCGGAACTTTTTCCCCATTGACGGCAATGGGGTGGGGGCGGTTTCCTCGTGATGTGTCCGGCCCGTGGGTCAGTAGTTTGACACCCCTGTTTTATAATATCTCAAGACTTAAAATGGACACCTAACATCAAAAACATCATCAAAAAGTACAACAAAGAATGTACTTCCTGCGCCAACTCAGAAAGTTCAGATTGTCCAAGGAGCTGCTGATACAGTTCTACAGAGGAATTATTGAGTCTGTCATCTGCACCTCTATAACTGTCTGGTTGGGCACTGCAACCAAACAAGACAGAAACAGACTTCAACTGATAATTAGAACTGCAGAAAAAACAATTGCTACCAACCTGCCTTCCACTGAGGACCTGTACACTGCATGAGGCAAAAAGCGGGCCATGAAAATACCTACAGACCCCTCAAATCCTGGACATAAACTGTTTCAACTTCTACCCTCAAAACGACGCTATAGGGCATTACACATCAGAACAATTAGACACAAGGACAGTTTTTTCCCCCATGCCATCACTCTGCTAAACTAATTCCCACAACACTGTCAAATTATCTTGTAATATGTATTACTATTATTCTTCTCATCTTTATTACTGTATTACTATTATTCTCCTAATCTATTTATGACTATAACTTTGTTGCTTACATCTTACAATTTATATTGTTTTATTTAGTATAATTTATGTTGATCGCTTATTTAGTGTCTTATGACTATCACTAAGTGTTGTATCTTATGATTTATGATGAATGTATTTTTATGATGACTATGATCATGATTTATCACTTATTGCTTTTATGTACACTAAGAGCTTATGCACCGAAGACAAATTCCTTGTGTGTCCAATCACACTTGGCCAATAAAGAATTCAATTCAATTCAATTCAATTCAATTCAATTCAATTCAATTCAATTCAATTCTATTCTATTCTATTCTATTCTATTCTATTCTATTCTATTCTATTCTATTCTATTCTATTCTATTCTTTCTATGCCATGCCATGCCATGCCATGCCATGCCATGCCATGCTATTCTTTTCATCCAGTTGGCTTCATGCCCAAGTTAGGACTAGAATTCACCGTTCTCCTGATTTCTAGCCTGGTGCCTTAAACTCTACACCCGACTGGCTCATCAAAACATATATGTAGGAAAAGGATGATTTCGCCTACTTGTCAGATATTTTCTGCAAATGCAGCACTAAGAAAATCCTATTTACTTTCAGGTATACAGTCCTGCTCTTAATCATAAAAGTAAATTTTTTTTACATTTTATTATAACAACAGAAAACCTTTATTAAAATACACGTAATCCTTGACTTACAACAGTTCATTTAGTGACCGTTGAAAGTTACAATGGCAAAAAAGTGACTTATGACCATATTTCACACTTATGACCATTGCAGCATCTCCATGATCACATGATCAAAATTCAGATGCTTGGCAACTGGTTCATATTTATGACAGCTGCAGTGTTCTAAGGTCATGTGATCATCTTTTGCGAACTTCTGACAATGGGACAAGTTAATGGGGAAGTCAGATTCACTTAACAACCGTCTTACTAACAACTGCAGTGATTCACTTAACAACCGTGGTAGGGAAGGTCGTAAAATGGGCAAAACTCACTTAACAAATGTTTCACTTACCAACAGAAATTCTGGATTCAATTGTGGTTGTAAATTAAAGACTACCTGTACTAAGTACCTTTTGTGGAGGACTTGAATACCAATATTATTTAGACTATAATTCAATTACTTACTTTCTTGAAAAAAACCGCAACGTAAATTTAAAAAAACCCTTATATTTGAAAAACACATATATCAGATTGCACCATTAGAAGCGATAATAAAAAATGTGTTTGGTTTTTTAAAAAAGCCAGATATGGTTTCATAGAATCATAGAATAATATCGCTAGAAGGAACCCAAGGCATTCTGAATAGTTTCGTCCAACTCCCATTTCTCTTTTTTGGACATTTTCTGAAAATATCATTAAACATGTTCATACTGGAAATCTTATCCTTATGTACCTATACCCATTCCCAGGCCTTCAGTCTGGTAATTGAAAGATATACATTTCAGTATTTAACTTTCAAAACAGGGCTAGTAAAATTTATTGTTCAGTAGACAAGTATAGCTTCTACAAACTCTAGGACAGGGCTTTTCAACCAGTGGTACACGTACCACTAGTGGTACGTTGGCACCTGGCAGGTGGTACACGTATGATGGGTTGAACAGCACTGTAAAAAAAATGTAAAAAAAAGTTTAAAAGTGGATGACGTGAAGCAGCAGCAGCGCCGCACAGGCTTGTGGGAAAGTCAGCTGGAACTGCACATTGCCTGGGTCCTACTGAGAGCCCATGATCAAAGCGCGCAGCTCCAGCTGATTGGCGGCGGCCTTGGGGGTGGCAGGCAGCCTCACGCAGTCTTCAGGCAGAGATTCTGCTGGAGCTGCGCGAGGCATTGCCTGCCTGGGTCCTGCAGACAGCCCAGGATTGATGCGCACAGCTCCAGCTGATTGGGGTGGCAGGCAGCCTCACCCAGTCTTCAGGCAGAGATTCAGCTGGAGCTGCGCGAGGCACTGCCTGGGTCCTGCTGAAGGGGAGAGAAGAGAGGATATTAAAGGGGGTAAGGGAAGAGATGATATTAAAGGGGGTGAGGGAAGAGATATTAAAGGGGTGAGGAAGAGATGGTATTAAAGGGGTGAGGGAAGATATGGTTTAAAGGGGTGAGAGAAGAAATGATTTAAAGGGTGAGGAAAGATGATATTAAAGGGGTGAGAAGAGGGGTGAGAGAAGAGATGATATTAAGGGGTGAGGGAAGAGATATTAAAGGGGGTGAGAGAAGAAATGATATTAAAGGGGGTGAGGGAAGAGATGATATTAAAGGGGGTGAGGGAAGAGATGATATTAAAGGGGGTGAGGGAAGAGATGATATTAAAGCGGGTGAGAGAAGAGAGGATAATAAAGGGGGTGAGAGAAGAGAGGATATTAAAGGGGGTGAGGGAAGAGATGATATTAAAGTGGGTGAGAAGAGGATATTAAAGGGGGTGAGAGAAGAGAGGATATTAAAGGAAGGTGAGGACTACCTGTACTTTATCACTTTTTTCCGTTGTTGTTTTTTTGGTCATCACGTTTTTGACACCTTACTAGGCGACTGGTGGTACTTGAATATTGCCATATTCTAAAAGTGGTACAATCGGTGAAAAGGTTGAAAAGCCCTGCTCTAGGACTTTGGAAAACAGAATGATAACCCCCACTGACATGATGAATAAGATGCATTCAGTTTTTAATGGCTCTTGTGATTTTGCTTCTCTGAGCTGCATGAAATAGTGTGTGTCTTGGGAGTACTTGAAACCAAGCATTACATTATTATTCAACAAGACAAGTGATTGTCCAATCTCTTCTTAAAAACCTCCAGTGATGGAGCACCCACAATTTCTGAGGGCAAGCTGTTCCACTAGTTAATTGTCCTCACTGTTAGGAAGTTTCTCCTTAATTCCAGGTTGCTTCTCTCTTTGATCAGTTTCCAACCATTGTTTCTTGTCCTGCCCTCTGGTGGTTTGGAGAATAATTTGACTCCCTCTTTTTTGTGGCAGCCTCTCAAATACTGGAATACTGCTATCATATCTCCCCTATTTCTTCTTTTCTTTAGACTAGCCAAACCCAAGTCCTGTAGTTGTTCTTCATATGTTTTAGTCTCCAGGCCTTGGATCATCTTAGTTGCTCTTCTCTGAACTTTTTCCAAGCTCTCAACATCTTTTTTGTAGTATGGTGACCAAAATTGGTTGCAGTATTCCAGGTGTGGTCTTACTAGGGTTTTATAAAGCGGTACTAATACTTTGCGTGATCTTGATTCTATGCCTCTGTTATGCAATCCAGGATTGTACTAGCTTTTTTGGCTGCTGCTGCACATTGCTGGCTCATAGTCAAGTGATCATCCACTAGGACTCCAAGGTCCCTCTCACAGTTACTGTTTTTGAGCCAGGTCTCATCTAATCTGTACTTATATCTTTGATTTTTCCTGCCTAAATATAAAACTTTGCTTTTCTCCACATTGAAACTCATTTTGTTGGTAGGGCCCATTGTTTTTGAAAGATATGGTGCAATGGTTCTGAGATAACATCTGCCAGCTCCTTCAGAACTGTGGGATGTAATCTGTTGGGTCCTGGTGATTTATATTTGTGTTCTCTTACCATTTTCTTGCTTATTTTAATTTTTGTTTCTAGTTTGTGTTTTGCAGTATTTGTTTTTGGTATGTTGTGCTATAATTTCTTTTTGTGTGAAGACTGATGCAAAGAATGAGTTAAGCAGCTCTGCTTTCTCCGTATTGCTTGTTACTTCCTTGCCATCTTCTCTCTTTAGTGGTCCTATAGTTTCCTTGACTTTTTTCTTGTTATTAATATGTTGAAAAAAAACTTTTTTTATTATCCTTGATTTCTGTTGCAAGTCTTTATTCATTCTGAGCCTTTGCTTTCTTGACTTCGTCTTTGCATGTTCTGGCTGTCTGCTGATAATCAGCCTTAGTTATGTGTCTCTCTTTCCATTTTTTGTACTTTTCCTTTTTGTCTTTCAGTTTGTCTGAGAGATTTTTGTGCAGCCATGCTGGTTTCTTCTTGACTTTCTTGTTTTTAGGAATACTTGTACAAGTTTTGGAATGATAAAAAACAGGAATATTATGTAGCCTTCATATTTTTTCTCTGGGTTTGTTTCTGCTAAGTTCATTAATTTCAATGACAGCAACATTTTATGTTTGCTTCTTTTTCACCTCTCAATCCTGTTCTACATATGTACAAGAAAATGGTAGAACTACATCCAATTAGGTTTCTAAAACTCTTAATAAATCTAGCACTGTAGACAAATGGCCTCACTAAAACCTTTGTCCCTGATATCTCCTATGTCAAGAAAGATCTTACCAGAAGGATCAAAAGCCACCTGATTGCCAGGGTGAGGACCAGCATCAATGGAGACCATTGGGACTCCCCTCCGAACATCCCATAGTTTCAATACACCATAAGAATCACAGGAAACAATTGTATCGCCCTGGAAAGCATAGGGAGGGGAGGGGAGAAGAGAAAAAGCATGATTATAATATAAAGGAGGGCATATTAAAATTTCAAATGTCTCTAAGAGAAAATATAGGAATCATTTTCCTAAACATTTGATTCTGAATGTCACTATATGGCTGTATAAATCTTTTGAAAGAAGTACTTGCAACACACAGGAAAATGTTCCAAGTACCTGTCTATCAATCAGTAAATCTGCATTTTCTGCCAGGCTTATATAGTGGCTTCATAAACTGTTTCTGGCTGTCTCTGCATATAGGTCCATACGCAACCATTTTGTTCTGCCTCTCACCTAAAAAGAGATAGCACTCACATCCTGCCCCCTGCGTGTGAGCGAGTCCATCTCCTGGTTATGTTGACTGTTTGTGGTCTGCTGCATGGCTCTCATCTTTTTATATTTATCATTTTAATGTTGTATTAAATATTAATATTGTAACATTGTCCAGAGCTATATATTTGAAATGGGGAGCATTTGTTTATTTGTCCAATAAACAAACAGATAGTTAGAAAAATATATTACAAGCAAGACAATAGTTAGAAATCTCATAAAATTTGTCTTTCTGTCTTTGCTTTACAACTCACTTTTAGCTTACTATAAATTTGGAAGAGGGTTTTTTTTGTCCCAATTTTCCATTCTCCTCCGTTTTCAAAATATTTTAACAGTTTGTAACTTAACTCACTTCAGTCAAAGATGAAATCTCTTTTGAGAGAAACTTTACTTCTATTGATTTCATGGACATATACAACAAAGTAGATGAACTTTATCTCCTCCTCTGTTTTCTTGATTTCCTAGGATATCCAACTGTTCTAGGATTCCTGATAGTATTAAGCATGCACAACCTAACTTTGATTTTTGAAATGAAACCAATGTTAATCATGTAGAGTACTTTATTAAAACAATTTCCCACATTTTCAATCCTATAAATACATATCCGTGTTAATTTGTACTATGGGTTGGAATAACAAAACTCAGAAAATGCAGAAGTGAGCTGTCTCTGGGTTCAGCTTGAGAGTTATTTCACTCCTCTGTAACACTGGCAAGAATTGCAACCCCTGCTTCTTTGAGGATCAGTTTTGTACTCTTTGCCATGTAACATTCATGTAGAAAACAGTGGTTCATAATTATAATCCTTTACCTGCAAGTTTTGGGAAAAACTCTACTTTGAGGGGGGAAATGGAACTTTTCCCTAATTAACACTTTATTCAATCCAAGCATTGGCTGTCTGGTTTGTTTTATGCTAATCCTTTTGCTGCCTCTAAAATTCCATATTTGTTAAGACATGGAGTTTTATTATCTGGTATTCCTAAACTAGTATCTTATCTGTATTAGATTATGTGCCATAAAGTTGTCATTGACACTTAGCAACCACATAGATAAGATTTTCTCCGTGGATCTTTATTAGAAAATCAACCTAATAATGTGTAACTGATATTAGCACTAACCTTTGAAATATTGAGCTTGAATTGTTTTAAAGTGTGAAATGATCTTAATATGAGACTAATACAATAACAATATGTATTCCGTAATTATTGAACAAATTATTGAACTAGTGGATTATTGAGCTATACTGTAATGTTTATGAAAATTTAGTCTTTTTTTACACAATAGCAAGCAAGAGTAGTTTTGTACAAGTTCGTTTAATTTCTTTCCCTGTCACCATTTACTCCTTCAGAGCAAATTTTTCTCTGCTCAAGAGCAAGAGAGCATTTGTGGTTTTCTTAGTTTTTTTGCAGTTAGTAGAATGGCTGAAAGGCTGGTAGTGTAAATTCTCTGTCAGAATGGGACTCTTGATGTCAGATGAAGGTGCAAGTCACTGATTATGTAAATTAGGGTTAAGAAGCTAATTGAGATAATGGCAGAAAGGCAAATCCTGCAGGCTTAATTCACCACTAATCTTCCAGGCAGGAATACATATCCAGGTACAGATACAATACCAGAAACAAAATAAGACTAACAATTGTGAGGTCCTACTCCTTTCTAGCACTGATGATATTACCTAGTTGGGTAGTGAAATGTCTGCAAGAAAAGCACCAAGCTCAGAGAGCACCAAGGACCCCACAGTTCAACCCTGAGCTACAAATATTCTCTTCTATTGGTAAGACTAACAATACAAAAAAACTATGGTGATCACCCCATAGTATAAGCAAAGAAAAATATCCTAATTTGCATATACCATATATACTTGCAGATAAGGTTAAAAATTTAGGTACCAAAACTGGCCCCAAATCATCCAAATTTCATGTGTAAGGGAAGAGCAAAATGCATGGTCAGCCAGTACCTTATCCATTACACCAAAATGGGTATCTGTTGTTCAGGGATTGAATTTGCTAGTTTTTGCTAGCAATCTACATAAACAGGCTTAGATTTTATTCATTCTTTTATTTTTGAATTATGGGGAATTTCCTCTGCCTTGACTACAAAAACATATGGTTTGGCAATATTTGAATAGTAATGAACTAAAGTGGCATTTATTGTTCCTGTTACATTATTAACATCATCATTGTTCCATTTTGTTTGTTTGAGAGTTTAGTAACAAAACAACCATATCAACATCTCCTTTTGGAGAACTCCTTCGAACTGTTGTTAACAATTCTATTGAGAGATGCAGGAAATGGGGAAATGTATATGAAAGAAGAGACCAAAATAGTTTTAGATGAAATTAGTTAGGAAGTTCTTTGGATCCCAGTCAATCTCTCTCTTATACAATATCCTTAAAATCTATAAATTTGATCTTGAAATAAACTGAAATACCACTGAGAAAATAAGAAACATTTTAAGCAATACATTCTGTTTTCAGGATTGATGTTTTAAGATATTGATAATACATGGGATTTTTGATTATGATTTTTTTCCAAAAATGCTTAAATTAACTCTAGTTGCATAGGGAGGTTTTCAATCCTTCCATAACTGTTATTATTTTGCAAGATACCCTGCCCTTTTCTTTACTATGATCAATTGATGTTACTTCCCATATAGCAAAATCAGTTCCATGTAGGAATATAACATATTGCTAAGAAAGAACTCTGTGATCTTCTTAAGCTGTAGAAGAATGAAAGTAAAATGTTATTCAGCTCAGATTCAAATAATATAAGAATTGTTCTGAATTGTTGTCCTTATGGGTTATATTGAAATATAGAAATGTCAACTGTAACATTTTTATATGGTGGAAGATCGCCATTTCTCATCAATTCAATAATTAATCTTAGCAGATCTATATTTCCACGATCTTTTCCTTTCATGCACTATTGAAATAATGGGCAAGTGAACTGTAATCAATAATATAAAAATTCTTTCCAGTTGTAGAGCACAATTAATTTATTTTGTATCAGTATGCAGGTGTAGCGTTACCGCCTCAGAGGCCGCTAAAGCCCAGGGCCCACCCCAACCCCGTTCCCCTTAGTCAAGCTCGGCAGCTGTGCTCTCTAGGTGTTAGTAAAGTGTCTCTTCCAACCAAAGGCTCACACAAAGTGAGGAGATGGCAGGCTCTTGTCTTCAGGGAGGGGCTTCCAGGAACAAAGATGACCAGCCCCTAGCCCCAATAGTCAATGCTGTGATGGTGTCTAGCAGCCCCAGGCTGTCATAGCAGCAACAGTCAATGATTCCTCAGCGACCTTTTTGGAAACAAGTGGGGAGGGGAAAACCCCCCTGGCTCCAGGCAGTAATAAAACATGAACAAAAGCAGTCAGCTTGCTGCAGTAACGGCTTGCCCCCCTCAGGGCAACTCCCCACAATGTCTAAAACTGCACAAGCAGCAATAGTCACAGTTCAGATGGCCTTCAATCTTCACAGCAACAAGCAGTCTCTCGTCCTCTTCTGTGGCTTCTTGCAGTCTCTGACAGGCCAGTGTCAAACCCCTCCCCCCTTATCCTTTATTATTAAAATCTGAGGTTAACAGCCCCAGCAACTTTCTTTCTCCACACACTCTCTCTTGCCTCCGCTTGGGATATCTCCCTTGCAAAAGAAAGCAATAAAATTCCACCCCATCACTCTCTCTCACTCTCTTCTTTCCCCCTCCTTCACCAGAAGAGATCAGCTTAAAACCTCCAACCCTTCTTTGTCTTCACCTGACGAACTGCAACAACCAACAACCCCTCCACACCTTTCCTTCCTTCCTTTTATATTTTTTTCCTCTTCCACGCCTGCCGCACCCAAAACCAGCAGCAGCTGTCCCAATTTCTTTCTCCCCAGCCAGGCTTCTGCAAACACTTTCAGACAGCCCCGCTACACACTCCCCCCACCTAAGCTGTTTCTTTGGTCCCCCAAAGAATAGGGAACTTTCTGCTAGGCATCTGTTTTATCCAGGGAGCGAACATCACTCTCTCTCTATGCTATGGCCTGGGGCGTCATATGTTAGTCTCTTCACCGGACGTATCACCCGCCTCGGTCTCTGCACTTTAGGCTCGGCAGTATCATGGGCCCCTCCGATAAACCACTCCATCACGAAGCCGTAAACGATCCCACTCCTTGTACAGCACTCGGGCTCCTCTCGGCGAATCGGCAAGCAGAGACTCCCGCTGGCCACTTCTCAGAGCCCTTCCAACCAGGCCACAGAGAGGATCTTCCACCTGGTCCCTCCACAGCTCTTTCTTAGTCAGGGCAAACCTCCCCTCCCCTCTGATCTGAATGGGATTACAGTATAATTTGGGGACACCTGCAGTGGTAACCCCCACCGATTCAGCCCCAATCGCTCCCCTAGCTCGATGCTCAACCCCTCAATACAGTGCTTGAATACCATCAGGGGGCAATTGTACCCACTCTCTAACGCCTGCCCCTGAATCCTGGGGCGTCCTTGACAAAGCATCTGCATCGATGTTCCACACGCCTGGGCGATACCTCAAACTGAACCTGAACCCAGAAAGGGCAGCTAGCCATCGATGCCCTGTGGCATCAAGTTTAGCGGTTGTGAGCAAGTACGTGAGTGGATTATTATCCGTTTTAACCTCAAACTCCGCCCCATACAAATAATCCTTCAACTTATCCACAACCACCCACTTGAGTGCCAAAACTTCCAACTTATGAGTGGGATAGTTCTTTTCCCCGGGAGTTAAGCCCCTGCTGATATATGCAATGGGCTTCAAACGTTGATCATGCTCCTGATATAACACCCCCCCAAGGCCATCCCGACTAGCGTCCACATGTAACTCGTACGGTCGATTGGGATCGGCATAAGCTAGGACTGGGGTGCTCGTAAGCCTCCGCTTCAACTGATCAAAAGCCTGCTCACAGCGCTCAGTCCATTCTGCCTGAATAGATTCCCAAGACTTCCTGGGTCCCCTGGTTTTATGGGTCGGATTCAAACAACCCACTGTATCCTCTACCTCCTCATTCCTTAACAGCTCATTGAGCGGGTGAGCTATCTTCGCAAACCCTTCCACAAACCTCCGATAGTATGAACAAAATCCTAGAAACGATCGCAATTCGGCTACACTCTGAGGTCTTGGCCAAGAAACCACTGCCTCAAGCTTAGCGGGGTCTGTGGCCACCCCCTCGGCCGAGACGACATGACCTAGATAAGTGACAGATGGCTGGTAAAATTGGCATTTCTCTAATGACAATTTCAGCCCTTCCTCCTGGAGCCTTGTCAATACCTTCTCTAAACGCTCCTCATGCTGCTCAAGTGTCTCACCAAAGACAATAATATCATCTAAGTAGACCAACACCTCTATCAGGTTCATGTCCCCCACTGTCCGTTCCATGAGCCTTTGAAAAGTCGCCGGGGCCCGATAGCCCCTGTGGCATTCGATTAAATTCATAAAACCCCAGTGGGCAGATGAACGCGGTCTTCTCCCTATCCTCTGGATGCATGGGGATCTGATGGTAACCACTCCTTAAATCCAGCACACTGAACCACTTCGCCCCTGACAAACACTGCAAAGCATCCTCTATCCGAGGAGTTGTATACTGGTCAGGGATGGTCCTCCGGTTAAGTGTGCGGTAATCTATACACATCCTTAGGGTCCCGTTCTTCTTCCGGACCACCACTATGGGGGAAGCATAAGGACTTCGGGATTCCCTAATGACCCCAGTCCTTTTCAGCTCTGCTAGATGCTCCCTAAGATCATCTAGGTCGCTTAAGGGGATCCGCCGAGATCTCTCCCTAAAGGGTTTATCCTCCCTCAGTCGGATTTCATGTTGGGCACTCCTAGCACAGCCCACATCAAAGTCATCTTTCGAGAATAAATGTCTCCACTTCCAAAGCTGGTCTCTCGCTCTCTCTCGCCACTCAAGAGAAAGCTGGGTGTTCTTGGGATAAAACTGATCCATCGAAACCTCCCCCTCCCCCTCTCTCTTACCATCCAGAGACTCAATCGGAGTAGCCGGGCTCACCTGCCCCAACAACATCCGATCCCTCAGCCTTACAGGGAGGCCCGTGATATTCCGAACCCCAACCGAGATCCGCCCTTTTTCCTGTTGTAAAACCCGTGTGGAGATTACCTCTGGAATTAATTCCACTCCACCATTCCGTCCCCTTGAGCCAGGTTCAAGAATGAGATATGGCCCCGGCTGCTCCCAGTCTAACTTAACAGAAGCCCTCAGACACACCACTTCCCCTGGTTGTATTATACTCTTTTTCCTATCCAATCTTCATAACCGCCCCACTCCCTCTGCAGGGGCCTGCTGCTCCCGCATCAAACCCTGACATACTGTCTGCAGTGCAGGATGAACATCCCTCACTATCTGGTCATTCCCTAAGGGGATGACTGGTGTGAGTAACCGCCTAACTAAACTGGTGTTAGTTCCCACAATCAATGAACCCTGACTAACTCCCGGGGGGCGAGTGCACACGATAGCCAGAGTATCAAAGGTCTCCGTATACCCAGCAATAGAAGGCCCAAACGTCAGCTGTATAGGTAGATATCCATCATAAGGAAATTTTTCGGTCCCAATACCACAGATCTTCAAATCACCCAATTCCTGTATGGGCATATATGTCAAATACTTATCATAAAAATCCCTATATAATAACGTAACTTGCGCACCCGAATCCAAAAGGGCCTTAGTATAAATACCTTCTACCTGCACTGACACTACTGGAGAGAGGCCCACCAACTGCTGGGGAGCCCCAGTATTGGAAAAACCCGTGTCTGGTTCACCAACCCACACCTGGTTCTCCCGTTGCTGGGGGGGCCATAGCTTCGGCCTCTGTTAATTCAAGGGGATGGGAATTTCTTATCGAAGGGGGTACTCCCATCACTCCCATTTTTGATGAGGGTTTCCAAGGGAACCCTCTCTTATCGGGGCTGACTGATATCACCGGGCACCCAGCTAGCTCCTTCACTGGGACCCTTGACAGTTTCCCAACTGCACTGGGTTCCCTGATCTTCTGTACAGTTTTGGACACACACGCTTATAACGCCCCACACCCCCACAATTGTAACAGACCACTGGCCTCATTGGATTATTATCCCAGGTGGGCGGGCCCATCCCCCCATCAGCTGTCCCAACCTGGCCTCCATTCTGGGGTGGGCCACCCACTGCTGTCCAGGAGGCTATTATCTTGGTTAACTCCAGTATCTGGGTTTGTATCGTTGTTATCCGGCCATCCTCCTCCCTGGCCTTCCTCACTCCTGGACCTAGGGACTGTCCTACCGGCAACTCGGCTGTTGCCTCCTTAGCATCCTCCACTACCTCGGTTGCCCGCACTCTCCTTATAAGCTCATGATACCCCCAAGCATTCCCTCTAGCTTCGACCTTTATTTGGCTCCAGACAGGGTCCGAAGCCAAAACACTCCGGGAGAGTTGTTCTATCCTGGCCTGTTCCACCCCAGCTGGATCCAATCCTCCCTTCTCCACTACCTGATATAATAATCTATTCAGGCGCCTTATATATTCAGACAGCTTCTCACCCCTCTTCTGGTACATATGTTCCAACCGGAACAGTAAACTAGAGACCGTCTCAACAGACCCGAACTCATCATGCAACAAAGAGAGATAGTCACGCACAGTAAACTGTCCCTGACTCAATGTTAAACTTCTAATGGCTTCTGCAGCAGGGCCCTTTAAACTCTCTCTAACCCGTTGTCTTTTCTGGGTGTCTGGTATATCCCATTCCTCAACTGCTTGTATCGCCTGTTCCATCCATGCTTCATACTCCTCTTCTCCTTCTGGCACTGGTTGCATCCCCGAAAAAATACGTAATTTCCTATATCCAGCCCCTATGCAATAACCCCCCGTCAGGTTTTGAACAGAAGTCAAACTTCCCCCTCTGGTCTGTGTGAACCCCACTTCCGCTATCCCTGCAGGTGGGCAAATGCACTTCTCTTTCTTCTGGCCTAATGGTTTGGTCAAAGGTATACTCCATGCAATAGGAAGAATAACCCCCACTCTGACATCTTCTGTCAGTTGCAAACTTTTAACCTGAAAGCACTCTGGAATGCTCTTTTTCCATTCCAGCAGTACATAAAAATGGGGGAAATCCAGATCCACCCTCGTATCTATCACATATACCCTCTGGTCCGGGACAAAACTCCTCAATGTCTGTAAAATTCGCTCCTCTGACCAAACATCACCAGGAACATCGATTACCACGCTTGTCCTTACTTCACTATTCTGCTCTTCACACCACCTGGTAGCTGCATTAGAGTCCATTTTGTTCTCCTGGCTCATATCCCTACACGAGACTAACCCTTCCTTACTAAGGGGAGGGGCCAGGCAGGGAATCCCAGACGAGCCCCCACGTGTAGCGTTACCGCCTCAGAGGCCGCTAAAGCCCAGGGCCCACCCCAACCCCGTTCCCCTTAGTCAAGCTCGGCAGCTGTGCTCTCTAGGTGTTAGTAAAGTGTCTCTTCCAACCAAAGCTCACACAAAGTGAGGAGATGGCAGGCTCTTGTCTTCAGGGAGGGGCTTCCAGGAACAAAGATGACCAGCCCCTAGCCCCAATAGTCAATGGTGTGATGGTGTCTAGCAGCCCCAGGCTGTCATAGCAGCAACAGTCAATGATTCCTCAGCGACCTTTTTGGAAACAAGTGGGGAGGGGAAAAACCCCCTGGCTCCAGGCAGTAATAAAACATGAACAAAAGCAGTCAGCTTGCTGCAGTAACGGCTTGCCCCCCTCAGGGCAACTCCCCACAAGGTCTAAAACTGGCACAAGCAGCAATAGTCACAGTTCAGATGGCCTTCAATCTTCACAGCAACAAGCAGTCTCTCGTCCTCTTCTGTGGCTTCTTGCAGTCTCCGACAGGCCAGTGTCAAACCCCTCCCCCCTTATCCTTTATTATTAAAATCTGAGGTTAACAGCCCCAGCAACTTTCTTTCTCCACACACTCTCTCTTGCCTCCGCTTGGGATATCTCCCTTGCAAAAGAAAGCAATAAAATTCCACCCCATCACTCTCTCTCACTCTCTCCTTTCCCCCTCCTTCACCAGAAGGGATCAGCTTAAAACCTCCAACCCTTCTTTGTCTTCACCTGACGAACTGCAACAACCAACAACCCCTCCACACCTTTCCTTCCTTCCTTTTATATTTTTTTCCTCTTCCACGCCTGCCGCACCCAAAATCAGCAGCAGCTGTCCCAATTTCTTTCTCCCCAGCCAGGCTTCTGCAAACACTTTCAGACAGCCCCGCTACACAGGCAATAAGTGACTGACTACTATAAGGACAAATTGTAAAAGCATTGGAACCCTCTAAAATGTTTGAGCTCGGATGTGTAGATACATTTTGATTTAGACTGAATATGCATATTGCTAAGTTTAACCAATATTGAAATTCAGTGAATTTCTTCATCACCATTTGTACATACAGGCATAAAATATATCAACTTGTTTAATCACTGCTGGAATTCACTATTACTGTATCCCCCAAACACAATTATACAGCTAATGAGCTCCAGCCAAAGTTCTGAAGGAGTTGGCAGATGTTATCTCAGAACCGTTGCACCACATCTTTCAAAAATCCTGGAGCACCGGGGAAGTACCTGAGGATTGGAAAAGGGCTGATGTGGTTCCCATCTTCAAAAAAAGGGGGGAAAAACGAACCCAGGAAACTACAGACCAATCAGTTTAACATCAATACCTAGGAAGATCCTAGAAAAGATAATAAAAAACAACTAAAAGCAAACAAAGTTATAACTAGTAACCAGCACGGGTTTGTTAAAAACAGATCATGCCAAACCAATCTTATCTCATTCTTTGATAAAGTGACTAAACTAGTAGACCAGCAAAACGCAGTGGACATAGTATACTTAGATTTCAGTAAGGCAATTGACAAAGTAGACCACAACCTACTTCTTGGTAAGCTAGGAAAAGGTGGAATAGACAACATCACCACCAGATGGATCTGTAGTTGGCTGACAAACCGTACTCAACGAGTAGTCCTCAATGGCACTACATCCACATGGAGAGAAGAAAGCAGTGGGGTACTACAAAATTCCTTCTTAGGCCCAGTACTCTTCAATATCTTCATAAATGACTTAGATGAGGGAATTAAAGGGGAACTCATCAAATTTGCAGATGATACCAAACTGACAGGAGTAGCCAACACCCCAGAAAGCAAACTCAGGATCCAAAAAGATCTTGACAAACTTGAACAATGGGCCCTATCCAACAAAATGAGTTTCAATGTGGAGAAAAGCAAAGTTTTATATTTAGGCAGGAAAAATCAAAGGTACAAATACAGTACAGACTGGGCGAGACCTGGCTTAAAAACAGTAACTGTGAGAGGGACCTGGTAGTCCTAGTGGACGATCACTTGACTATGAGCCAGCAGTTTGAAGCAGCAGCCAAAAAAGTTAATACAATCCTGGGTTGTATAAACAGAGGTATAGAATCAAGATCACACGAAGTATTAGTACCGCTTTATAAAACCCTATTAAGACCACACCTGGAATACTGCAGCCAATTTTGGTCACCATATCACAAAAAAGATGTTGAGACTTTGGAAAAATTCAGAGAAGAGCAACTAAGATGATCAAAGGCCTGGAGACTAAAACATACGAAGAACGGTTGCAGGACTTGGGTTTGGCTAGTCTAAAGAAAATAAGAAATAGAGGAGACATGATAGCAGTATTACAGTATCTCAGGGGCTGCCACAAGGCAGAGGGGGCTAGGTTGTTCACCAGAGCACCAGAGGGAAGGACGAGAAACAATGGTTGGAAACTGATCAAAGAGAGAAGCAACCTGGAATTAAGGAGAAACTTGACAGTGAGGACAATCCTCCTGACAGTGAGGACAATCAACCAGTGGAACAGCTTGCCCCTAGAAATCGTGGGCACTCCATCACTGGAGATTTTTAAGAAGAGACTAGACAATCACCTGTCTGAGATGATATAGGTTCTCCTGCTTGAGCAGGTTGCTGGACTAGAAGACCTCCAAGGTTTCGTTTCGTTTCGTTTCTATTCCATTCCATTCCGTTTCCATTCCATTCCATTCCATTCCATTCCATTCCATTCCATTCCATTCCATTCCTATCCTATCCTATCCTATCCTATCCTATCCTATCCTATCCTTTCTACTCTACTCTACTCTACTCTACTCTACTCTACTCTACTCTATTGCCAGAGAATGATTTTTACTTTTATACAGCTTTTCCGGATGTAAATCTGAAATTTACCTCTCCAAATTGTCTTGACATTCAAATGCAATCTGATCAATGCAGAATAGAGAGGAAAAGAAATGCAGAATTCTTTTGATCTTAACATTATATTTTATTGATGAACTCTGTGGTTACATTTGTCTTTTTTCCTGCTGCATCATACTGTTCCTTTTATTCTTTTTTGCCGTGCAATATGTTGCCCCATCTGATTCTCATACAAATTTCTTATACAAATGAAGAGACCCAGCTTGGTGTGGTGATTAAGGTATCAGGCTGGAGAATTCTAGTCTTGCCTTGAGCACAAAGCTAGATGGGTGACCTTGGGCCAGTTATTCTCTCTCAACCCTAGTAAGCAGGCAATGTCAAGACATTTCTGAAGAACCTTGCCAAAACAACTTCAAGGACTAGTCCAGGCAGTTGCTACACATGTGCTCCCAGGTCACTCACCCAAAGCTTATGGTCACTCACTCACACCCTCACAGCCCTGGAAAATTGCCACATTCAAATCAATGAGGCACAAACGGTTCTTTAGAATACAAAGAAACCCAGTGAATTTTAAGTAACAGCAAACTTTACTGGTTACAGTGTATAACTATTTGCTCTTTCACACACACATATACACCAACACACACACAAGCACACTCATTCACACTTACTCACATCCTCAACTAGACTGGCAGGCACTAGCCAGAGGGACGGAAGCTATCAAGTCTGGGTCCAAAGACAACTCAAAGAGTGGGTGGGCTTTAGGACCTCTTTTATCCCCCAAACTCCTTGCTTTGTTCTGGTGGGACTTGGGAAGGGGCTTCCCATGTGCTCAGGCCCACCTTCTTTTGTCTGATTCAAGTGACATTTTTCCCTTTATTTCCTTAACAATTTGGTTCCTTCTTAACTACTTTCCCTGAGGAAGCTTTTCCTGGCTTTTGTCCACACAGCTTATGTGCTTGCTTCATCTTTAGGTAAGGCATCTTAGGCCTAGTCTTATGCAGTCACCAGGAATCAATGCTGATTTGAAGGCACCGAAAAATCAGACAGAAAAAAATACAAATGAAAAGTTTTAATTAAGTTTCTGTTGAAATCCATCTAGGTTTTGTGCATAAGATCCTTCTATATTCTGATTCTGTTCTGATTCTGTAGGGTATTTGCTGTCTCAGTCAAATCAAATCAGTTTATTACAGCCATAAAGCCAGATGCAATAAACTATTTAATAGAATTGTCTATGGAGATTCTCCCGTCATCCAGGTCATAGTCATCCCAAAGATGTTTTTTCACAAAGCAACTGGACTTTCTTGTTTTTCTCTGAAGATGTTTCACTTCTCATCCAAGAAGCTTCTTCAACTCTGATTAGATCGTAAGGAATGGAAGGATTTATATTACTGTCTATAGTCCCTATATGGGAGCAGCCTAATAGCATATGGCTGAGTTTCTATTGAGTTATCACCGTATGAACATAATTGGAGAGATATGAGAGTACCATTAAAATGTTCAAACACTATTTCACTTGTTATTTCACTTACCTCTGTCTTACCTGGAAATTATGAATTCTAAAATTGTATTTTCTAACCCCTCATCCAGATAATTTTAAAATATAATGAACAGTAGGGGTCCTAAAATTAGAGCCTTGCAATTAGCTACTGAATGCTTCCTTCCAGTTTGACCCAGACACACTGATGCATACTCATTGGATAGAGTTAGGATTCTACCAGTAGATGGATATAGAGCTAGCTAATCCTAATCCTAGTCTAATCCTAATCCCAATCCTGGTAGCATTGTCTAGTGAAGTTAAGGTGCATTATGTCTACCATTTTTCCATGATCAATTAACATGATTACTTTATGTACTTTAAAAGAAGGTTAATATCATATGAAATATTTTTGATAATCCCATCCCGGCTCCTGCAAAAAAAGGTCTTCTTTCCTAAGCTATTGTTTAGCATAAATAATGCATAACCTAAGCATGATTAATACCAGTATAGTTTTATAATGATTTCAAGAGTCTTTGCATTAACATAGCATGTCCCGGCACAAACGGGTATTGTTTAAAATAAAAATAAAAATGGCTGGAAACTTTGCTGAAGTATCTACAGAAAGATGGTAAACTGATAACGAGGCAAAAGAAGGGAAACTCATCAAATTTGCAGATGACACCAAGCTGGAGGGAATTGCTAACACAAGATAAACTCAAGATTCTGAAGGATCTTGACAGACTTAAGCATTGGGCCCTAGCCAAAAAACTGCAGTTCAATGGTGAGTAAAGTAAGATCCTGCACTTAGGTAGGAAAAACCGAACACAGAGGTATAGAATAGATGGTACATGGTTCAACAGTAATAACTGAGAGAGGGATTTATATGTCCCAGTGGACCACTACTTAAATATGAACCAGCAGTGTGCTGCAGCTGCCAAAAAAGCCAATGCAGTCCTAGTTCCGTCAACAGAGGGATAGCATTAAGATCACGAGAAGTGATTCCAACTCCTCCTTAGATTTGAGGATAGGATCACCATAAGTGATGTATCTCCTCATGGAGTTCCTTTGAAAGTGTATCAATTTTTAATTCTATTAATAATTTTAATTTAATTTGCTCCCATTGCTTGGATTGTTTCATGTGTTTTAGTTGTATATTCTTCCAAAATAGCTTTTAGGGGATCAAGTTTAACTGAAGTTCTTCTCTCTCTCCTTTTCCGTGTAGCCATTATCCCAAAATATAATTAAGATTTAAAGATTAATAACATTAATTCCATTTAGTGATGTTAGTGATACTATGGTCTTTGGCTCCCTCCTGTAGTCAAAAGCATCACTACAATATAGGTTGCAAGTAAAGTTCAGGTTCTGTGCCCCTTCATGTAATTAAGTGTCTCATTATAGTCAAATAGTTTCCCAATCAGATGCAAGTAAAATCAGAACTCCCCCCCTCCGATAGCAGACTAAAAGCACCATTTAAATAGTCTTTGATCTAAAACCAAAAAAGTTCAGCAGAGTCAGCTTAGAAGCAATAAAATCCTCTAGAACAGGGGTCCCTAACTCCTGGGCCATGGCAAGCAGGCCATGGCAAGCAGGAGGTGAGTGTGCTTGCGTGTGCAGCTCCACTTGCGTGAGTGGCAGATGCTTGCATCACGCACAAAGCTCCATTTGTGTGAGCAGCACGTGCATGCCCACCACTCGTACAAATGGAGCTGCATGTGCAAGCGCCCACGCCTATCGCTCCACTCCTCACCATCTTAAAATCACGGAGCTTCAGAAATGACAATGTTTCAACAAAAAGGAGAAAGCAAGCTGCAGCCAAGAGGAGCCTCTTTTAAAGCAGAAGGTGAATATATAAAAGCTAGTGTTCTAAAAAAACAGAGGCTGGTTCTTCCACAGTGAACTTGCTTCTTGGTTGTCCCGCCCCCCCCCCCCAGCCAGAGACTCACCCAAGTACTTCTTCAAGAAGCTGAGAGCATCCACCTATCTGGGAGAACAAAAGGGTCGATTTCCATAGCTTCCCCTTCCCCAGGTAAGTTTCTTCAGACTTAGAAACCTGCTCTAAGTATAAAACTGTAGAGAAACGGTATCAGACCAAAAATTGGGAGATACCATCAAGTTGCCACTTCCACCGGAAGTCCTTTTTAAAGTGTTATTAGTTTATAATATATGATACAATGAAAATACAAAAGTAAATAGTGAAAAAGATAGGGAAGGGAAAAGGGAATAGAAAAGTGAGGGAAGGGAGAAAAAGGAAAAAAAAAAGACATTGACTTCCGACTTCCTTTGGTGCAGTAAAATAGAATATCAACATCAAACCTCAACTTTTTACTTTTACAAAATAATATAAACTAGCCATTTCGATAACATCTTCTATCTAATTGGTAAAACCCAAAAACAAAATTTCATTTTCCCCCACCTTAAGTACAAAGTCTAGAAGCGGTTTCCATGTAACAATAAAAGTATTCGTATTTTTTTCTTTAATGAGTACAGTCAGTTCAGCCATCTCTGCTAGCTCCATCAGTTTTTGTAACCATTCCTCCGTTGTGGGAATCTTGCTGCTGTCAACATATATAACATCAAAGTTCCATATATATTTTTCCAGATCTTTGTCCACTAGCCCCAAGAGAAAAGTCTCTGTTTTCTTTCTATATTCACTTTAAGAATTTTCTGTATTAACATATGAATCCTACTCCATTTTTTTCTTGCTTTATCACACATCCACCACAAATGGTAAAAAGTCCCTCTTTACCTTTACATTTCCAACATTCATTTGAAATACCTTTATACATTTTGATAACTTGTCTGGTGTTAAGTACCAATGGTACATCATCTTATAAAACTTTTCTTTTAAATTATAATTTAATGTAAATTTTAATCCTTTATTCCACATATCCTCCCATTGTTCAAGCATTATAATATTTTTGTCTAGCTTAAATCTTTCTTTCAATTGCATATATGTAAACCAATCGCAGCCATGACCTTCTGATTCTAGCTCCTCCTTGGATTTGAGGGTAGGCTCACCCAAATTAAAAGTTATTATTTTACCATAGGTCCACCAAATCAGCCTCACCACCATCTCTTTTCTAAAAAGGCTTTTTGTGGGGAAACCCAAAGTGGCACCTTTGTAGAAAACCTTGTTTTATATTTATTCCAAACTCTCAAAATGGCACGCCTAGTAAAATGATTATTAAAATCAACATTTACTTTAACTTTGCCAACCAAACCTTAATTCGTGGCCTTCTAGGTCCAGTAACCTCTTATTCTGAAGGTTCACCCATTCTTTTAGCCAAACCAAGCAGCAAGCATCAGAGTACAATTTCAAATCAGGTAAACCCAACCCCCCTCTTTCCTTAGCATCTTGCAATAATTTATTTCTAATTCTTGGTTTTCCCCCCTGCCATATAAATTTAGAGATATCCCTCTGTCATTGTTTAAACGGAATGTCAGTTGCAAGTATTGGTAATGTTTGGAAGAGGAAGAGCATCTTTGGTAAAACATTCATCTTAATCACAGAAATTCTACTCAGTAATGATAAATGCAATTTGTCCCATCTTAATAAATCTTTTTTGATGCCATTCCAGAGAGGCACATAATTATTTTTCAACAGGTTTGTGTTTGAATTTCACCTTTTTCTCAACCCTATTTCACCTTTTTCTCAACCCTAAAATCAGACTTTTTCACCTTTTTCTCAACCCTAAAGCCAGACTTTTTAGTCAATATATCACCATTCTGTGAGGTTATATTCTTAATCAACATTGATATTTTCTGCTTATTAATTTTAAACGCGGCCAAGGGCCCAAACTCGTTTAGTTTCCTCATCAAGTGTTCTATATTATTTTTTGGGTCTTGCAGAAATATCACCAAATCATCAGCAAAGGCCCTCAGTTTATAAACTTCCTTCCTAACATTTATACCTTTTATTTTCTCGTCTTGCCTAATATCTCTATTCAAGACTTCCAGCACCAAAATAAACAACAGTGGAGACTGTCTTGTGCCCTTCCAAATTCCACATGAGTTAGTTAGATTGCCATTAATAACAATTTTTGCATGCTGTAATGTATAAACAGCTTTAACCCCTTGAATAAAATTCCCCCCAAAGTCCATTTCTTGCAGAACTTTAAACATAAAGACCCAATTTAAGTTGTCAAAGGCCTTCTCAGTGTCTAAGAATATTAAAGCTGCCTGTTGTTCATTGTGATATTTTAAGTATTCAATAATATTCAAAAACATTCTCACGTTATTCCTTAGCTGTCTTTTTGGCAGAAAGCCAGCTTGGTTGTCATGAATAATACCTGTAAAACTTTTTTTAGTCTTTCTGCCAAAATTGCAGTAAGGAGTTTATAATCTTTGTTTAATAATGAGATTGGTTTGTAGTTCTTTATCATCGTGGCATCCTGACCCTCCTTCGGAAGCAGCACAATATTAGCTTCTGTCCATATTGGGGGTATTTCCCCCCGTGTAATATAACATTCATTGCATCCTTTAATGACTGAAGAAGTTCATCTTCAAAACATTTATAATATTGACTTGTAAGTCCATCTGGGCTAGAAGCTTTGCTGATTTCTTTTTTCTTATAGCTTCTGATATTTCAAAGGTGGTTATTGGATCATTCATAAATTGTCTCTGAGTTTGTGAAAGTTTTGGCAAGTTTTGCCTAAACAAATATTCATCTATTTTTGACCTATCTAACTCCTGCATCCTATACAAATTAGAATAAATTGTGAAAACATTTTTTAATCTGTTCGTTATCAGTTATTACTTTATTACCTTCACAATTTTTTTCAATCATTTTCTTTTTCCTCTCCTTTCTTAATCTATATGCCAACCATCTCCCTGGTTTATTTGCAAACTCAAAATGTCTTTGCTTCACATAGCTCAATTTTGTTTCTATTTCTTGAACTGATAACATAGACAGTTTTGGCGTAGTAAGTTAATTTGGTGCAAAATTTTAGGGTCCGTAGGTGACTTTTGCATATCAATTTCTTTCTGTCTGATTGCATCAAGTATCTTTTGGGTCTTTTCCATGGATTTTTTCTTTTCTAACTGATTGTATTGTATAAAATAACCCTTCATAACTGCCTTACTAGCCCCACAAACAGTTATTAGATCTGTCCCTTTACCTAAATTATTATCAAAATATTCATGTAGTTTCTTTTTACAGTCCTTTACAGTTGTCTCCTTTTGTAAAATAGATTCATTTAATTCCAACTATAACTCAAACTCTTTTTTCTAAGGAGCAAAACAACTGGGTTATGGTCAGAAAAAGATTTAAGTAGGATATCAACTTTCAAAATTCTTTTTGCTAAGTTTTTAGAAGTCCATATCATGTGAATCCTTGAGAAAGATTTGTGCCTTTCTGAAAAAAAGATATATTCTCTTGTGGAGTCATTTTTATGCCTCCATGAGTCTATTAGCGTTAAATTGTCCATCATTTCAAAAAATGACTTTGGTAGTTTGCCCTGGGATGGTTTGATCCCCTTAGTAGATGGTCTATCCCAAAGTGGCAATGTCACTCCATTCCAATCCCCCAGCATAAGCCAATTTTCCTATGAAAAAGGCAAGAGTTGGCCCATAAGATACTCAAAAGAATTGCTTTTTCCCTCATTTGGCACATATAGACCAATCACTATTGGTTTTATTCCATTAAATTCAATTTCCACTATTACAAATCTACCATATTCATCTGATAAAAGTATCCTAGGTTTAAATTGGGGTTTTATATATAAAACCATTCTATTGATCTTTTTTGATCCACTGGAAGTCCATGTTTGCCATTGGTTTACACATTTACATTTGTAAGAAAGATTTAAACTAGACTGAGTTATGGATTTGATTTTGTGAAAAATGAATTGGAAATCCTACTGTGAGATGGTGATGAACATATTATTGCTAAGGTTTATAAATTGTTATTGAAATTGAACTTGGAGAATGAGTATGTAAAGCATTATATGATTCAGTGGGTAAAGAACTTTGAATATAATATAATGCTTGAACAATGGGAGAATATGTGGACAAAAGTCTAAAATTCACATTAATGTGATGTACCATTGGAATCTAACACTGGACAAATTGTCAAGAATGTACAAAGGCATTTCAAATGAATGTTGGATATGTATATGTAAAGAAGGAACTTTATCATTTATGGTAGACAAGTGACAAAGCAAAGAAATATTGGAGTAAGATTCACTTTTTAATGCTGAAGATTCTTAAAGTAAAGATAAAGATAAAACTAGAGAATTTTATTTTAGGTTTAATGGCTAAAAAGCTTGAAAAAATTGTTATATATGTTGAGGGCAGCAAGAATACTTTATGCACAAAAATGGAAGGATACTGATTCCCACAGTGAATGAATGGCTGCAAAAGCTGATGGAGTTAACAGAGATAGCATGTCAGAATCCAATTATATTTTATTTCTAGCTACCTACTCTGAGAAAAACCAATTCTTACTCTCTTCTGGATTCTGTCATACTACAAAGGGAGGGGGAGTAAACACGGGTGTTTATGACTGGCATTTCCTCTATCAACTACAAAGTAACAACCTCTGTGGATTCTCTTCGAGAGTACTAACCATAACAATGCGGCCATCAGCCTTTAATCTCACTCCCTATGAAGTCTCCTTTTACCGGCAGCGAGGGAAAAGGGGGGGAAGATTGCAATGCCTGGGATCTGATGGACTTAACACCCAACCATATGCCAATTTGAATCGACCGGAAGGAATGTGGAGTGGGGCTGCCTGGGAATACTTTAAAACATTGAATGGTAGGGGGGGACCCCTCAGATCCTGTCTAGCATGCCTTCAGTCAGTTTTTCTTAATAAAGATTCCTGTTGGAAGAAACGTTCCAAGAGTTCTGTCTTCTTAAGATGTAAATTGAGGTGGGTCCTTACAGATAGCTAAATTGACTGCTTTGATTAAAGAAAAGAATACAGTTTGATTTCTAATTGGAAATCACTTTTGGACTTTGTGCTTTGATTTTGGGTTTTACTGATTAGATACTGTAAGTCTGTTGTTATAGAAATGACTAATATATATTATCATATAAAAGTAAAAAGTTGAGGTTTTATGTTAATACCTTATTCTACTGCACCAAAAGGAATCAGCAGTCAATACTTTTCTTTTTCTTTTCCCCTTTACCTTACACTTTTCTCTCTCTCTTTTCCTTCCTTATTTTCCCATTATTTTCATTTTTTTTGTAATTCTATATTTTATATTTTGATAAATTTATATATATTGTTTTTAAAAAAAGATCACAAGAAATTATGATACTGCTTTATACCACCCTAGTGAGGACATATTTCGAATACTGTGTCCAATTCTGATCACCACGATGCAAACAAGATGTTGAGACCCTAGAAAGAGTGCAGAAAAGAGCAACAAAGAGGATAAGGAATCTGTAGGCTAAATCAGGGCTTTTCAACCAGTGGTACGGGTACCACCTGTGGTACATTGGCACCTGGCAGGTGGTACGCGACCATCCTAGAAAAGTAGCGGGGGAGGGGAATGAGCTGAACTGGTGGCAGCACTGCACAAGCCTGAGCGAGAGATGGCTGGAGCTGCAGGGCTGTCAGGGCTCAGCGGAAGCGCCAGGATCAGTGCCACTTTCCAGCTGATTGGTGCTTCTTCGGGGCTGTCAGGGCTCAGCGGAAGCGCCAGGATCAGTGCCAGGCTCCAGCTGGAGCTCGGTGCTGATCCTGGTGCTTCTGTTGAGCCCAGAAGAATCGCCGATCAGCTGGAATGTTGCAGCATCTCCAGGGTCTTGTGATTTACATTCAGATGCTTGGCAACTGATTCATATTTATGATGGTCACAGTGTCCCAGGGTAATGTGAAGTGACCAAAACCTGCTGCAACCACCCAGCAGATGGGGGGAATAAAAACCAAACATCCCCCCACCCCTGCTGTCAATCCTCGACAGAAATGCTCACAACAATGAAAACCTCGGACAGGAGGAAGAGCACCGCCGGGCGGGCAGGCGTCTTGCTCGACTGAGGCTTGGGGGGCACTTTTTTCAGTGCCATTGTAACTTCAAACAGTCACTAAGTGAACTGTTGTAAGTCGAGGACTACCTGTACTTTATTACTTTTTTTTTTTTGGTCATCAAGTTTTTGACACCTTGCTGGTGGAACTCGGATGTTGCCATATCCTAAAAGTGGTACAATGGGTGAAAAGGTTGAAAAGCCCTGGGCTAAATCATATGACGAACCATTGAGGAAGCTAGGTATATCTAGTCTATCAAAGAGAAGGATTGGGATGACATGATAGCTATCTTCCAGTACTTGAGAGGCTGTCACAGAGGAGGTCCACTTATTCTCCAAAGCACCAGAGGGTAGAACAAGAAGCAAGGGGTTGAAACTAAAGAGAGATCCACTCTGGAACTAAGTGAGAACAATTAATCACTGGAATAGCTTGCTTCCTGGAGCTGTGGGTGCTCCATTGCTAAAGGGTTTCACTACACTGATCAAACAGTGTATTGCATGGTGACTTTGTGGTATAAGGTCTCCTGCCCTGAGCAGGACATTGGACTCAAAGATCTCTGAGGTCCCTTTCAGCCCTATGATTCTATGTTCTGTGTTCTATGATAACATCAGATTTCAACCAAGAGCAAGGAATTCAGAGCCTGCTGTAATCAAGCAGAAGTTTGGACAAGGAACATTTTAAAAGCCACTGTATCCTTTCATGTCCCCACAATGAAAAGGAACATGTAAGTCACAGCAAACATCCGAGGGAGGCTTTACTATATTTTGTTATGAGAAAGATATGGTCATCTCACATTTATCCTCATTTTGATTTAATGACTGTTTTCCTGCAGAAACTGTTCCATATAAAAAGAAACAGGGTATATTTAAAAAAATATACCCTGAACTATGTACTTTATATACTGTGCATAATAGATGTTGAAAAGTAGCCATCCTGATTGATACGCAGTAATTAGGGTACAATAAGTAGGACGGTTTATAAAATGCCTGGCTTCCCCCTCCCACATAAATTTAGTTGCAGAGCAATTACTGCTCACTTGCACTACTAGCGAGTCTTATTAGCTTCAGACAAGATAAATGAGGGCTTTGAATATCCCTTGACCAGAGCAGGAAAAAATGAAAAAACTGCCTGGGAAAACCCAGTAGGGAAGAACTGGCAGCTGAAGAAAGAAAGAAAGAATATCCAGAACCTGATGGAGCTGGATTGCTTCCATTTAAGCCATTTGCTGTAAATGAAAAATATGATTTTTCATTTTAGTTGTGCAAGCCAATCAGCTAACAAAAATAAAAACAAGGAAAGTAAAGAGGACAAAACTAGACAAGACAGTATAGAAATGTAAGTAAACTTGAAACTGTGTTTGCAAGCACCAGAGCAAATAAATTTCTTCCTATAAAAAATTGCAAACCTTACAGATTTGCTAAACATTAGTAGAATATAGAAGAAAAATGAACTTATAAATGGTTTGGCCAGTACATTTTGTTCTGCAAGACAGGTGACAAGAATGTTTGTCCCAGAGTCATACAGAAATACACCAGAAGAGATCCTCCGTCATATTTGTTCCATATGGACAAAGGCAAGAATGGGGCGGGGGTGGGTGGGAGGATATTTCTTTCTTCCAGAATAGCAGGTGTATCAGCTGTATTCGCTACTAAGTTAAAGCTGTTCTCATTGGAAAATTGATATTTGTCACAGCAATGAGGACTTTTAATTATATGGAAGCACCTTATTACTCGCCAGGGCACTAATAGCTAATTGAATTGCACAATCGTAAACAGGTTTCTTTATTACCACTTTTGCTGTGAAGGAGAGTTGAGCACGGAAAGCCATATGCTAATAGCTGACAGGCAGATCTAGCCCATGTATTAAGGGACAGATCAGCCAGCATCAGTTCTAGAAAGCATGCTGCGGCTATTCTAGAGGAGGTGAGACCCACTGCTTCAGACACAAAAAAATTCATTCACTGCAGAAACTGTAACTGTTTTATAGTTTGGCCTCAGAGCCAGGTTCCAGGTAGCAGGACAAAGCCCCTCAGCCTAAGGAGCCTACACCCTGGCAAAGTAAGCACCTCATGAGCAAGTGGCAAGATGCTGCCTATACAAGCAAGCTCAGTATCTCATCTCTGCACATTAAGTGGGGAGAGGATATATACAATGCAGGGACTGTCTTCCATTGCTGAAAGCAACTTGAGCATCTGGCTTTGTATATTCCTGGTCTTGATTCCTGCTTCCTTTTGATGTGCTTCTGACCAAATCTCTAGCTTGTCCCTTGATTCTTTTCAAGCTATTGTGTGGTATTGGATCAGTATCTAATTGATTTAGCTGTTATGGAAAAAGATCTCATTAGCATTTGGGTGGGAGACCAACAGGGTATATCCCAGAACAATAGGCTAGACTGGGAAGTTTAAAACATATTCCAGAAGAAAGCAGGGGCAAAGCATTGTGTATTTTGTTATGTGTCTGGGTAATCATCATGAAGCTGAGTTTGATTTGAAGGATGTTTTCCTATTAAATTATTGTGGTTTGTTTAAAATCACTTTATGCTTCCTTCTTCCCCACTTCCCAGTTTTGAACAATTTTCTGTTGTGTGTCAAATGAAAGACTGAAGATTTTTTCAGTGTTTGAGGGTTTTTTAAAAAAAAAAATACATGCTGGGCTTGCAAATATTTTCCATTATTTTATCTAGCAAGCTCAAGATTACTGCACACTTTGTAGGATTCTTGGTGTATAAAGCTGACAAAGCGTTTCATATAGCAGTTTCATCTGCTCTACCCTTTTCAAAAAAGCATGTAGGCTGATCAACATATTTTTCTTTTTATCATGAAAGGAATACCATGCATTTCCAAGGGTTATGCCAGGGGTGTCAAATTGCCAGCCCGCGGGCCGGCTGCGTCATGCTGAAACAACACCCACCCCATTGCCGGCAATGGAAAAAAAGTTGCGATACATTGCGACACATCACGTGACGCTGCGTGTTTGACACCCCTGAGTTATGCAGTCAAATCAGAGGGATAAATTCCTATAGTTTTTAAAAGAATTTTCTGAACTGACTGCTATCTTTATACAGAGTTAATGGGCTAATTCTGCCCATTGCCAGCAGTTTGATTCTCATCGGCTCAAGGTTGACTCAGCCTTCCATCCTTTCGAGGTTGGTAAAATGATTGTTGGGGGCAATATGCTGACTCTGTAAATCACTTAGAGAGGGCTGTAAAGCACTGTGAAGTGGAATATAAGTCTAAGTGCTATTGCTATTACACATTAATCTGAGACGTGCATTTAATGAGAATTAATGGCCATTATATCTCAGTGCTTATTCTGTAGGAATTCCCACAATTTTTTTTGCTTGTGCTTTTCAATAACTAGTCCCTGCCAGAGAGAGTGATTGGCCCAAGGTCACTCATCTGGCTTTGTGCTTAAAGGGGGAACAGAACTCGTGGTCTACCGGTTTCTAGCATAGCACCTTAACCACTGTACTAGACTGGCTCTCCCACAGTAGAGTTAGAGGGATAATATTACTAAGTCATGAAAATCTGATGGTTAACAAGTATATTGTTCCACAAGTGGGCACATGAGGCCTCTACATGAAATTGGGTACTTGGGACAAGCTACAGGTTTTGCTGGTATATTGTCCTATTCTTTAGGTTCCTTGCCTTCATTACCAGCTGACTCCTCCAGGCTGTTTTTGCTGGGAAGTTTCAACCTCCATGGTTGGGGGAGGGGTAGTGGATGATGAATTCATGATTACCATGACAATCATGGACTTGTTCCAAGAAATCATGATACTAGTTCACACATGAGACCACACTGGACTTGATATTCAGTTCATGGTAATTGTTCTAAGGCAGAAGAGTAGCCTTAGCAAGATGGGCGGCACAGAAGTCTAATAATAAATAAATATTAAAATGTGAATTCCAAGGCAATAAAATAATGATCTGATTGTGACAGTATTAATCTACTGTCACAATCAGATCATTATTTTATTTCCTTGAAATTTACAGTTATCTTTAATGTTTGTGAGGGGGATGAAGTTTGGAGTTGAATTCACTTTTCACTCAGAACTTCTAACAATTTGCCTCTGCTTTATGTTACAGAGAAGAGGTTTTGATGATGAAATTGCAAAGTTTCAGATCAATTGGAAATTCCAAATAATTCCTCATTTTAAGTAATGTGAACAGAATAATTGAAATTTTGAACTTGAATTAAAATTCTGTGGTGGTAAAAAATTTAGGGAAGCTACTTGGTTGCTTCTAACAGTTTGAGATATTTGGACATATCTAGCATAAAGAAAAAGTAATTGCCTTATGAGAGACCCATCAGCAGACAAGTGAGAAATTGTGAAGGATTTCAGATTCCTTGCTAAAAATGGCATTTTAGATTCTTTCTAAAGTGATATAATAGTACTCTCTCTATCTGGGGGAAGCTGCCACAGGCCAATATGTATTTAAAAGATGGTGCAGAATCTCAAACTTCTCAATAATGCATGGTTTAAATAAGGCCAGGTAGGTCAGTAATGCCACGAGAGATCACACATCTATCAGCAGATGGGAATGAGAGTCAGCAGCCATGGAATTCCTGTATGGTCAATCCCTCCTTGGGCTGTTGAGTTGTTTGTTTGGAAGTGAGGCTGAGTTCTGGGAGGAAAAGGGACTAATTATATTGTTTCTGAGTATAGTTTCAATAACAGTTGTAATTAACTCTAAGGGAACAAATTGTTTAAGGTAAGAAAATCCCACTCCCAGCATTAGCTCATCCATCTTTATTTGGGTGGAATTTGGACATTCAGAGTTCTTTCATACCTTCTTCTGATTTTTCACTGTCTGGCAAATGAAGAAGCAATCTAGAAACATGTTTCTGCTATGTAATGGCCAATTGGGAAAAAACTGATTTAGAAAACACCATGTTTGAGCACCTTGTCTTCAACATAATACCCACCTCCAGTTCTGGTGTTCAGAATTCAAGTTCTTGTGGCGCTTAACTTTAATGACTTTTTCAGCATAAAAGAGTCCTTCTCCTTATTGGGTCCTATCTCCAGAGAACTTCAAATTTCAATTGAAAAATGGCAGTTGCTAAGATAGATATGATTTGCCTAGAATTATAAAAAACCCAAGTATGTATCTACTTTTAGAAATCACTGTAGTTTTGCCTATAAAGAAATATATTGAACCTTCACATATATTCCCCATCTGTATATTTAATAAAGGCTTTTCACCATAAGAACCATTTCATTCAACACGATTCCAGAATAAAATTAAGAATCTGATGTCATAATTTGGGTCTCATGTGGATGTTTTGTTTGTAATGACTCTTCTGTATTAACTGTGAAATAAACTGGAATACTGTAATAGCTGTATTTTCCCCTCATTTTTTAAAAATTCCTCTCTTTTTACATCCATATTTGTACATGTGCTATGAAGTAATCTTTTCAGTAGTCTGAATTCATACAAAATCCAGACTCTCCTAAATATATAAACAACCATAGACAAAAACATATGTTCTATTCTAAGCTTTATCTGGTTTCTATTAATCAACTGTAGCTTTTTTGTTTTGCCACTGATAGAAGCATTAGCAAAATCTGATTCTGAAATCAATTGGTTTAGTAATGAATAAGAGTTGACACTGCATTTCACTACTATTGGCCATGCTAAAAGGTAACCAACATCAAATTGTACTATTGAAGAGATAAACAAAATTGGTATAAGACGTGTCTGGCATTATTTGTTCTTTGATGAATTAATGGATGACTGACTTGAAATACATTTTTGCTGGTTTGGACAAGGGGACCAAGAAAGAGGAGAGGTTTCTAACATTAAAAAATATTTTTAATAGAAAAACATTTCCATAGCTTAAGAAAACTATAAATTCAAAATCATTATCTTTTAATGGAAGACTAAAAAGTAAAGATTTCCCTGTCCAGTCATGTCCAACTCTAGGGCGTGGTGCTCATCTCAGTTTTTTGGCCAAGGCAGCCAGCGTTGTCTGAAGATATTTTCTGTGGTCATGTGCAGGGCTTTTTTTCTCATAGAACGCCCAGAACGGAGTTCCGGCACCTTTTTTGGATGGAACCTTGTAGGATAGGCAAGGCAGGTTGTATGATGTGTGTGAGTGATCCCATGGGAACCAAGGTCATTCCTACAGGAGTTGGAAGGTGGAGAGAAGAAGTGTCACGGAGCCCACCAATTGCTCTCATTGGGTAGCATAATCACTACCATAGTAGAGGGGAGGGATCTGTTACATTTAGTTACATTGAATCCCTGGGGGGAATTTTAGAGTTGGTTTCACTTTTGACCAAGCTGATATTATGTATCCAATAAACATGTGCTTTGAGGAAACTTCAAGCCAAAAGTTGATAAAAGAAGTGTATTTAAATTCACATATATAAATGTAAATAAATGTTGGTTGTTATTGGGTGTGATAAGCTCAAGGGGCAGAAAGCTGCAGACAACCTGTTAAGGAATGCACATAGGACTTGGACCAAATACTCCTGCCCACAGCAATCTAACAAAGTTTGGTATTAAATATTTATTTATTGATTGATCAAATTTATATAATGGTGGTGGTGCAGTAGTTAGAATGCAGTATTGCAGACTGGCTCTGCTCACTGCCTGGAGTTCGATCCTGACCAGCTCAAGGTGATTCAGCCTTCCATCCTTCCAAGGTCAATAAAATGAGAACCCAAATTGTTGGGGGCGATTTGCAAATGATAAACTGTAAACTGCTTAAAGAGGGCTGTAAAGCACTGGGAAATGGTATATAAGTCTAAGTGGTATTGCTAGTGTTATTTTAATATATGACTGGGGAGCTCACAATATAGAAACAATATAAAAATAGTAAAGAAAATTCACAAGAATCTTTTCAATCTGCTATTCCAGTCATCACTCAAAACCCTTTCAAGAGCAGTGAAATGTTCCCTAAGGAAACAAGCAAGATTGTACACACCCTTCTATTTTATTACTTATTTTGTCCTATTTCCTCAAAACAACTGAAAACTGAGATTTTCCTGAAAAAGTAACTTGAATACTTCCTGAAGGTAACCCTTCCATTATTGACAATGGACAAATTTGGGAAGGTCAGTATAGCTTTATGCCAGACAAAAATCTGAAGACCAGATTTGCAGCAACTCACTGAGAAAAGCATGAATGTGAGAAGATAGATTTATTGCACAATGATTTACATAGCTTGTATAATAAAATGAAAAGGACTGAATTATATAATTTTTGTGCAAATATGAATTGAAAGTTGACTGCTGAATGTAAAACACAATGTACATAAAATATTCATGCAAATACAGTAGACAGAATATTTAGCAAATTGTTCAGCATTAAGCAAGCAATAGGACAAGGATGAGTGATATCCTTTTGGATGATTATGTGTTCACTTGTGATAACATTAAATGTTGGGGTGTTACTATACCTGTACGTCTGTATTCAGATTATGTCACATGTTGGCTGAGGAGCTGAATGATTTGTAGTGATGTTAGATACTCAATGCTGAAAAGAGGAGTATTAATCTGAAACTTAATATATCAAAGGCAGAAGTGGTGTTTAATAAGGAAAATGGAGAGAAAATTGCAAGATAAATATACATTGAGAAAAACTAGAGCAAGCAGATTAAATTGTTCATCCTTGTGAAATGTTTACTAAAGATGGAGAAATGGAAAAATGCCAATAGAAAGGTTGTAGGCGGTATGTGGTGTTTTGTGAGAAATTAATGTTTGTCAAAAGAATAGGTGTGGATAAGAGCATGCTTCTGCTCTGTTATTTGGAAGTGATAGTTGGATATGTCAGGAGTGACATAAAAGGTGGAATGCAGTGGAAATGGGATACTGAATAAGTGTGGGTGGTAAAATAAGAAGAGATAGGGTCAATCTTGAAAGGGCGCTCAATGAATGAAGACAGGATATAAACTTCAAACTTTTTGAAAAAAGTACTTTGAGATGACTTAGTCATGGAGTGAGAATGAACGAAGATCGAACTATAAGAACAACACATGAAGACAGAATGAGTCAAGTGATAGAGGAAAATTGACAAAAATGTAATTGGAGTTGATGAAATTCTGAAAGACAGAGGTGGAAGTGTAAAGAACAAAAGGCAATGTATGAAGTGGTGTATGGATACAGTATAAAGGAAGGAGAGAAGGTAATAGAAAGATATTAAATGGTGTTGGTGCACACTAGTTGTATTTGTTTCTTTTTCTTGTGCCTTTAATTTCTTTGACTTACTGTTTTTTACTCCTTTTCTGCACTTCACAAACTACTGCTACTTTGAAAGGAAGTAGCATGATGACTATGTATATATATAGAGAGAGGTCTAGGTAATTACAGTCCCCCATTACCATTTCAAGTTTTTCAAAGATCTGCAATTTCCTTTTGGAGGATATAACTCACATTTTGTAGATTGGATATTAATAGTAGATACCCACAATTGTATTATTTTTATTTGCTCTTCCACTTCTTTTATGTATTTACTTATTTAATTAATTAGTATCCCGCCTTTATTATTTTTACAAATAACTCAAGATGGCAAACATATCTGACACAATTTTCCTCTTCCCATTTTCCCACAACAACAATCCTGTGAGGAGAGTTAGGCTAAGAGAGAGTGACTGGCCCAAAGTCACCCAGCTGGTGACTCAGCATTTTAAAGCAGTTATTCCCTACAGCAATTCATTCACTTGTTCTTCTGAAAGAAATTGATTCCCTTAACTTATGGTGCAACTCCTCCTCCCTTTCAAATGTTTCTGTTCCATTTGAACAAACTGTGTAACTTTAAAGTGCTATATTCCAAACATAGGAGGCATCTCACTAGGCCTAGCTGGGCCAATAGTAGATTTTCCCAGACTTAAGGTTTGTGAGGAAGTGCAACTTGCCTTCCCTAGGAGAGATAGTCCAGGCGTTAATATTCTGATCAATTTGCTATCTATGTTTATAGCTAGCAGGTCTCTGTGACAGAAGACCAAAGTTTTTAATTTTTGAGTTAATAACTAGGATGTACGAGAACACATAATATAACAGTTTCTCAGGAGCCCATCCATTATTTAACTTTAACATCAATTGGATGATAGAGTATTTAATTAAAATGGATTATCTTTTGCTTAAAAAATAAACAAAGGGAAGTAGAATAACTTCTGTACACTGAAGATACAATAATTCTTTCTCATTTACCAGTAGGCTCAAAGAGGGCACTGTGACTCTTATTTATTGCATAGAATAATCCATTTTGGAAAACAAGAAATTATTATTTTTCTCCCACCTTGGCCATGAAAGCCAGAGGGGTGGCTTTGGGCAAATCACTCTCTCTGAGGCCATCCCACCTCATAGGGTTGTTGTTGTGAAAAAAATAGGAGGAGGAAGGTGTGTTGGATATGTTTGCTGCCTCGAGTTGTTTGTAAAAATAATAGTAAGATACAAATAAATAAATAAAATTTCCTGATTGCTCTTAAACATCTAAAACAAATAATATATACACTATTATTATTTTGTAAAGCTCATTGCTCTAAAATTGTACCTATTTTTTAAGTGGCCCTTCAGTATATCATTGTTGCTTGACACCGGTTTTATTAAGCAAAGAGGACAGGAAATGGTAAAGTTCACAACTGGTTGACCAATCACACCCACAAGAATGCGGCAGCAATGTGTTGCAGCTGCCAAAAAAGGCCAATGCAGTCCTAGCCTGCATCAACAGAGCGATAGCATCAAGATCACAAGAAATAATAGTACAACTCTATACTGCATTAGTGAGATCACACATGGAATAGTGAATCCAATTCTGGTCATGACAATACAAAAAAGATCATGAGGCCCTATAGAGTCCAGAGAAGAGCAACTAAGATGATAAGGTGTCTAGAGCAGAGTTCCCCAACCTTTTCCATTTGAGGACTGGTGGCGGGGGAGAGGGGATGGTTCCGTGCAAGTGGTGCGCATAGCTCCATTTGTGTGAGCAGTGGGCATGTGCTCACCACTCGTGCAAATGGAACAAGTGCACACGCGTTTGCCCACTGCTGTGAGTGGGGATGTGCATGCGTGCACATGCACTTACCCACAATTTCTGTGGGCCAGTTCTGGAAGGCTCAAAGCCCAGTAGTGGGCCGTGGGCCATGGGTTGATGATCCCTGGCCTAGAGGCTAAATCATATGAATGGTTAAGGGAACTAGGTATGTGTAGCCCAGGGGTCTTCAAACTTGGCCCTTTTATGACTTGTGGACTTCAGCTCCCAGAATTCCTCAGCCATCGTGCCTCGCTGAGGAATTCTGAGAGTTGAAATCCACAAGTCATAAAAGGGCCAAGTTTGAAGATCCCTGGTCTAACGTATTGAAGAGTAAGATTAGGGTTGACATGATATCTGTTTTCCAGTACTTGAGCAGCAGTCATAGAGATGAGAGGGTCGATTTATTCTCCAAAGGACCCAAGATCAGGACAAGAAGTAATAGATGGAAGGTAATTAAATAGCGATCCTACCTGGAACTAAATAGAAATTTCCTGATAGTGTGAACAATTAACCAATGGAATAGATTGCTTCCTAGAGTTGTGGGTGTTCCATTACTGGGGGTTTTCAAGAAAATATTGGACAACCATTTGTCTAGGATGGTATAAGGATTCTTGCCTTGGGCGGGCAATTAGACTAGAAGATCTCCAACATCCCTTCCACCCTTCTGATTCTTTCATAGTTACAAGACTTGGTTACATCACTATATTTGGTTTGTGTTAAGTAGGGGTGTCAAACTGCCGGCCCGCGGGCTGGTTTCATCATACTGAAGCCGCGCCCACCCCATTGCCGGCAATGCAAAAAGAGTTGCGATACATCGTGACACGTCACGTGACCTGGCGAGTTTGATACCCATGAGCTAAAGCATCTACTTGACATCTTTCTGTGGCACAGGTTTCATATGTAAAGGTTCAAGAATTGACTAAAATTTAGCTTTCAGAAGAGAAATGAAAATGATTACTACTACTGCTTTATATCTCCACCCATCTCCAGCCTAATAGAGATCACTGACCTCTGCTAATGTCTGGCTGACTACAGGGCAAATGCTTAAAGAAAAATAAGATTTTATAAACATATAAATATTTCTGCAAGTCTAAAGTTTATACATTCCAGCATTCTGAATCCTGCACTTTACAGAATTTAAAAATGAGTTTAATTTATCCAGAATGCTTCTTGGTTATTTGCTGTTTTTGGTCAAATGAGATTGTCAATACAGTATTAAAGTCTCCTGCTCATTGTAAATTATGGTTGCCATTCAGCTGCTCACCTTGTTTTTTGGTACATAGCAACATTTTATCTATGTACGTATATGCCTAGTCTCCCAAGCAGTTAACTAGCTGGGCATTATTAGAACAGAGCTTGAATTGAATAAATATGCTTTCTCCTGATAGAACTGAAATGAAGACTGCTACATTTTGTCTAATAGCTATTGCCATTAGGGAAGAATTTGGCTCTAATGTTGGAATAGTTAACCTGGAATTCACACTACTATTTGATTAGATATTGCTAGATATTCTATTAATTATATTTTACTTGTTAGTATTCCTTAGGTTTATTATTACTTTGTAATTGTTGTTATAAAGGTTATTATGTTTCTTCCTCCTGTTTTAAAATCATGACCATCTTCCAATACAGCTTCCCTTTTTATATATATATATATATATATATATATATATATATATATATATATATATATATATATATATATATATATATATATATATATATATATATATATATATATTCACATATAAGTTTCAACTCTGCTTTCAGCTAAACAGAAGAAATATTTTCTAGTTTTAGAGGCATTTTTTTTTAAATTGGGAAGAACTACAAAGCCTTACCACGCTTTTTTGTCTTAACCTTTCCAACAATATAATACGAATTTTGAAATATAAACCAGTGCTTCTGATCTCACCAGCTGAAATCATGATAATGGCAACACAGTGTAATCAAAGTACTGCCTCTTTTTAAGTAAGCTTCACATTCACGGTACATGTAAAAAAAAGGAGGGGTTTCAGTTGTGCAGACAACTTTACATTCTTGGTATAAAACGTGTCCAAAGATTGGAGTGAACCTAAAATTTGCACTGCTAGGTGCTGCTTCTCCCTTGTTTCTCCTCTGCTTCATCATGCCCTGTCAAAGGTTTTAAACACTTTGGTTGCAATGAACAGAACAATAATAGGATTCTTAGACTGATTCCTCCCACTTTTCAAATATTTTAAATTTTAAAATTTATTAAATCTGTACATGGCTTAATATCTATTTCCTTTCCTACTGAAAATCACTAGAAATGACTCATTATATAGTTATTTGTCTCTGAATTTCGTTGATGTAATGGGGGGGGGGGTGTCTGGCACTAAAAACAGGAAATCTGAGAATCACAAGCAACCCACATAGCTATTCTGTATTGTGTTGTATTGTATTGTATTGTGCATTGCTCATCCTTGACAACAACCTTATTAAAGTAATTTAATTCAGCCTAATGTGGCAAGTAGCCTGATTGTTCAAAAATCCTCTATCTCTAAGGCCTTGTCTCTGTAAAGGACCTGTAGAATAGCTATCTTTCTTGAGTGAAAGACTCACCAGATAATTTCAGCCCAACCCTACTGCTTTTTTATATGCAATTAACATTAAATTGTGATATGCTTATAATTTTCTGCATGTGAATTCTTTTGATCCTGGTTTTATTGTAAACATTTTTCTGCTTTTCTAATGTATGCGTCTGTCTGTCTGTCTGTCTGTCTGTCTGTCTGTCTATCTATCTATCTATCATCATACCCACATGTGTAATCTACTGTATTACCTTTTCAGGGAGATTAAGCTTAAGAAATTTCTTCTAAGTTAAAGTTACATTTTATTTTGCTCCTTCTTAAAAATCGCATTTATATATATGAATTCACAGGAGGACACACAATAATGGAGTCCAAGCAGTTCAGGCAGAATTAAGTTAAAGGATAGACAGAATGGGGACTTTTTTCATAAATTAATTTATGGAGATGGGGACACAGCATTGAGAATCTACATCTGAATTGTGCATAGTCCTGTTAAAAGAGAACTACAACAGAAGATAATCAATGTATTGGAAAGTAAGATAATTAGAAAGAGAAAAGGTGAATTAAGTTTTAAAAAGTAGACTTCAATAATATTTTATGGCTTTTCTCTTATTTGGTTCTTCATTATTTTAGGTCCAAGTCCAAAGAAATGCATCTATTATATTCTATCAAACCAGGCCTTAATGGCATCTGATGTCATTAGAAGTGAGTTGGGTGGCAAATAAATTTGATTAAAAATGCTCATCACTAATTCTGCTCAACGAGAAGACATACAACTCTTATTTTATTAAATTGATCACAATTCACAGTTGGCAACAAAACATATAGGTTACAGTGGGTGTCCAAAATTGGAGGCAAAAACAGTTTGGTGGCATATAATTAAACCTTACTAATTTTCTATGTGGATTGCAACTGTGCACAAAGTTCCAAAAGGAGCAGAGCTTGTCTGTAGATACTGCTGCTCTTGAGTCTTATTGTTTGACATCTGTCACCAAACTTACGCTACTTCTTTGAAGTATAAATGATCTTCAGGGTCAAGTATGTCCATTATTATTGCTAGTAACATATGAGCACATTCAGAATAAAATATGTGTCTACACAGCAATCTGATCAGATGCTAAATTGAACTATAGAAAAATAGTTTCAGTAGGTGACACTACTGAGCTGATTTTGAAAAGCCAACCAGGGTGTCTGTTGTGTAGTACAGCTGTGTGATGATTAACAAAGGTTCACAGGAAACATTCCTTTGAAGTTGTTTCAGGAAGCAAGGTGGTCCCCTTCCCTATAAGAGTGAAAAGTGAAGTAAAACAATCCTATAGCTTTGCCTTCTTCTACCTCAGTGGAGCACCTCTCAGTCTTTTCCCACAGAACTCATACTATAGGTAAAAGCTGAGAAGAACCTTCTCCCTACTATTGGCTGAAGCATTTCTAGGCAAATGAACTAGATACACATTATAGGACTGCCTGCAATATATGCTAAACTGTCCAGTGCATCCTGAAGATCTTCCAGGCTCTGCAGCTTTGTTGAATATTCTAGAAAACCCTGCACTGTATGCTAAAACCACTCAACCTGAAACTTCATCCAGACCAGATGCCCCCTCCCAAACCCTTTCACCAGTGCTGTGGAAGAAGTGCTGCCCCCAAGCAGTTTGGATGAGGCAGATGGTGTGTTGACAGTGTTAGCCTAAAATGTGGTGAATGCCAAGCAGCAACAAATGACACAGTGCTTGCCAAAGTGCTTTCCAGACTGAATGATTCTGACATACCCTGTAGGCAATCCTAAAAGCAGCCAGCTGAAAGCACTTCAACCGGCTTTGCAAAATCCCATTCCACATTATCGGCCTGAAGCAGCCCAAAGGCACTGAAATTACTTTGTTGAAATGAATCAGGTGGATTTTTCACAGGTTGAAGCAATCAGGTCATCTTTGCCTATCTATTTATCTGATCATTTTGCATGAATCAGATAGGTGGACGGCAGACCACCTGGAAATCCTAGACCAAACACATTCGGATATCACAAAAATATCCTGGAAGAAGGCAATGGCAAACCATTTCTGCATAAAGAAATTCAACGATGAATAGGAGCAGAAAAATTAAAATGATTCTTCATACTGCTTTTTTCTATGAATCCCTATAAATTGACATGAAAAATACCATAGCCCAACTTACCAAAAAAAACCACTGCAAAAGACAAACTAGAAACAAAAATTAAAATAAGCAAGAAAATGGTAAGAGAACATCTATCCGACCTTGATGAATATAAACCACCAGGACCTGGCAGATTACATCCCAGAGTTCTGAAGAAGCTGGCAGATGTTATCTCAGAACCATTGCACCATATCTTTCATAAATCCTGGAGTACCGGGGAAATATCTGAGGATTGGAAAAGGGCTGATGTGGTTCCCATCTTCAAGAAAGGGAAAAAAACAGACCCAGGAAACTACAGACTAATCAGTCTAACATCAATACCTGGGAAGATCCTGGAAAAGATAACCAAAAAACAGATCTGCGAACAACTAAAAGCAAACAAAGTTATAATTGGTAGCCAGCATGGGTTTGCCAAAAACAGATCATGCCAAACCAATCTTATTTCATTCTTCAATAAAGTGACTAAACTAATAGACCAGCGAAATACTGTAGACATAGTATACTTAGATTTCAGTAAGACATTTGATAAGGTAGACCACAGCCTACTCCTTGGTAAGCTAGAAAAAGGTGGAATAGACAACATCACCACCAAATGGATCTGTAGCTGGCAGGCAAACCATACTCAATGAGTAGTCCTCAATGGCACTATATCCACATGGAGAGAAGTAAGCAGTGAGGTACTACAAGGTTCCGTCTTAGGCCCAGTATTCTTCAATAACTTCATAAATGACTTAGATGAGGGAATTGAAGGGAAACTCATCAAATTTGCAGATGACACCAAACTGGCAGGAGTAGCCAACACTCCAGAAGACAAACTCAGGATCCAAAAAGATCTTGACAAACTTGAACAATGGGCCCTATCCAACAAAATGAGTTTCAATGTGGAAAAAAGCAAAGTTTTACATTTAGGCAGGAAAAATCAAAGGTACAAGTACAGACTGGGCGAGACCTGGCTTAAAAACAGTAACTGTGAGAGGGACCTTGTAGTCCTAGTGGACGATCACTTGACCATGAGCCAGCAGTGTGCAGGAGCAGCCAAAAAAGCTAATACAATCCTGGGTTGTATAAACAGGCATAGAATCAAAATCATGTGAGGTATTAGTACCGCTTTATAAAACCCTATTAAGACCACACCTGGAATACTGCAGCCAATTTTGGTCACCATATCCAAAAAAAAATGTTGAGAGTTTGGAAAAAATTCAAAGAACAGAAATTAAGATGATCAAAGGTCTGGAGACTAAAACATATGAAGAACGGCTGCAGGACTTGGGTTTGACTAGTCCACGGGTCGGCAACCTGAAACACTGAAAGAGCCACTTGGACCCGTTTCCCTCACACAAAAAAAACCTGGGAGCCGCATAATGCGCGCGCACCTGCGCATGCGCGCACGTGCGAAACAGGGGGCTTGATTAGAGTGGAGCCTAAGGCAAGACATGCACCGGCCCTGCCCCCGTCCAGCTCTGGTATGGACGACTCTGCCGTCCTGGCTTCTCCCCTCGGAAAAGACTGCTCTCCCCCTGCCCGCGCTCTCCCTCTCTGGGACTTTCTTCTTTCCGCCTTTTGGTGGGAAGGTTCTGAGAGAGCGTAGGAGGAGGCCGACGGGGCTGACCAGTAGGTCTTCCGTGCCGCTCCGTTCGGACCGCCGGCTTTTGGCTGCGGGGCTGCCTCCCTCCGGAGCTGTCTTTCCCCGCTGCTTCCTCGCCCTCCCAGCAAAAGAACCGCAGAGAACACTTGCCTGTGAGCCAGGCCTGCCGTCCACGTGACTGTGATAGGCAACGGCCCCAACTCTGCTCCGGGGCCGCGAAGGGGCGCGGCTGCCCGCTCGCCGCCTCTCCGGCCCCGCTCAGTGCGAGCAGCGGCAGGACGGCGGTGAAGGGGAGCCGCTGTCCGGTCACCTCCGCCTCTCCCACCTCACTTAGCGCCACCGGCAGCGGGAGGACGGCGAAGAGGTGCGGCTGCCAGGTCGCCGCCACCTCTCCGGCTTCGCTTGGCGCGAATAGCGCCGGCGGTGGGAGAACGGGGAAGGGGCTCGGCTGCCTTGTCGCCGCCGCCTCTCCGGCTTCGCTGGGCGCGAATAGCGCCGGCGGCGGGAGAACGGGGAAGGGGCACGGCTGCCTTGTCGCCACCGCCTCTCCGGCTTCGCTGGGCTTGAATAGCGCCGGTGGCGGGAGAACGGGGAAGGGGCTCGGCTGCCTTGCCGCCGCCGCCTCTCCGGCTTCGCTGGGCGCGAATAGCACCGGCGGCGGGAGAACGGGGAAGGGCCGCGGCTGCCAGGTCGCCAAAGCCTCCCCAGCCTCACTCAGCGCCGGCGGCGGCGGCGGGAGGACAGCGAAGGGGCGCGGCTCTTTGGCCTCACTCAGCGCCATTGGCAGCAGCAGCAGCAGCGGCGGCAGCGGGAGGACGGCGAAGGGGTGCGGCTGCCCGGTCGCCACTGCGTCTCCGGCCTCGCTCAATGCGAATGGCGGCGGTGGCGGCAGCGAAAGAGGCCATGGAGATCCGCCGCCCACGAGATGGCCGAAAGGCGCAGGCCGAGAGGGGAAGTTTCCAAGACCCCCGGCGACCCCCCCCAGGGCTAGCAGAGGCGGCGGCGGAGCAGGGCGAGGGGAGACCCGGCGGGCAGGGAAGAGGCATCCCGAGACTGGCCGCCCCCACCCGCGGCTCTTTACCCAGATTCTGCCTCCGGAGGACAGCAAAGGGACACCTTTCCAGCCGTCCTCCCGGCTCTTCCACCGCTGCCGCCACGTGCAGTCCGAAGAAGGAAAGAGGTTTGTGGGCAGTCCCAGAAACCAAAGAAGTTCAACCAATCAATTCAAACTTTGCGAAGTTTTTTTTTGTGAGAAGTTTGAATTGATTGGTTGAACTTTTTTAGTCTCACTTTTTTTTTTCGGACTGCACATGGCAGCGGAGGACAGGGAGCCGCAGGAGACGGCTGAAAGAGCCACATGCGGCTCCGGAGCCGCGGGTTGCCGACCCGTGGACTAGTCTAAAGAAAAGAAGAAACAGGGGCGACATGATAGCAGTATTCCAGTATTTGAGGGGTAGCCACAAAGACGAGGGGGTCATGTTCTCCAAAGCACCAGAGGGCAGGACAAAAAACAATGGTTGGAAACTGACAAAAGAGAGAAGCAACCTAGAATTAAGGAGAAACTTCCTGACAGTGAGGACAATTAACCAGTGGAACAACTTGCCTCCAGAAATCATGGGCACTCCATCACTAGAGATTTTTAAGAAGAGGCTAGACAGTCACTTGTCTGAGATGGTATAGGTTCTCCTCCTTAAGCGGTGGGCTGGATTAAAAGACCTCCAAGGTCCTTTCCAGCTCTATTCTACTCTATTCTAATACTCTTACTTTCCAAAACTAAGCTATGAATATTTCTTGTATGAGAATATATTGAGCACTCGGTAGTTTTCAGAATGAAAAAGCAGTTTGAATAATTCGATAGTTACATATATGAACACCTATAGTTCAGCTGCCTGAGTTCTACAGATCTACAATTAATTTCTGGAGCTGTAATTACAGCTTCTAAAATTGCACACTTTGTTCTGTTTAATCAGCCTTATACTGACAGTTTCTAACTTTTCTAATTAAGTTACTGTGGATGTCAATCAGTAATTCCATCATAGTGTTTTATGCCAGATGTAACATTCTTTATCAAAATAAATGTTAATCTATAAAATCATCAAAATATAAATATTTGCGTTTAATTATTTAACATTATGAAGGACACTGCAGGAGAATACAATACTAGACTGTTTACTGACATGTCCTGATGTCAGCATAAAGCATCCTTTCCAGAAAGGGTAGGCAGCTAATGCAGCAGTGGAAATAAGGCATGTTGTCAGTATAACCCTCTTGTCAAAATACATAGGAATGTTTTGTTTTCTTATTCCATCTTTGGAGGGGTTTTTATATATTTAAGGAGATGTAGAGGAAGGCATAATCTGAAATTCCCCAAAGGTTTAACAAAAATATTGTATATATATATAGTATGTTCATGTTTATAAAGTATACACATAAACATGATTAATGAAACAATAGACAAGTAGAAAATGAATAGCCATGAAAAAAAAACATATAAAGATTTTTTTCCTTTCAATGGGGAGAATGGTGTCTTGTTCTGGAATTATTGTTGGAAAATAATGATTTCAGGAGAATAAAAACTCCAGTAGATTATATATCCAGTAGCAAAATCACTTGATATACAGATTGTATATGTACTGTATGTATGTATGTATGAATGAATGTATGCATGTATGTAAAGGTAAAGGTTTCCCATGTTCAGTTGTGTTCGACTCTAGGGGGCAATGCTCATCTCTGTTTCTTAGCTGAGGGAGCCAGAGTTGTCCCTAGACTTTTCCATGATCATGTGGCCAGCATGACTATACGCCAAGGCATATGGAATGCTGTTATCTTCCCATTGAAGTGCTTTACAGCCCTCTCTAAGTGATTTATAGAGGCAACATATTGTCCCCAACAATCTGGGTCCTCATATATATACTGTCTGTATGTGTGTGTGTGTGTGTGCGCGCGTGCGTGTATGTGTATATATGTGTGTGTATTCTATTTAAACCATAATTATTTACTGTTTTTAGCTTACCTTCATGTTGAACGTGGCATGGTTGCAGGAATGCAAGTGACCGTAAAATGTTTGAGCACAAAGTCCCTAGGGGGAAAAAACAAGAAAGTTCATAAATATCAGAAGACAAAAGTCATAACTGAACAAGCTGTAAAACATCATATGAAGCTAGCATTTGAATACGATATTCCTGTCTGGGAAACCAAGTCACTGGGAAAGAGAACAATAAAGTACTATCCTGAAAAACACACCTGAATGAAATGTGAGCTTTTTAAAAAATGAAATGGTACATCTCTTAATATAGTAGTTCCCATATTTATAGAGATACTATACATATAAGAAATCTAGGATATTACATATACTGTACTTATTCAAAAATGAGTTTCAGTGAGGTCTATACTCAGTTCCAGGTACATATTTATACAGAAATGTTAACGGGTGAGAAAAGTTATGCATGCTAAAATAAGGTAAAATAAATATTTACTTATTTCAAATAGAAATAAGAATATTTCTATTTCTCAATAACATATCTTTAATATTTGTTATTTTCTGTGACTGGAGATGCACCAGATGGGTTGCCATTATGTTAAGGTTGGATTAGTAATTTTAGTTCTGTAGAAGTTCTGGTCAAATTGTTAAAGTGGTCTTAAGCTGTTCTGATAATTCCCAGGAAGGTGATTTAAGATAAATTGTTTTCCATTTTTTTCTTTTTCTTTTTCCATATGCTATAAATTCTTGACTTAACTTTTTCTTTTTTATAACAGATTGACATGGTCTTATTTTATGTATATCTCTTGTAAACAAACAACTTGTTGAAAATTGTCCTTTTGCTGGGTAGATTAATTCAGTTTACATTAGATATGATTAATGTTTTTTTTCACTTTAATTGTGATTTAGTATTAATTTAAAGCTGCAGCCATACTTAGTTTCCCATCTTCTTTATTTCCAATTCCTTTTTTTTTTTTACTAGAAAGCTCCTTATCCCAAGCAGTGCGTATGAACATAACGGACAAAGGGAAGGGGAAATAAAGCAAAGTCAAACTTGCAAGTTTCTGTTACTATAGCCAATAGTACTGATAGTTTTAGTCATCTTGTGGAGTTGTTTTCTTGATTTGATCTACATAAGTGAGGCTAACATCAATCATGCAAATCTAACTGTGCGTTACTTCTCCCCTCCCCCCCACAGTCATGTGAATTTGGGAGATGTCTGCCTGAATTGCTTGTGTATACCTTCTTCTCGTTTCAGACTTAAGCCATGTTTTCCTCCTTGTCATTTTGGTAATAGATCTGATGTATCATTATCAAGGTCATCTTCCTTACTCTTTACATGCAATCAGTTCCTTTCTCTATCTCTTATCCCTGTACTTCAGCATTGAACTATTGGAAAAAGGAGTTAAAATAATTATATTTGTAAACTCCAGTAAAGCGGTTGCTGTTGTACAATCCAGTACACAGCAACAGTAATCCAATGGTTTATTCTTTCAGGGATGTTTTAAATCAGTGGTCCCCAACCTTTGCAGCTTGGCGGCCCGGCTGGGGGTGGGGCGAGAGGAGAACCAGGCCCGCACTGCTTGTACGAGTTAAGCTGCACACATGCGCATGCACACCAACCTTCCGCACAAGCAGTCTGGTTCCGAATAAGCTATGACCCGGTAGTGGGCCGGGGCCCAAAGATTGGGGACCCCTGTTTTAAATCATCCTGTCAAAGAAAATAGAAAAGAAAAAAAGCAGGGGAGTGGAGTTGGCAGTGTCAAGAGTCTGGCAGTAAGCTTTGAAGAACAACATTTGTAGGGGTGATAGATGGTGGAAAAAAATGGGCTGGGGGAAACCAAAAATCTCCTGGCTGTGCTTTCTTAGCTTAACTCATGACTTAGATGCCTAGAAGTTAATAAAAGCACCACAAACTCCAGAATAGGACAAGAGAAGACAGTAAGTGCCATTGCTCATTTCCACAATGTGAAGATGCTTTGGGACCCAAATCTAATTTTCTAATATTTATCAGCTCATTTGACATCCTTAAACAATCCCATTCTGAAAAAAAGTATCTTAAAAGCATGCTGTAAAGGCTGCTAACATTTAGGCTTGATTACAGTGATGTGATTTATGTGTAGTTGTCTGTATATGTGATCCAGAAATTTCAGTTGGTACAAAATCCAGCAGCCAGATTGGACTTCGGAAGCATGCAAAGAAGCCAGCTGGATCCATGTGTAAAGTATTCCACTGGCAAAATATAAAGGGCCGGCTACTAGTTTTAAAGCTAGTTCCAGGTTAAAGAGGATTTTCTTTTTCTCTCTCTTTAAAACTGTTTTTATTCCAAACCAGCTTTCTACTTGGTAACATAATAGCTAAAACAACACAAAATAAAAAGAACTCTAGGAGCAGCTAGAGGGTAATTTGTGTTGCTTCAGCATGTACCTCCTCAGGGCTGTGAACTTTCAGAAAAGAAGAATCTTATTCATTAATCCATTAGTTCCTGAACAGAGACTATTCCTGGAGATGCAGCTAATTATACTGCAGAAAATAGAAACAAGAGGATGACACCCTCCCTTTAATTTAGCTCAGTTAGCTACTGTTGCTCAATGTGTATAAGCAAGTATAGAAGTTCTGGAGTAGGATAGTTTACCAGCATTTAATCCAACATGTCTTCCTTCAGAGGAAGTTGCCACAGGACCCAGACAAAATTTTTATTACATAAATCAAGATTAATGCACCCAGTGTAAACTTTTAAATGTTCTGATTCCTATTTCTGAATTTTTTTAAGTGTTATAAAGATCAGGTGGAGGAAAGGCATATAGATATCCTCTCATTCATCTAAATTCTAACTTCTTTTAATGATATTGTCCATAATGGAATGAGTCTGTAACTTTGTGAGAGTAATTGTGAGAGAAATCAAGGTGTCCTAGTGAATCACCACTTAAATATGAGCCACTAGTGTGATACATCTGCCAAAAAAGCCAATGCAGTCCTGGCTGAATTAATAGAGGAATAGTAAGAGGACTCAGATTTGACCCAGATAAAAAACTATAGACTGATATCACTACTGAATGTGGACTATAAAATCTTCACTTCAATAATAGCTGAGAGGCTGAAAAGATTTTTGACTGAAAATATACCCAGATCAAAACGGATTTTTGCCGAAGAGACAAATAAAAAATAATTTGAGGGTAATACTAGCTATATTGGAATATTATGAACTCCATCCAGGGAAACAACTGGCATTAGTATTTTTAGATGGCATTTGATAATGTTTCTTGGCAATTTATGATTCAACAACTAAAAACAATGGACTTTGGTCAAAACCTTATGAATACAATTCAGACAATATATCAAAAACAAACAGCAAAAGTGATTGTAAATGAGGATTATACAGAGAATTTTGATATACGAAAAGGCACAAGACAAGGATGTCCATTATCCCCACTGCTATTTATCTTAACTTTGGAAGTTTTAAATAGAAACATTAGGCAAGATCCAGAAATTAAGGATTGAAAATAAAAGGTGAAACCTACAAACTGCAAGCATTTGCAGATGATTTGGTATTCATTCTAGAGGAACCTTTAGAGACGATTCCTAAACTGTTGGAAAAGATAGAACAATTTGGAGAGATAGCAGGATTAAAGATAAATAGAGAAAAAACTAAAGTGATAGTTAAAAATCTTGCAGATAAACAAAAAAAGCAATTATAAAAAAAAATAGAATTGCAAATAGTCAAAAATGTCAAATACTTGGGAATATATTTGACAGCAAGATGTTCAACAATAAAAGAAGATAATTACATTAAATTGTTAAATAAAGCTTGATTTGGAAAAATGGAAGAATCTTCAACTGTCGATATTAGGAAGAATTGCTACGGTGAAAATGAATATATTACCAAAAATACTATTTTTGTTTCAAACAATACCTATAAAACTGGAGAAAAAAATCCTTTGAAGTTTTAAACTCTCTAATTCAAAAATTTATCTGGCAAGGAAAGAAAGCTAGAATTAAATTGAAAATGTTACAAGAAGCCAAGGGAAATGGAGGTTTTGGCTTGCCAGATTGGATTTTATATTATCAAGCATCAGTGTTAACATGGATAAAAGAATGGATAACTCTTAGAAATAAAAGATTGCTGTATTTGGAGGGACATGACCTGCAATTTGGTTGGCATGCTTTTTTATGGTATGGAAAAAATAAAATACATAAATACTTCCAAAACCACTATATTAAAAATGCACTATTATTAACTTGGGAAAAAATAAAATGTAAAATTTATTTGAAAATTCCAGGATGGCTTTCAACAATGGAAGCATCTGTACATCCAAATCTAGTCAGTCTCAATAAAATATGGACATACAAAGATATTCTAAATTCTGAAGGGAACTTAAAAATCCAGGCAAGAGATGGAAAATCAGGGCATTGATTTAACATGGTGGTCACATTTACAAATGCAAGTCAGATATGACAAAGATATTAAACAGTATGGATTTTATAAAGAGCAGACTATGTTTGATCAGACATTACTAACTTCCGATGAAAAGTTAATTTAAAAAATGTACAATTTCTTATTAAATTTCAAAATGGAAGATGAACAAGTAAAAGAGACAATGAGAGCATGGGCAAAGAATTTTGGATATAATATAGACTTTGAGAAGTGGCAAAGTTTGTGGGAAAGAAATTATAAATTGACAATGTCAGCTTCATATAAAGAAAACTTATATAAAATGTTCTATAGATGGCACTTGCCACCAATAAGATTAGCAAAAATGTTTAAAAATATGTCAGAGAAATGTTGGAAATGTAAACACAAACCAGGTACTTATTATCATATGTGGTGGACATGTGTTAAAGCAAGGAGATATTGGACAATAATCCACACTTGGTTAGAAAAAATGTTAGAGAAACACATAGACTACAAACCTGAATTTATTTTACTAGGTGTAATACCAGGAAAACTTGATAAGCAAAGTACATATTTGATTTTACATGTGATAACAGCGGCAAGAATTATATTTGGAAGAACGAAGAAATACCACTAGAAGACGAAATAATCAAAAAAATATTAGACTGTGCGGAAATGGACAGACTTACTTTAAGGTTGAAAGAAAAAGAAGAAACAGAATATTTTCAAACTTGGGACCTATTTTATCAATGGTTAGAGAAAAGATTTAGGGATTAGGAATTTAATTTGTATTAGTGAATAAAATACTCAGACAACACATTTTTGTTGAATGATTATTATTGAATTCTGTTAAAAAAATAATAAAACTTTATTAAAAAATAATAATAGAGGAATAGCATCAAATCTCGGGACATGATAGTTCCACTTTATAGCGCACTGGTGAGACCACCCTTGGAATACTGCATTCAGTTCTGGTCATGATACAAAAAAAAGGTTGAGATCCTGGAAAATGTGCAGAGAAGAGTAACAAAGATGATAAAGGCTCTGAAACCTAAATTGTACAATGAACAGTTGAAAGCCCTAGGTATGTCTAGCCAGTTGTAGAAAAGGATTGGGGGAGGAACATGATAGCTGTCTTCCAGTACTTGAGGGGCTGTCACAGAGAAGAGGGAATTGACTTATTCTCCAAAGCACCAGAGGGCAGGACAAGAAGTAATGGGTAGAAGCTTGTTAAAGAGAGATCCAACCTAGAAGTAAGGAGAAAATTCCTGACAGTGAGAACAATTAATGAATGGAATAGCTTGCCTCCTGGGGTTGGACAAGCATTTGACTCAGATGGTGTAAGGCCTCCGAGGTTTCTATCACCCCCTGATTCTTTGTTCTATGTCAGGGGTCGGCAACCTTAAACAATCAAAGAGCCACTTGGACCCGTTTCTCATAGAAAAGAAAACACTGGGAGCCCCAAAACCCTTTTGACATCTAAAATGAAGATAACACTGCATATATCCTTTTTTATCTTTATGCTATGTATAAAAAAACTATAGTGTGTTGCATTTATGAAATCAATGAACTGCTACAAAGAAAACAAATTTTTATGCAGGAGAAAGAGGGGGGAAAAAACCTTTCTCCTTCATTCCAACAGGTGAAAACAATTTTAGTAGCTTATCTACCATCTTTAAATACAGCATAACTATCCCCATACCGCATCTCTTAATTTTAAAAAAAATCAAAATATTTCATTAAATGTTCTTTACTAAAAGTCCAGTAAGGACAACATATATTCATATTCTCTCTCTCTCTCTCTCTCTCTCTCTCTCATCTCCCTCTCTTTCTCTCTCTCTCTCTCTCCTCTCTCTCTCTTTCCTCTCCCTCTCTCTCTCCTCTCTTTCTCTCTCTCTTTCCTCTTCCTCTCTCCCTCTTTCTCCCTCTTTCTCTCTTTCCTCTCCCTCTCTCCCTCTCTCTTTCTTTCTCTCCCCCCCTCTCTCTCCCTCCCTCCCTCCCTCCCTTGCTGCGTCTCCGCCACCAATGTAAGCCCTGCATGCAGGGAAACCCAAGCACTGGGGACTGATTGTTTACCTCTTCCGGGCAATGGGAGAGGAGCAGGCCGATCGCCTTCCCGGCAGCTGGGACTCCAGCGTGCCTTCCCGGCCAGCGGGGCCAACGATAGCGCTGGCTGGGGATCGCAGGGGCTGCGCTCCCTTGAGGCCGCAGCTTGCGGGAGGGCTGGCCCGCTCAGCGGAGGCTCCGGCAGGCCGCTCCCAGAGGGGATCCCGGGGCTGCCCCATGCGGCTCCCTGTCTACGTGCGCCTCGGATGGGGCAGCCCAGGAAAGGGACTTCCTGGCCGTGCTTCTCCCAGGGGGTAGGGCGCCTGGGCACAGGGTCAATCAGGAGCCCAGAGAGAGAGAGAGAGAGAGAGAGAGAGAGAGAGAGAGAGAGAGAGAGAAGCGAAGCACAAGTGCCTCTCTCTGTAAATGGCGGAGGAGGACTGGAGCCGCAATAGAAGGCTGAAAGAGCTGCATGCGGCTCCAGAGCCGCGGGTTGCCGACCCGTGTTCTATGTCATTAATTTAAACCTTTAACAATTTTCACATTTGCACAGAAGAGTAAGTTTTTTATATATGTATTTTATATATTGTATAACATATAATAAGTATAACTCTACATACTTTATATGGCATTTCAGATTACACCAATTCCTTACTTATTTGGTTCCTTACTTATGTTCCATTCCTCACCTAGGTTTCATTCAGGATAATGTTGAGAGCTAGACATCAGCCTAAACCCACAATTCTGTACCATGATGTTTCTATGACTATTAGCAATTATGGCTGTAGCTAAAAATTGCTTTCCTATCATGTCCACAGGAGAGACAACAGAAAGACATTAATGGAAAGACCCTCTCCAAGGGTCTTTCTTTACTTTTTCTAGTAAAGTGCAATACTTCTGCTCTCAGATTATTCAAGAACTGTAAAAAATGAGTTGGCAACTAAGACTTAGAGTGCACTAAAATTTCCTGAATTTCCTTGGTGTGCTTGTCAGAAAAGTCCTTCATAAGTTGGTCATTTTCTGCTTGGATGACTGCAAGTCATCCACAAAAAGAAACTGTTCTCATAGGGTTAGTTAATTTAATTAGGAAAGGTCAAGTAAACAAATGTAATCCCGATTTTTCCAAACACACATTCACATAATGAGATCCATAATCTAAAAATAAGTAGACAACTGCTTAACAAGAGAAAATCACTGTTGTTTGGTTCAGCCCAATAGTCCAGTATTAGGTGGATTTGATCTACGGACTGAAACAAATATTGTGCAAACAAGCTAATAATGTATAGTCCTTAATGGAACTACATCTACATGGAAGGAAGGAAGTAGTGGGGAACTCCAAGGTTCTATATTAGGCCCAATACTTTTCAATATTTTCATAAATGACTTAGATGAGGAAATAGAAGATGAACTCATCAAATTTGCAGATGACACCAAGCTGGCAGGAATAGCCAACACCCCAGAAGACAGGCTCAATTCAAGATCCTGATGAATCTCGATAGACTAGTTTACAGGGCTGTATCCAATAAAATGAAATTTATCATATAGAAAAGCAAGATTTTACACTTAGGCAAGAAAAATCAAAAATACAGGTACAAACTAAGTGAAACCTGGCTCAGCACTAGTAACTGTGATAGGGATGTTGGAGTCCTAGTAAACAACCCTCTAAATATGAGCTAACAGTGTGGCAGCCAAAAAAGCCAATCCTAGGTTGCATTAACAGAGGGATAGAATCAAGATCACATGAACTACTAGTACTGCTCTACAAAGCCTTAGTAAGACCACACTTATAATAATGCATCCACTTTTAGTCATCCCAATAACAAAAAAGATGCTGAGACTTTGGAAAGAGTTCAGAGAAGAGCAACAAAAATGATTAGGGGCCTAGAAACTAAAACATATGAAAAACGATGGCAGGAACTGGGTGTACCTAGTCTAGTGAAAAGAAGGAGAAGTGACATGATAGCAGTCTTCCAATACATGAAAGGCTGCCACAAGGAAGAGGGTGGGCAACTTATTTACCAAGGCACCTATAGGCAGAACAAGGAAGAATGGATGGAAACTAACCAAGGAGAAAAATAACCTAGTGCTAAGGAGAAAATTCCTAACAGTGAGAACAATTAACCAGTGGAACAAATTGTCTTCAGAAATTGTGGGTGCCTCATCACTGGAGGCTTTTAAGAAGAGACTGGATAGCCATTTATCAGAAATAGTATAGGTCTCCTGCAATAGCAGGGTGTTGGACTAGATGACTCCAAGGTCCCTTCCAACTCTGTTCCTATTCTCTGTGACAGCCTCTCCAGTACTAAAGACTGAAGCAAGGGTTGTTCTGTGTTATAGTCTAACAAAAAGGCCAGTGTTGATTTATTAAATGGAAAAACAAATTATTTTAAAGTTAGTGTGGGTCTCTGATACTCAGGTACTGAAGCAGTATCATAATTGGCCAACAAATCTGGATTTCCATCTTTGAATAGTTTGATCACTTTTAGCTTCATAGGAAAAACAAAAACCATTTGTGAGGAAAATTCAGATGCTCATTGGAAAAGAGATAGTCCCTTTCTCTGTCTCTGGCATGCTTGGCAAGAAAGCTGCATTTCACGAGAGAGCAAAGATTTAGAAGCAGCACAGTTGACTGTCCATCTAATAACTAATAAGCAATTATCATCAATTCCATGGGTTAGCAGCTTTATTTTACTACAGTACCAAATGTTTTGTTCTATTTTTTTCATGCAGAAATCATTTAGGCATAGTTGTACAGGTGAGTAACATTTCTCATATAAGAATTATACCTGTGAGATATAGCATGAGACTTTTACCCTAAAAAGCTGTTACAATGAAGATAGAATGAGATACTTCAATCTAGATTAAGGAATCAATGTGTTTCGCTTGTTGAAATGGTACAGCACTTTACTGCCATATGAAAATAGTTTTTAAAAGAAATTAATACTGGAAAAAGGAACCTCGAGTAACTGCACTAAATTGCTCTTAGAATATCATATTACAATTGAGAAGAACAGCAATCAAATTGTTGGAAAGTGCAGAATTTATTGCATGACCTTAGGTCAATAACTCAGCTGCTCAGAATCACTTTGAAGTCTTGAACCATAAATTTAATAATTTGTTGTTGTTAGTTGCGAAGTCGTGTCCGACCCATCGCGACCCCATGGACAACGTTCCTCCAGGCCTTCCTGTCCTCTACCATCTTCTGGAGTCCATTTAAGCTCACGCCTACTGCTTCAGTGATTCCATCCAGCCACCTCATTCTCTGTCGTCCCCTTCTTCTATTGCCCTCAATCTTTCCCAGCATTAGGCTCTTCTCCAGTAAGTCCTTCCTTCTCATTAGGTGGCCAAAGTACTTGAGTTTCAACTTCAGTATCTGGCCTTCTAAGGAGCAGTCAGGGTTGATCTCCTCTAGGACTGACCGGTTTGATCGCCTTGCAGTCCAAAGGACTCGCAGGAGTCTTCTCCAGCACCATAGTTCAAAGGCCTCA
>JALGBA010001110.1:0-75878 GCA_023970755.1 Azemiops feae | reverse complement strand
AAATTCGAAAGGTATACATATATTCAGGTTCCCTCCAGGTTGGGGAAGCAGAAAAACCATATGTTTTCCGTCTGCGACCTCCCCCTGAGAAGTTAGCCATGGATGTATCTTGCATTTGTTGGTAAAAATCCAATAAAGCATGAAAAGTGAAAATGTGAAACTGACCTCAAATTTGAAAAGTATACATATATTCAGGTTCCCCCCAGGTTGGGGAATCCGAAAAACCATATGTTTTCCGTCTGCGACCTCGCCCTGAGAAGTTAGCCCTGGATGTATCTTGCATTTGTTGGCAAAAATCCAATAAAGCATGAAAATCATAAGTTGAATCTTACTTCAAATTCGAAAAGCATATATATATTCAGGTTCCCCCCAGGTTCAGGAAGCCGAAAAGCCATTTGTTTTGCGGATCTGACCTCTCCTTCACGAGTTAGCATAGGGTTTATCTCCCATTTCTTGAAAAAAAGCCAATTCAGCAGGAAAGGTCAAAAGTTGAAACTGACTTCAAATTCGAACAGCATGCATATATTCAGGTTCCCCCCAGGTTGGGAAAGCCGAAAAACCATCTTTTTTATGCATCTGACTTCTCCTTCACGAGTTAGCATAGGGTTTATCTCCCATTTGTTGGCAAATAGCCAATTCAGCATCAAAGGTCAAAAGTTGAAACTGACTTCAAATTCGAAAACCATGCATATATTCAGGTTCCCCCCAGGTTGGGGAAGCCGAAAAACCATATGTTTTCCGGATGCGACCGCCCTCTGAGAAGTTAGGCCTCGATGTATCTTGCATTTGTTGGCAAAAATCCAATAAAGCATGAAAAGTGAAAATGTGAAACTGTCCTCAAATTCAAAAAGTATACATATATTCAGTTTCCCCCCCAGGTTGGGGAAGCCGAAAAACCATCTGTTTTGCACATCTGACCTCTCCTTCAGCAGTTAGCACAGGGTTTATATCGCATTTGTTGGCAAAAAGCCAATTAAGCATGAAAAGTCAAAAGTTGAAACTGACTTCAAATTCGAAAAGCATGCATATATTCAGGTTCCCCCCAGGTTGGGGAAGCCGAAAAACCATTTGTTTTGCGGATGTGACTTCTCCTTCAGGAGTAAGCACAGGCTTTATCTCGCATTTGTTGGCAAAAAGCCAATTAAGCATGAAAAGTCAAAATTTCAAACTGACTTCAAATTCGAAAGGGATGCATATATTCAGGTTCCCCCCAGGTTGGGGAAGCCGAAAAACCATCTGTTTTGCGGATGTGACTTCTCCTTCAGGAGTAAGCACAGGGTTTATCTCGCATTTCTTGGCAAAAAGACAATTAAGCATGAAAAGTGAAAAGTTGAAACTGACTTCAAATTCGAACAGCATGCATATATTCAGGTTCCCCCCAGGTTGGGAAAGCCGAAAAACCATCTTTTTTATGCATCTGACTTCTCCTTCACGAGTTAGCATAGGGTTTATCTCCCATTTGTTGGCAAATAGCCAATTCAGCATGAAAGGTCAAAAGTTGAAACTGACTTCAAATTCGAAAACCATGCATATATTCAGGTTCCCCCCAGGTTGGGGAAGCCGAAAAACCATATGTTTTCCGGATGCGACCGCCCTCTGAGAAGTTAGGCCTCGATGTATCTTGCATTTGTTGGCAAAAATCCAATAAAGCATGAAAAGTGAAAATGTGAAACTGTCCTCAAATTCAAAAAGTATACATATATTCAGTTTCCCCCCCCAGGTTGGGGAAGCCGAAAAACCATCTGTTTTGCACATCTGACCTCTCCTTCAGCAGTTAGCACAGGGTTTATATCGCATTTGTTGGCAAAAAGCCAATTAAGCATGAAAAGTCAAAAGTTGAAACTGACTTCAAATTCGAAAAGCATGCATATATATAGGTTCCCCCCAGGTTGGGGAAGCCGAAAAACCATTTGTTTTGCGGATGTGACTTCTCCTTCAGGAGTAAGCACAGGCTTTATCTCGCATTTGTTGGCAAAAAGCCAATTAAGCATGAAAAGTCAAAATTTCAAACTGACTTCAAATTCGAAAAGGATGCATATATTCAGGTTCCCCCCAGGTTGGGGAAGCCGAAAAACCATCTGTTTTGCGCATCTGACCTCTCCTTCAGGAGTTAGCATAGGGTTTATCTCCCATTTGTTGGAAAAAAGCCAATTCAGCATGAAAGCTCAAAAGTTGAAACTGACTTCAAATTCGAAAAGCATGCATATATTCAGGTTCCCCCCAGGTTGAGGAAGCCGAAAAACCATCTATTTTGCGGATGTGACTTCTCCTTCATGAGTAAGCCCACGGTTTATCTCGCATTTGTTGGCAAAAAGCCAATTAAGCATGAAAAGTGAAAATGTGAAACTGACCTCAATTTCGAAAAGTATACATGTATTCAGGTTACCTCAGGTTGGGGAATCCGAAAAACCATATGTTTTCCGTCTGCGACCTCCCCCTGAGAAGTTAGCCCTGGATGTATCTTGCATTTGTTGGCCAAAATCCAATAAAGCATGAAAAGTCAAAATGTGAACCTGACCTCAAAGTCGAAAAGTTTACATATATTCATGATCCCCCCAGGTTGGGGAAGCCGAAAAACCATATGTTTTCGGTCTGCGACCTCCCCCTGAGAACTTAGCCCTGGATGTATCTTGCATTTGTTGGCAAAAATCCAATAAAGCATGAAAATCCAAAAAAGCATGAAAATCAAAATGTGAACCTGACCTCAAATTCGAAAACTTTACATATATTCATGATCCCCCCCAGCTTGGGGAAGCTGAAAAACCATGTTTTCCGGATGCGACCTCCCCCTGAGAAGTTAGCCCTGGATGTATCTTGCATTTCTTGGCAAAAATCCAATAAAGCATGAAAAGTCAAAATGTGAAACTGACCTCAAATTCGAAAAGTATACATATATTCATGATCCCCCCAGATTGGGGAAGCCGAAAAACCTTATGTTTCCATCTGCAACCTCCCCCTGAGAAGTTAGCCCTGGATGTATCTTACATTTGTTGGCAAAAATCCAATAAAGCATGAAAATCCAATAAAGCATGAAAAGTCAAAATGTGAAACTGACCTCAAATTCGAAAAGTATACATATATTCAGGTTCCCCCCAGGTTGGGAAAGCCGAAAAACCATCTGTGTTCCGGATGCGACCGACCCCTGAGAAGTTTAGCCATGGATGTAGATCTTGCATTGTGGAAAAATCAATAAAGAATGAAAAGTGAAAATGTGAAAATGACCCAAATTTGAAAAGTATACCATATAAGGTTCCCCCCAGTGGGGAATCCGAAAAAACCAATATGTTTTTCCGATGCGACCTCGCATGAGAAGTTAGCCCTGGATGTTATTCTGCATTTGATGGCAAAAAATACAAATAAAGCATGAAAATATAAGTGAAAACTTACTTCAAATCGAAAAAGAATATATATATTCAGGTTCCCCCCAGTCAGGAAGCCGAAAAAAAAAGCCATTTGTTTTGCGGATTGACCTCTCCTTTCACGAGTTAGCATAGGGTTATCTTCCCAATTTTCTTGAAAAAGCCAATTCAGGCAGATAGGTCAAAAGTTGAAACTGACTTCAAATTCGAACAGCATGCATATATTCAGGTTCCCCCCAGGTTGGGAAAGCCGAAAAACCATCTTTTTTATGCATCTGACTTCTCCTTCACGAGTTAGCATAGGTTTTATCTCCCATTTGTTGGCAAATAGCCAATTCAGCATGAAAGGTCAAAAGTTGAAACTGACTTCAAATTCGAAAACCATGCATATATTCAGGTTCCCCCCAGGTTGGGGAAGCCGAAAAACCATATGTTTTCCGGATGCGACCGCCCTCTGAGAAGTCAAAAGTTGAAACTGACTTCAAATTCGAAAAGGATGCATATATTCAGGTTCCCCCCAGGTTGGGGAAGCCGAAAAACCATCTGTTTTGCGCATCTGACCTCTCCTTCAGGAGTTAGCATAGGGTTTATCTCCCATTTGTTGGCAAAAAGCCAATTCAGCATGAAAGCTCAAAAGTTGAAACTGACTTCAAATTCGAAAAGCATGCATATATTCAGGTTCCCCCCAGGTTGAGGAAGCCGAAAAACCATCTATTTTGCGGATGTGACTTCTCCTTCATGAGTAAGCACACGGTTTATCTCGCATTTGTTGGCAAAAAGCCAATTAAGCATGAAAAGTGAAAATGTGAAACTGACCTCAATTTCGAAAAGTATACATGTATTCAGGTTACCTCAGGTTGGGGAATCCGAAAAACCATATGTTTTCCGTCTGCGACCTCCCCCTGAGAAGTTAGCCCTGGATGTATCTTGCATTTGTGGCCCCAAATCCAGAAAAGCATGAAAACAGTCAAAAATGTGAACCTGACCTCAAAGCGAAAAGTTTAATATATTAAATGATCCCCAGGTTGGGGAAGCCGAAAAACCATATGTTTTCCGTCTGCGACCTCCCCCTGAGAAGTTAGCCCTGGATGTATCTTGCATTTGTTGGCAAAAATCCAATAAAGCATGAAAATCCAAAAAAGCATGAAAATCAAAATGTGAACCTGACCTCAAATTCGAAAACTTTACATATATTCATGATCCCCCCCAGCTTGGGGAAGCTGAAAAACCATGTTTTCCGGATGCGACCTCCCCCTGAGAAGTTAGCCCTGGATGTATCTTGCATTTCTTGGCAAAAATCCAATAAAGCATGAAAAGTCAAAATGTGAAACTGACCTCAAATTCGAAAAGTATACATATATTCATGATCCCCCCAGATTGGGGAAGCCGAAAAACCTTATGTTTCCATCTGCAACCTCCCCCTGAGAAGTTAGCCCTGGTGTATCTTACATTTGTTGGCAAAAATCCAATAAAGCATGAAAATCCAATAAAGCATGAAAAGTCAAAATGTGAAACTGACCTCAAATTCGAAAAGTATACATATATTCAGGTTCCCCCCAGGTTGGGAAAGCCGAAAAACCATCTGTTTTCCGGATGCGACCTCCCCCTGAGAAGTTAGCCATGGATGTATCTTGCATTTGTTGGTAAAAATCCAATAAAGAATGAAAAGTGAAAATGTGAAACTGACCTCAAATTTGAAAAGTATACATATATTCAGGTTCCCCCCAGGTTGGGGAATCCGAAAAACCATATGTTTTCCGTCTGCGACCTCGCCCTGAGAAGTTAGCCCTGGATGTATCTTGCATTTGTTGGCAAAAATCCAATAAAGCATGAAAATCATAAGTTGAAACTTACTTCAAATTCGAAAAGCATATATATATTCAGGTTCCCCCCAGGTTCAGGAAGCCGAAAAGCCATTTATTTTGCGGATCTGACCTCTCCTTCACGAGTTAGCATAGGGTTTATCTCCCATTTCTTGGAAAAAAGCCAATTCAGCAGGAAAGGTCAAAAGTTGAAACTGACTTCAAATTCGAACAGCATGCATATATTCAGGTTCCCCCCAGGTTGGGAAAGCCGAAAAACCATCTTTTTTATGCATCTGACTTCTCCTTCAAGAGTTAGCATAGGGTTTATCTCCCATTTGTTGGCAAATGGCCAATTCAGCATGAAAGGTCAAAAGTTGAAACTGACTTCAAATTCGAAAACCATGCATATATTCAGGTTCCCCCCAGGTTGGGGAAGCCGAAAAACCATATGTTTTCCGGATGCGACCGCCCTCTGAGAAGTCAAAAGTTGAAACTGACTTCAAATTCGAAAAGGATGCATATATTCAGGTTCCCCCCAGGTTGGGGAAGCCGAAAAACCATCTGTTTTGCGCATCTGACCTCTCCTTCAGGAGTTAGCATAGGGTTTATCTCCCATTTGTTGGCAAAAAGCCAATTCAGCATGAAAGCTCAAAAGTTGAAACTGACTTCAAATTCGAAAAGCATGCATATATTCAGGTTCCCCCCAGGTTGAGGAAGCCGAAAAACCATCTATTTTGCGGATGTGACTTCTCCTTCATGAGTAAGCACACGGTTTATCTCGCATTTGTTGGCAAAAAGCCAATTAAGCATGAAAAGTGAAAATGTGAAACTGACCTCAATTTCGAAAAGTATACATGTATTCAGGTTACCTCAGGTTGGGGAATCCGAAAAACCATATGTTTTCCGTCTGCGACCTCCCCCTGAGAAGTTAGCCCTGGATGTATCTTGCATTTGTTGGCCAAAATCCAATAAAGCATGAAAAGTCAAAATGTGAACCTGACCTCAAAGTCGAAAAGTTTACATATATTCATGATCCCCCCAGGTTGGGGAAGCCGAAAAACCATATGTTTTCCGTCTGCGACCTCCCCCTGAGAAGTTAGCCCTGCATGTATCTTGCATTTGTTGGCAAAAATCCAATAAAGCATGAAAAGTCAAAATGTGAAATTGACCTCAAATTCGAAAAGTATACATATATTCAGGTTCCCCCCAGGTTGGGGAAGCCGAAAAACCATATGTTTTCCATCTGCAACCTCCCCCTGATACGTTAGCCCTGGATGTATCTTGCATTTGTTGGCAAAAATCCAATAAAGCATGAGAATCCAATAAAGCATGAAAAGTCAAAATGTGAACCTGACCTCAAATTCGAAAAGTTTACATATATTCATGATCCCCCCAGGTTGGGGAAGCCGAAAAACCATATATTTTCCGTCTGCGACCTCCCCCTGAGAAGTTAGCCATGGATGTATCTTGCATTTGTTGGCAAAAATCCAATAAAGCATGAAAATCAAAATGTGAAACTGACCTCAAATTCGAAAGGTATACATATATTCAGGTTCCCTCCAGGTTGGGGAAGCAGAAAAACCATATGTTTTCCGTCTGCGACCTCCCCCTGAGAAGTTAGCCATGGATGTATCTTGCATTTGTTGGTAAAAATCCAATAAAGCATGAAAAGTGAAAATGTGAAACTGACCTCAAATTTGAAAAGTATACATATATTCAGGTTCCCCCCAGGTTGGGGAATCCGAAAAACCATATGTTTTCCGTCTGCGACCTCGCCCTGAGAAGTTAGCCCTGGATGTGTCTTGCATTTGTTGGCAAAAATCCAATAAAGCATGAAAATCATAAGTTGAAACTTACTTCAAATTCGAAAAGCATATATATATTCAGGTTCCCCCCAGGTTCAGGAAGCCGAAAAGCCATTTGTTTTGCGGATCTGACCTCTCCTTCACGAGTTAGCATAGGGTTTATCTCCCATTTCTTGAAAAAAAGCCAATTCAGCAGGAAAGGTCAAAAGTTGAAACTGACTTCAAATTCGAAAAGGATGCATATATTCAGGTTCCCCCCAGGTTGGGGAAGCCGAAAAACCATCTGTTTTGCGGATGTGACTTCTCCTTCAGGAGTAAGCACAGGGTTTATCTCGCATTTCTTGGCAAAAAGACAATTAAGCATGAAAAGTCAAAAGTTGAAACTGACTTCAAATTCGAACAGCATGCATATATTCAGGTCCCCCCCAGGTTGGGAAAGCCGAAAAACCATCTTTTTTATGCATCTGACTTCTCCTTCACGAGTTAGCATAGGGTTTATCTCCCATTTGTTGGCAAATAGCCAATTCAGCATGAAAGGTCAAAAGTTGAAACTGACTTCAAATTCGAAAACCATGCATATATTCAGGTTCCCCCCAGGTTGGGGAAGCCGAAAAACCATATGTTTTCCGGATGCGACCGCCCTCTGAGAAGTTAGGCCTCGATGTATCTTGCATTTGTTGGCAAAAATCCAATAAAGCATGAAAAGTGAAAATGTGAAACTGTCCTCAAATTCAAAAAGTATACATATATTCAGTTTCCCCCCCCAGGTTGGGGAAGCCGAAAAACCATCTGTTTTGCACATCTGACCTCTCCTTCAGCAGTTAGCACAGGGTTTATATCGCATTTGTTGGCAAAAAGCCAATTAAGCATGAAAAGTCAAAAGTTGAAACTGACTTCAAATTCGAAAAGCATGCATATATATAGGTTCCCCCCAGGTTGGGGAAGCCGAAAAACCATTTGTTTTGCGGATGTGACTTCTCCTTCAGGAGTAAGCACAGGCTTTATCTCGCATTTGTTGGCAAAAAGCCAATTAAGCATGAAAAGTCAAAATTTCAAACTGACTTCAAATTCGAAAAGGATGCATATATTCAGGTTCCCCCCAGGTTGGGGAAGCCGAAAAACCATATGTTTTCCGTCTGCGACCTCGCCCTGAGAAGTTAGCCCTGGATGTATCTTGCATTTGTTGGCAAAAATCCAATAAAGCATGAAAATCATAAGTTGAAACTTACTTCAAATTCGAAAAGCATATATATATTCAGGTTCCCCCCAGGTTCAGGAAGCCGAAAAGCCATTTGTTTTGCGGATCTGACCTCTCCTTCACGAGTTAGCATAGGGTTTATCTCCCATTTCTTGAAAAAAAGCCAATTCAGCAGGAAAGGTCAAAAGTTGAAACTGACTTCAAATTCGAAAAGGATGCATATATTCAGGTTCCCCCCAGGTTGGGGAAGCCGAAAAACCATCTGTTTTGCGGATGTGACTTCTCCTTCAGGAGTAAGCACAGGGTTTATCTCGCATTTCTTGGCAAAAAGACAATTAAGCATGAAAAGTCAAAAGTTGAAACTGACTTCAAATTCGAACAGCATGCATATATTCAGGTCCCCCCCAGGTTGGGAAAGCCGAAAAACCATCTTTTTTATGCATCTGACTTCTCCTTCACGAGTTAGCATAGGGTTTATCTCCCATTTGTTGGCAAATAGCCAATTCAGCATGAAAGGTCAAAAGTTGAAACTGACTTCAAATTCGAAAACCATGCATATATTCAGGTTCCCCCCAGGTTGGGGAAGCCGAAAAACCATATGTTTTCCGGATGCGACCGCCCTCTGAGAAGTTAGGCCTCGATGTATCTTGCATTTGTTGGCAAAAATCCAATAAAGCATGAAAAGTGAAAATGTGAAACTGTCCTCAAATTCAAAAAGTATACATATATTCAGTTTCCCCCCCCAGGTTGGGGAAGCCGAAAAACCATCTGTTTTGCACATCTGACCTCTCCTTCAGCAGTTAGCACAGGGTTTATATCGCATTTGTTGGCAAAAAGCCAATTAAGCATGAAAAGTCAAAAGTTGAAACTGACTTCAAATTCGAAAAGCATGCATATATTCAGGTTCCCCCCAGGTTGGGGAAGCCGAAAAACCATATGTTTTCCGTCTGCGACCTCGCCCTGAAAAGTTAGCCCTGGATGTATCTTGCATTTGTTGGCAAAAATCCAATAAAGCATGAAAATCCAATAAAGCATGAAAAGTCAAAATGTGAAACTGGCCTCAAATTCGAAAAGTATACATATATTCAGGTTCCCCCAGGTTGAGGAAGCCGAAAAACCATCTGTTATGCGCATCTGACTTCTCCTTCAGCAGTAAGCACAGGGTTTATCTTTCATTTGTTGGCAAATAGCCAATTAAGCATGAAAAGTCAAAAGTTTCTGGATGTGACCTCCCCCTGAGAATTTAGCCCTGGATGTATCTTCCATTTGTTGCCAAAAATCCAATAAAGCATGAAAAGTCAAAATGTGAAACTGACCTCAAATTCGAAAAGTATACATATACTCAGGTTCCCCCCAGGTTGGGGAAGCCGAAAAACCATATGTTTTCCGGATGCGACCTCCCCCTGAGAAGTTAGCCCTGGATGTATCTTGCATTTCTTGGTAAAAATCCAATAAAGCATGAAAAGTCAAAATGTGAAACTGACCACAAATTCGAAAAGTATACATATATTCAGGTTCCCCCCCAGGTTGGGGAAGCCGAAAAACCATCTGTTTTGCGGATGTGACTTCTCCTTCAGCTGTAAACACAGGGTTTATCTCGCATTTGTTGGCAAAAAGCCAATTAAGCATGAAAATCATAAGTTGAAACTTACTTCAAATTCGAAAAGCATATATATATTCAGGTTCCCCCCAGGTTCAGGAAGCCGAAAAGCCATTTGTTTTGCGGATCTGACCTCTCCTTCACGAGTTAGCATAGGGTTTATCTCCCATTTCTTGGAAAAAAGCCAATTCAGCAGGAAATGTCAAAAGTTGAAACTGACTTCAAATTCGAAAAGCATGCGTATATTCAGTTTCCCCCCAGGTTGAGGAAGCCGAAAAACCATCTATTTTGCGGATGTGACTTCTCCTTCATGAATAAACACACGGTTTATCTCGCATTTGTTGGCAAAAAGCCAATTAAGCATGAAAAGTGAAAATGTGAAACTGACCTCAAATTCGAAAAGTATACATATATTCATGATCCCCCCAGGTTGGGGAAGCCGAAAAACCTTATGTTTCCATCTGCAACCTCCCCCTGAGAAGTTAGCCCTGGATGTATCTTACATTTGTTGGCAAAAATCCAATAAAGCATGAAAATCCAATAAAGCATGAAAAGTCAAAATGTGAAACTGACCTCAAATTCGAAAAGTATACATATATTCAGGTTTCCCCCAGGTTGGGAAAGCCGAAAAACCATCTGTTTTCCGGATGCGACCTCCCCCTGAGAAGTTAGCCATGGATGTATCTTGCATTTGTTGGTAAAAATCCAATAAAGCATGAAAAGTGAAAATGTGAAACTGACCTCAAATTCGAAAAGTATACATATATTCAGGTTCCCCCCAGGTTGGGGAATCCGAAAAACCATATGTTTTCCGTCTACGACCTCGCCCTGAGAAGTTAGCCCTAGATGTATCTTGCATTTGTTGGCAAAAATCCAATAAAGCATGAAAATCCAATAAAGCATGAAAAGTCAAAATGTGAAACTGGCCTCAAATTCGAAAAGTATACATATATTCAGGTTCCCCCAGGTTGAGGAAGCCGAAAAACCATCTGTTATGCGCATCTGACTTCTCCTTCAGCAGTAAGCACAGGGTTTATCTCGCATTTGTTGGCAAATAGCCAATTAAGCATGAAAAGTCAAAAGTTTCCGGATGCGACCTCCCACTGAGAAGTTAGCCCTGGATGTATCTTGCATTTCTTGGTAAAAATCCAATAAAGCATGAAAAGTCAAAATGTGAAACTGACCACAAATTCGAAAAGTATACATATATTCAGGTTCCCCCCCAGGTTGGGGAAGCCGAAAAACCATCTGTTTTGCGGATGTGACTTCTCCTTCAGGTGTAAACACAGGGTTTATCTCGCATTTGTTGGCAAAAAGACAATTAAGCATGAAAATCATAAGTTGAAACTTACTTCAAATTCGAAAAGCATATATATATTCAGGTTCCCCCCAGGTTCAGGAAGCCGAAAAGCCATTTGTTTTGCGGATCTGACCTCTCCTTCACGAGTTAGCATAGGGTTTATCTCCCATTTCTTGGAAAAAAGCCAATTCAGCAGGAAATGTCAAAAGTTGAAACTGACTTCAAATTCGAAAAGCATGCGTATATTCAGTTTCCCCCCAGGTTGAGGAAGCCGAAAAACCATCTATTTTGCGGATGTGACTTCTCCTTCATGAATAAGCACACGGTTTATCTCGCATTTGTTGGCAAAAAGCCAATTAAGCATGAAAAGTGAAAATGTGAAACTGACCTCAAATTCGAAAAGTATACATATATTCATGATCCCCCCAGGTTGGGGAAGCCGAAAAACCTTATGTTTCCATCTGCAACCTCCCCCTGAGAAGTTAGCCCTGGATGTATCTTACATTTGTTGGCAAAAATCCAATAAAGCATGAAAATCCAATAAAGCATGAAAAGTCAAAATGTGAAACTGATGTCAAATTCGAAAAGTATACATATATTCATGTTCCCTCCAGGTTGGGGAAACCGAAAAACCATGTTTTCCGTCTGCGACCTCCCCCTGAGAAATTAGCCCTGGTTGTATCTTGCATTTGTTGGCAAAAATCCAATAAAGCATGAAAAGTGAAAATGTGAAACTGACCTCAAATTCGAAAAGTATACATATATTCAGGTACCCCCCCCCTGAGAAGTTAGCCCTGGATGTATCTTTCATTTCTTGGCAAAAATTCCTATTAAGCATGAAAAGTCAAAAGTTGAAACTGACTTCAAATTCGAAAAGCGTATATATATCTAGGTTCCCCCCAGGTTGGGGAAGCCGAAAAACCATCTGTTTTGCGCATGTGACTTCTCCTTCCGGAGTATGCACAGGGTTTATCTCCCATTTCTTGGAAAAAAGCCAATTCAGCAGGAAAGGTCAAAAATTGAAACTGACTTCAAATTCGAAAAGCATGCATATATTCAGGTTCCCCCCAGGTTGGGGAAGCCTAAAAACCATCTGATTTGCACATCTGACCTCTCCTTCAGGAGTTAAAATAGGGTTTACCTCGCATTTCTTGGCAAAAAGCCAATTAAGCATTAAAAGTCAAAAGTTGAAAGTGACTTCAAATTCAAAAAGCATGTATATATACAGGTTCCCCCCAGGTTGAGGAAGCCGAAAAACCATATGTTCTCCGTCTGCGACCTCCCCCTGAGAAGTTAGCCCTGGATGCATCTTGCATTTGTTGGCAAAAATCCAATAAAGCATGAAAATCCTATAAAGCATGAAAAGTCAAAATGTGAAACTGATCTCAAATTCGAAAAGTATACATATATTCAGGTTCCACCCAGGTTGGGGAAGCCAAAAAACCATCTGTTTTCCGGATGCGACCTCCCCCTGAGAAGTTAGCCATGGATGTATCTTGCATTTGTTGGTAAAAATCCAATAAAGCATGAAAAGTGAAAATGTGAAACTGACCTCAAATTCGAAAAGTATACATATATTCAGGTTCCCCCCAGGTGGGGGAATCCGAAAAACCATATGTTTTCCGCCTGCGACCTCCCCCTAAGTTAGCCCTGGATGTATCTTGCATTTGTTGGTAAAAATCCAATAAAGCATGAAAAGTCAAAATGTGAAACTGGCCTCAAATTCGAAAAGTATACATATATTCAGGTTCCCCCAGGTTGAGGAAGCCGAAAAACCATCTGTTTTGCGCATCTGACTTCTCCTTCAGCAGTAAGCACAGGGTTTATCTCGCATTTGTTGGCAAATAGCCAATTAAGCATGAAAAGTCAAAAGTTTCTGGATGTGACCTCCCCCTGAGAATTTAGCCCTGGATGTATCTTCCATTTGTTGGCAAAAATCCAATAAAGCATGAAAAGTCAAAATGTGAAACTGACCTCAAATTCGAAAAGTATACATATATTCAGGTTTCCCCCAGGTTGCGGAAGCTGAAAAACCATATGTTTTCCGGATGCGACCTCCCCCTGAGAAGTTAGCCCTGGATGCATCTTGCATTTGTTGGCAAAAATCCAATAAAGCATGAAAATCCAATGAAGCATGAAAAGTCAAAATGTGAACCTGACCTCAAATTCGAAAAGTTTACATATATTCATGATCCCCCCAGGTTGGGAAAGCCGAAAACCCATATGTTTTCCATCTGCGACCTCCCCCTGAGAAGTTAGCCCTGGATGCGTCTTGCATTTGTTGGCAAAAATCCAATAAAGCATGAAAATCCAACAAAGCATGAAAAGTCAAAATGTGAAACTGACATCAAATTCGAAAAGTATACATATATTCAGGTTCCCCCAGGTTGGGGAATCCGAAAAACCATATGTTTTCCGCCTGCGACCTCCCCCTGAGAAGTTAGCCCTGGATGTATCTTGCATTTGTTGGCAAAAATCCAATAAAGCATGAAAATCCAATAAAGCATGAAAAGTCAAAATGTGAAACTGGCCTCAAATTCGAAAAGTATACATATATTCAGGTTCCCCCAGGTTGAGGAAGCCGAAAAACCATCTGTTTTGCGCATCTGACTTCTCCTTCAGCAGTAAGCACAGGGTTTATCTCGCATTTGTTGGCAAATAGCCAATTAAGCATGAAAAGTCAAAAGTATCTGGATGTGACCTCCCCCTGAGAATTTAGCCCTGGATGTATCTTCCATTTGTTGGCAAAAATCCAATAAAGCATGAAAAGTCAAAATGTGAAACTGACCTCAAATTCGAAAAGTATACAAATATTCAGGTTCCCCCCAGGTTGGGGAAGCCGAAAAACCATATGTTTTCCGGATGCGACCTCCCCCTGAGAAGTTAGCCCTGGATGTATCTTGCATTTGTTGGCAAAAATCCAATAAAGCATGAAAAGTCAAAATGTGAAACTGACCTCAAATTCAAAAAGTATACATATATTCAGGTTCCCCCCAGGTTGGGGAAGCTGAAAAACCATATGTTTTCCGGATGCGACCTCCCCCTGAGAAGTTAGCCCTGGATGCATCTTGCATTTGTTGGCAAAAATCCAATAAAGCATGAAAATCCAATGAAGCATGAAAAGTCAAAATGTGAACCTGACCTCAAATTCGAAAAGTTTACATATATTTATGATCCCCCCAGGTTGGGAAAGCCGAAAACCCATATGTTTTCCATCTGCGACCTCCCCCTGAGAAGTTAGCCCTGGATGCGTCTTGCATTTGTTGGCAAAAATCCAATAAAGCATGAAAATCCAACAAAGCATGAAAAGTCAAAATGTGAAACTGACATCAAATTCGAAAAGTATACATATATTCAGGTTCCCCCCAGGTTGGGAAAGCCGAAAAACCATCTGTTTTCCGGATGCGACCTCCCCCTGAGAAGTTAGCCATGGATGTATCTTGCATTTGTTGGTAAAAATCCAATAAAGCATGAAAAGTGAAAATGTGAAACTAACCTCAAATTCGAAAAGTATACATATATTCAGGTTCCCCCCAGGTTGGGGAATCCGAAAAACCACATGTTTTCCGTCTGCGACCTCGCCCTGAAAAGTTAGCCCTGGATGTATCTTGCATTTGTTGGCAAAAATCCAATAAAGAATGAAAATCCAATAAAGCATGAAAAGTCAAAATGTGAAACTGGCCTCAAATTCGAAAAGTATACATATATTCAGGTTCCCCCAGGTTGAGGAAGCCGAAAAACCATCTGTTTTGCGCATCTGACTTCTCCTTCAGCAGTAAGCACAGGGTTTATCTCGCATTTGTTGGCAAATAGCCAATTAAGCATGAAAAGTCAAAAGTTTCTGGATGTGACCTCCCCCTGAGAATTTAGCCCTGGATGTATCTTCCATTTGTTGGCAAAAATCCAATAAAGCATGAAAAGTCAAAATGTGAAACTGACCTCAAATTCGAAAAGTATACATATATTCAGGTTCCCCCCAGGTTGGGGAAGCCGAAAAACCATATGTTTTCCGGATGCGACCTCCCCCTGAGAAGTTAGCCCTGGATGTATCTTGCATTTCTTGGTAAAAATCCAATAAAGCATGAAAAGTCAAAATGTGAAACTGACCACAAATTCGAAAAGTATACATATATTCAGGTTCCCCCCCAGGTTGGGGAAGCCGAAAAACCATCTGTTTTGCGGATGTGACTTCTCCTTCAGGTGTAAACACAGGGTTTATCTCGCATTTGTTGGCAAAAAGCCAATTAAGCATGAAAATCATAAGTTGAAACTTACTTCAAATTCGAAAAGTATACATATATTCAGTTTCCCCCCAGGTTGAGGAAGCCGAAAAACCATCTATTTTGCGGATGTGACTTCTCCTTCATGAATAAGCACACGGTTTATCTCGCATTTGTTGGCAAAAAGCCAATTAAGCATGAAAAGTGAAAATGTGAAACTGACCTCAAATTCAAAAAGTATACATATATTCATGATCCCCCCAGGTTGGGGAAGCCGAAAAACCTTATGTTTCCATCTGCAACCTCCCCCTGAGAAGTTAGCCCTGGATGTATCTTACATTTGTTGGCAAAAATCCAATAAAGCATGAAAATCCAATAAAGCATGAAAAGTCAAAATGTGAAACTGATGTCAAATTCGAAAAGTATACATATATTCATGTTCCCTCCAGGTTGGGGAAACCGAAAAACCATATGTTTTCCGTCTGCGACCTCCCCCTGAGAAATTAGCCCTGGTTGTATCTTGCATTTGTTGGCAAAAATCCAATAAAGCATGAAAAGTGAAAATGTGAAACTGACCTCAAATTCAAAAAGTATACATATATTCAGGTACCCCCCCCCCCTGAGAAGTTAGCCCTGGATGTATCTTTCATTTCTTGGCAAAAATTCCTATTAAGCATGAAAAGTCAAAAGTTGAAACTGACTTCAAATTCGAAAAGCGTACATATATCTAGGTTCCCCCCAGGTTGGGGAAGCCGAAAAACCATCTGTTTTGCGCATGTGACTTCTCCTTCCGGAGTATGCACAGGGTTTATCTCCCATTTCTTGGAAAAAAGCCAATTCAGCAGGAAAGGTCAAAAATTGAAACTGACTTCAAATTCGAAAAGCATGCATATATTCAGGTTCCCCCCAGGTTGGGGAAGCCTAAAAACCATCTGATTTGCACATCTGACCTCTCCTTCAGGAGTTAAAATAGGGTTTACCTCGCATTTCTTGGCAAAAAGCCAATTAAGCATTAAAAGTCAAAAGTTGAAAGTGACTTCAAATTCAAAAAGCATGTATATATACAGGTTCCCCCCAGGTTGAGGAAGCCGAAAAACCATATGTTCTCCGTCTGCGACCTCCCCCTGAGAAGTTAGCCCTGGATGTATCTTGCATTTGTTGGCCAAAATCCAATAGAGCATGAAAATCCAATGAGCATGAAAAGTCAAAATGTGAAACTGACCTCACGTTTGAAAATCCTACATATATTCAGGTTCCCGCCAGGTTGGGTAAGCCGAAAAACCATTTGTTTTCCGGATGCGACCTCTCCCTCAGGAGTTAGCCCAGGATGTATCTTGCATTTGTTTGCAAAGAGCCAATTCAGCATGAAAAGTCAAAATGTGAAACTAACCTCACATTCGAAAAGTATACATATATGCAGGTTCCCCCCGGGTTTGGGAAACCGAAAAACCATTTGTTTTCTGGATGCGACCTATCCGACCAGCACGTGTCTTGCATTTGTCGGCAAAAATCAAATTCAGCATGAAAAGTCAAAATGTGAAACTGACCTCACATTCGAAAAGTATACATATATTCAGGTTCCCCCCGGGTTGGGGAAGCCGAAAACCCGATCTTTTTGCGCATCGACTTCTCCGTTAAGCAGTAGCCAGGGTTTATCTCGCATTTGTTGGCTAAATAGCCAATTAAGAGCAGAAAATAAAGTTTCCTGATGCGACCTCCCCCTGAGAAGTTAGCCCTGGATGTATCTTGCATTTGTTGGCAAAAATCCAATAAAGCATGAAAAGTCAAAATGTGAAACTGACCTCAAATTCGAAAAGTATACATATATTCATGATCCCCCCAGATTGGGGAAGCCGAAAAACCTTATGTTTCCATCTGCAACCTCCCCCTGAGAAGTTAGCCCTGGTGTATCTTACATTTGTTGGCAAAAATCCAATAAAGCATGAAAATCCAATAAAGCATGAAAAGTCAAAATGTGAAACTGACCTCAAATTCGAAAAGTATACATATATTCAGGTTCCCCCCAGGTTGGGAAAGCCGAAAAACCATCTGTTTTCCGGATGCGACCTCCCCCTGAGAAGTTAGCCCTGGATGTATCTTGCATTTCTTGGTAAAAATCCAATAAAGCATGAAAAGTCAAAATGTGAAACTGACCACAAATTCGAAAAGTATACATATATTCAGCTTCCCCCCCAGGTTGGGGAAGCCGAAAAACCATCTGTTTTGCGGATGTGACTTCTCCTTCAGGTGTAAACACAGGGTTTATCTCGCATTTGTTGGCAAAAAGCCAATTAAGCATGAAAATCATAAGTTGAAACTTACTTCAAATTCGAAAAGCATATATATATTCAGTTTCCCCCCAAGGTTGAGAGATCCGAAAAACCATCTATTGTTGCGGATGGGGGGTTTTGACTTCTCCTTCTGAATAGGCACACTGTTTATCTCGCATAATTTGTTGGCAAGAAGCCAATTTAGCATGAAAGGTAAAATGTGAAAACTGACCTCAAATTCTAAAAGTATACATAATCAGCATGATCCATCCATGTTGGGGAAACGAAAAACTCATATGTTTCCCGTCTGCGACCTCGCCCCCTGAGATTAGGGCCCTGGTTTGTATCTTCATTTCTGGTCAAAAATCCAATAAAGCATTAAAAGTGAACATGTGAAACTGACCTCAAATTTCGACAAGTGTACATATATTCCAGGTACCCCCCCCCCCCCTGAGAAGTTAGCCCTGGATGTATCTTTCATTTCTTGGCAAAAATTCCTATTAAGCATGAAAAGTCAAAAGTTGAAACTGACTTCAAATTCGAAAAGCGTATATATATCTAGGTTCCCCCCAGGTTGGGGAAGCCGAAAAACCATCTGTTTTGCGCATGTGACTTCTCCTTCCGGAGTATGCACAGGGTTTATCTCCCATTTCTTGGAAAAAAGCCAATTCAGCAGGAAAGGTCAAAAATTGAAACTGACTTCAAATTCGAAAAGCATGCATATATTCAGGTTCCCCCCAGGTTGGGGAAGCCTAAAAACCATCTGATTTGCACATCTGACCTCTCCTTCAGGAGTTAAAATAGGGTTTACCTCGCATTTCTTGGCAAAAAGCCAATTAAGCATTAAAAGTCAAAAGTTGAAAGTGACTTCAAATTCAAAAAGCATGTATATATACAGGTTCCCCCCAGGTTGAGGAAGCCGAAAAACCATATGTTCTCCGTCTGCGACCTCCCCCTGAGAAGTTAGCCCTGGATGCATCTTGCATTTGTTGGCAAAAATCCAATAAAGCATGAAAATCCTATAAAGCATGAAAAGTCAAAATGTGAAACTGATCTCAAATTCGAAAAGTATACATATATTCAGGTTCCACCCAGGTTGGGGAAGCCAAAAAACCATCTGTTTTCCGGATGCGACCTCCCCCTGAGAAGTTAGCCATGGATGTATCTTGCATTTGTTGGTAAAAATCCAATAAAGCATGAAAAGTGAAAATGTGAAACTGACCTCAAATTCGAAAAGTATACATATATTCAGGTTCCCCCCAGTTTGGGGAATCCGAAAAACCATATGTTTTCCGTCTGCGACCTCCCCCTGAGAAGTTAGCCCTGGATGTATCTTGCATTTGTTGGCAAAAATCCAATAAAGCATGAAAATCCAATAAAGCATGAAAAGTCAAAATGTGAAACTGGCCTCAAATTCGAAAAGTATACATATATTCAGGTTCCCCCAGGTTGAGGAAGCCGAAAAACCATCTGTTTTGCGCATCTGACTTCTCCTTCAGCAGTAAGCACAGGGTTTATCTCGCATTTGTTGGCAAATAGCCAATTAAGCATGAAAAGTCAAAAGTTTCTGGATGTGACCTCCCCCTGAGAATTTAGCCCTGGATGTATCTTCCATTTGTTGGCAAAAATCCAATAAAGCATGAAAAGTCAAAATGTGAAACTGACCTCAAATTCGAAAAGTATACAAATATTCAGGTTCCCCCCAGGTTGGGGAAGCCGAAAAACCATATGTTTTCCGGATGCGACCTCCCCCTGAGAAGTTAGCCCTGGATGTATCTTGCATTTGTTGGCAAAAATCCAATAAAGCATGAAAAGTCAAAATGTGAAACTGACCTCAAATTCGAAAAGTATACATATATTCAGGTTCCCCCCAGGTTGGGGAAGCTGAAAAACCATATGTTTTCCGGATGCGACCTCCCCCTGAGAAGTTAGCCCTGGATGCATCTTGCATTTGTTGGCAAAAATCCAATAAAGCATGAAAATCCAATGAAGCATGAAAAGTCAAAATGTGAACCTGACCTCAAATTCGAAAAGTTTACATATATTCATGATCCCCCCAGGTTGGGAAAGCCGAAAACCCATATGTTTTCCATCTGCGACCTCCCCCTGAGAAGTTAGCCCTGGATGCGTCTTGCATTTGTTGGCAAAAATCCAATAAAGCATGAAAATCCAACAAAGCATGAAAAGTCAAAATGTGAAACTGACATCAAATTCGAAAAGTATACATATATTCAGGTTCCCCCCAGGTTGGGAAAGCCGAAAAACCATCTGTTTTCCGTATGCGACCTCCCCCTGAGAAGTTAGCCATGGATGTATCTTGCATTTGTTGGTAAAAATCCAATAAAGCATGAAAAGTGAAAATGTGAAACTGACCTCAAATTCGAAAAGTATACATATATTCAGGTTCCCCCCAGGTTGGGGAATCCGAAAAACCATATGTTTTCCGTCTGCGACCTCGCCCTGAGAAGTTAGCCCTGGATGTATCTTGCATTTGTTGGCAAAAATCCAATAAAGAATGAAAATCCAATAAAGCATGAAAAGTCAAAATGTGAAACTGGCCTCAAATTCGAAAAGTATACATATATTCAGGTTCCCCCAGGTTGAGGAAGCCGAAAAACCATCTGTTTTGCGCATCTGACTTCTCCTTCAGCAGTAAGCACAGGGTTTATCTCGCATTTGTTGGCAAATAGCCAATTAAGCATGAAAAGTCAAAAGTTTCCGGATGCGACCTCCCCCTGAGAAGTTAGCCATGGATGTATCTTGCATTTGTTGGTAAAAATCCAATAAAGCATGAAAAGTGAAAATGTGAAACTGACCTCAAATTCGAAAAGTATACATATATTCAGGTTCCCCCCAGGTTGGGGAATCCGAAAAACCATATGTTTTCCGTCTGCGACCTCGCCCTGAGAAGTTAGCCCTGGATGTATCTTGCATTTGTTGGCAAAAATCCAATAAAGCATGAAAATCATAAGTTGAAACTTACTTCAAATTCGAAAAGCATATATATATTCAGGTTCCCCCCAGGTTCAGGAAGCCGAAAAGCCATTTGTTTTGCGGATCTGACCTCTCCTTCACGAGTTAGCATAGGGTTTATCTCCCATTTCTTGGAAAAAAGCCAATTCAGCAGGAAATGTCAAAAGTTGAAACTGACTTCAAATTCGAAAAGCATGCGTATATTCAGTTTCCCCCCAGGTTGAGGAAGCCGAAAAACCATCTATTTTGCGGATGTGACTTCTCCTTCATGAATAAACACACGGTTTATCTCGCATTTGTTGGCAAAAAGCCAATTAAGCATGAAAAGTGAAAATGTGAAACTGACCTCAAATTCGAAAAGTATACATATATTCATGATCCCCCCAGGTTGGGGAAGCCGAAAAACCTTATGTTTCCATCTGCAACCTCCCCCTGAGAAGTTAGCCCTGGATGTATCTTACATTTGTTGGCAAAAATCCAATAAAGCATGAAAATCCAATAAAGCATGAAAAGTCAAAATGTGAAACTGACCTCAAATTCGAAAAGTATACATATATTCAGGTTTCCCCCAGGTTGGGAAAGCCGAAAAACCATCTGTTTTCCGGATGCGACCTCCCCCTGAGAAGTTAGCCATGGATGTATCTTGCATTTGTTGGTAAAAATCCAATAAAGCATGAAAAGTGAAAATGTGAAACTGACCTCAAATTCGAAAAGTATACATATATTCAGGTTCCCCCCAGGTTGGGGAATCCGAAAAACCATATGTTTTCCGTCTACGACCTCGCCCTGAGAAGTTAGCCCTAGATGTATCTTGCATTTGTTGGCAAAAATCCAATAAAGCATGAAAATCCAATAAAGCATGAAAAGTCAAAATGTGAAACTGGCCTCAAATTCGAAAAGTATACATATATTCAGGTTCCCCCAGGTTGAGGAAGCCGAAAAACCATCTGTTATGCGCATCTGACTTCTCCTTCAGCAGTAAGCACAGGGTTTATCTCGCATTTGTTGGCAAATAGCCAATTAAGCATGAAAAGTCAAAAGTTTCTGGATGTGACCTCCCCCTGAGAATTTAGCCCTGGATGTATCTTCCATTTGTTGCCAAAAATCCAATAAAGCATGAAAAGTCAAAATGTGAAACTGACCACAAATTCGAAAAGTATACATATATTCAGGTTCCCCCCCAGGTTGGGGAAGCCGAAAAACCATCTGTTTTGCGGATGTGACTTCTCCTTCAGGTGTAAACACAGGGTTTATCTCGCATTTGTTGGCAAAAAGCCAATTAAGCATGAAAATCATAAGTTGAAACTTACTTCAAATTCGAAAAGCATATATATATTCAGGTTCCCCCCAGGTTCAGGAAGCCGAAAAGCCATTTGTTTTGCGGATCTGACCTCTCCTTCACGAGTTAGCATAGGGTTTATCTCCCATTTCTTGGAAAAAAGCCAATTCAGCAGGAGAGGTCAAAAGTTGAAACTGACTTCAAATTCGAAAAGCATGCGTATATTCAGTTTCCCCCCAGGTTGAGGAAGCCGAAAAACCATCTATTTTGCGGATGTGACTTCTCCTTCATGAATAAGCACACAGTTTATCTCGCATTTGTTGGCAAAAAGCCAATTAAGCATGAAAAGTGAAAATGTGAAACTGACCTCAAATTCGAAAAGTATACATATATTCATGATCCCCCCAGGTTGGGGAAGCCGAAAAACCTTATGTTTCCATCTGCAACCTCCCCCTGAGAAGTTAGCCCTGGATGTATCTTACATTTGTTGGCAAAAATCCAATAAAGCATGAAAATCCAATAAAGCATGAAAAGTCAAAATGTGAAACTGATGTCAAATTCGAAAAGTATACATATATTCATGTTCCCTCCAGGTTGGGGAAACCGAAAAACCATATGTTTTCCGTCTGCGACCTCCCCCTGAGAAATTAGCCCTGGTTGTATCTTGCATTTCTTGGCAAAAATCCAATAAAGCATGAAAAGTGAAAATGTGAAACTGACCTCAAATTCGAAAAGTATACATATATTCAGGTACCCCCCCCCTGAGAAGTTAGCCCTGGATGTATCTTTCATTTCTTGGCAAAAATTCCTATTAAGCATGAAAAGTCAAAAGTTGAAACTGACTTCAAATTCGAAAAGCGTACATATATCTAGGTTCCCCCCAGGTTGGGGAAGCCGAAAAACCATCTGTTTTGCGCATGTGACTTCTCCTTCCGGAGTATGCACAGGGTTTATCTCCCATTTCTTGGAAAAAAGCCAATTCAGCAGGAAAGGTCAAAAATTGAAACTGACTTCAAATTCGAAAAGCATGCATATATTCAGGTTCCCCCCAGGTTGGGGAAGCCTAAAAACCATCTGATTTGCACATCTGACCTCTCCTTCAGGAGTTAAAATAGGGTTTACCTCGCATTTCTTGGCAAAAAGCCAATTAAGCATTAAAAGTCAAAAGTTGAAAGTGACTTCAAATTCAAAAAGCATGTATATATACAGGTTCCCCCCAGGTTGAGGAAGCCGAAAAACCATATGTTTTCCGTCTGCGACCTCCCCCTGAGAAGTTAGCCCTGGATGCATCTTGCATTTGTTGGCAAAAATCCAATAAAGCATGAAAATCCAATAAAGCATGAAAAGTCAAAATGTGAAACTGACCTCAAATTCGAAAAGTATACATATATTCAGGTTCCACCCAGGTTGGGGAAGCCGAAAAACCATCTGTTTTCCGGATGCGACCTCCCCCTGAGAAGTTAGCCATGGATGTATCTTGCATTTGTTGGTAAAAATCCAATAAAGCATGAAAAGTGAAAATGTGAAACTGACCTCAAATTCGAAAAGTATACATATATTCAGGTTCCCCCCAGGTTGGGGAATCCGAAAAACCATATGTTTTCCGCCTGCGACCTCCCCCTGAGAAGTTAGCCATGGATGTATCTTGCATTTGTTGGCAAAAATCCAATAAAGCATGAAAAGTCAAAATGTGAAACTGGCCTCAAATTCGAAAAGTATACATATATTCAGGTTCCCCCAGGTTGAGGAAGCCGAAAAACCATCTGTTTTGCGCATCTGACTTCTCCTTCAGCAGTAAGCACAGGGTTTATCTCGCATTTGTTGGCAAATAGCCAATTAAGCATGAAAAGTCAAAAGTTTCTGGATGTGACCTCCCCCTGAGAATTTAGCCCTGGATGTATCTTCCATTTGTTGGCAAAAATCCAATAAAGCATGAAAAGTCAAAATGTGAAACTGACCTCAAATTCGAAAAGTATACAAATATTCAGGTTCCCCCCAGGTTGGGGAAGCCGAAAAACCATATGTTTTCCGGATGCGACCTCCCCCTGAGAAGTTAGCCCTGGATGTATCTTGCATTTGTTGGCAAAAATCCAATAAAGCATGAAAAGTCAAAATGTGAAACTGACCTCAAATTCAAAAAGTATACATATATTCAGGTTCCCCCCAGGTTGGGGAAGCTGAAAAACCATATGTTTTCCGGATGCGACCTCCCCCTGAGAAGTTAGCCCTGGATGCATCTTGCATTTGTTGGCAAAAATCCAATAAAGCATGAAAATCCAATGTGAAACTGACCTCAATTCAAAAAGTATACATATATTCAGGTTCCCCCCAGTTGGGGAAGCTGAAAACCATATGTTTCGGAATGTGCGACCTCCCCTGGAGAAGTTCGCCCGGCGGGGGGGGGGGGGGGGGGGGCATCGAAGGGGGGGAGGGGCGGGGTGGATGCAATCTTGCATTTGTTTGGCAAATCCCAATAAAGCATGAAAATCCAAGAAGCATGAAATTCAAAATGTGGAACCCTGCCCTCAAATTCGAAAAGTTTACATATATTCATGATCCCCCCAGGTTGGGAAAGCCGAAAACCCATATGTTTTCCATCTGCGACCTCCCCCTGAGAAGTTAGCCCTGGATGCGTCTTGCATTTGTTGGCAAAAATCCAATAAAGCATGAAAATCCAACAAAGCATGAAAAGTCAAAATGTGAAACTGACATCAAATTCGAAAAGTATACATATATTCAGGTTCCCCCCAGGTTGGGAAAGCCGAAAAACCATCTGTTTTCCGTATGCGACCTCCCCCTGAGAAGTTAGCCATGGATGTATCTTGCATTTGTTGGTAAAAATCCAATAAAGCATGAAAAGTGAAAATGTGAAACTAACCTCAAATTCGAAAAGTATACATATATTCAGGTTCCCCCCAGGTTGGGGAATCCGAAAAACCACATGTTTTCCGTCTGCGACCTCGCCCTGAAAAGTTAGCCCTGGATGTATCTTGCATTTGTTGGCAAAAATCCAATAAAGAATGAAAATCCAATAAAGCATGAAAAGTCAAAATGTGAAACTGGCCTCAAATTCGAAAAGTATACATATATTCAGGTTCCCCCAGGTTGAGGAAGCCGAAAAACCATCTGTTTTGTGCATCTGACTTCTCCTTCAGCAGTAAGCACAGGGTTTATCTCGCATTTGTTGGCAAATAGCCAATTAAGCATGAAAAGTCAAAAGTTTCTGGATGTGACCTCCCCCTGAGAATTTAGCCCTGGATGTATCTTCCATTTGTTGCCAAAAATCCAATAAAGCATGAAAAGTCAAAATGTGAAACTGACCACAAATTCGAAAAGTATACATATATTCAGCTTCCCCCCCAGGTTGGGGAAGCCGAAAAACCATCTGTTTTGCGGATGTGACTTCTCCTTCAGGTGTAAACACAGGGTTTATCTCGCATTTGTTGGCAAAAAGCCAATTAAGCATGAAAATCATAAGTTGAAACTTACTTCAAATTCGAAAAGCATATATATATTCAGGTTCCCCCCAGGTTCAGGAAGCCGAAAAGCCATTTGTTTTGCGGATCTGACCTCTCCTTCACGAGTTAGCATAGGGTTTATCTCCCATTTCTTGGAAAAAAGCCAATTGAGCAGGAAAGGTCAAAAGTTGAAACTGACTTCAAATTCGAAAAGCATGCGTATATTCAGTTTCCCCCCAGGTTGAGGAAGCCGAAAAACCATCTATTTTGCGGATGTGATTTCTCCTTCATGAATAAGCACACGGTTTATCTCGCATTTGTTGGCAAAAAGCCAATTAAGCATGAAAAGTGAAAATGTGAAACTGACCTCAAATTCGAAAAGTATACATATATTCATGATCCCCCCAGGTTGGGGAAGCCGAAAAACCTTATGTTTACATCTGCAACCTCCCTCTGAGAAGTTAGCCCTGGATGTATCTTACATTTGTTGGCAAAAATCCAATAAAGCATGAAAATCCAATAAAGCATGAAAAGTCAAAATGTGAAACTGACCTCAAATTCGAAAAGTATACATATATTCATGTTCCCCCCAGGTTGGGGAATCCGAAAAACCATATGTTTTCCGGCTGCGACCTCGCCCTGAGAAGTTAGCCCTGGATGTATCTTGCATTTGTTGGCAAAAATCCAATAAAGCATGAAAAGTCAAAATGTGAAACTGACCTCAAATTCGAAAAGTATACAAATATTCAGGTTCCCCCCAGGTTGGGGAAGCCGAAAAACCATATGTTTTCCGGATGCGACCTCCCCCTGAGAAGTTAGCCCTGGATGTATCTTGCATTTGTTGGCAAAAATCCAATAAAGCATGAAAAGTCAAAATGTGAAACTGACCTCAAATTCGAAAAGTATACATATATTCAGGTTCCCCCCAGGTTGGGGAAGCTGAAAAACCATATGTTTTCCGGATGCGACCTCCCCCTGAGAAGTTAGCCCTGGATGCATCTTGCATTTGTTGGCAAAAATCCAATAAAGCATGAAAATCCAATGAAGCATGAAAAGTCAAAATGTGAACCTGACCTCAAATTCGAAAAGTTTACATATATTCATGATCCCCCCAGGTTGGGAAAGCCGAAAACCCATATGTTTTCCATCTGCGACCTCCCCCTGAGAAGTTAGCCCTGGATGCGTCTTGCATTTGTTGGCAAAAATCCAATAAAGCATGAAAATCCAACAAAGCATGAAAAGTCAAAATGTGAAACTGACATCAAATTCGAAAAGTATACATATATTCAGGTTCCCCCCAGGTTGGGAAAGCCGAAAAACCATCTGTTTTCCGGATGCGACCTCCCCCTGAGAAGTTAGCCATGGATGTATCTTGCATTTGTTGGTAAAAATCCAATAAAGCATGAAAAGTGAAAATGTGAAACTGACCTCAAATTCGAAAAGTATACATATATTCAGGTTCCCCCCAGGTTGGGGAATCCGAAAAACCATATGTTTTCCGTCTGCGACCTCGCCCTGAGAAGTTAGCCCTGGATGTATCTTGCATTTGTTGGCAAAAATCCAATAAAGAATGAAAATCCAATAAAGCATGAAAAGTCAAAATGTGAAACTGGCCTCAAATTCGAAAAGTATACATATATTCAGGTTCCCCCAGGTTGAGGAAGCCGAAAAACCATCTGTTTTGTGCATCTGACTTCTCCTTCAGCAGTAAGCACAGGGTTTATCTCGCATTTGTTGGCAAATAGCCAATTAAGCATGAAAAGTCAAAAGTTTCTGGATGTGACCTCCCCCTGAGAATTTAGCCCTGGATGTATCTTCCATTTGTTGCCAAAAATCCAATAAAGCATGAAAAGTCAAAATGTGAAACTGACCACAAATTCGAAAAGTATACATATATTCAGGTTCCCCCAGGTTGAGGAAGCCGAAAAACCATCTGTTTTGTGCATCTGACTTCTCCTTCAGCAGTAAGCACAGGGTTTATCTCGCATTTGTTGGCAAATAGCCAATTAAGCATGAAAAGTCAAAAGTTTCTGGATGTGACCTCCCTCTGAGAAGTTAGCCCTGGATGTATCTTACATTTGTTGGCAAAAATCCAATAAAGCATGAAAATCCAATAAAGCATGAAAAGTCAAAATGTGAAACTGACCTCAAATTCGAAAAGTTTACATATATTCATGATCCCCCCAGGTTGGGAAAGCCGAAAACCCATATGTTTTCCATCTGCGACCTCCCCCTGAGAAGTTAGCCCTGGATGCGTCTTGCATTTGTTGGCAAAAATCCAATAAAGCATGAAAATCCAACAAAGCATGAAAAGTCAAAATGTGAAACTGACATCAAATTCGAAAAGTATACATATATTCAGGTTCCCCCAGGTTGGGGAATCCGAAAAACCATATGTTTTCCGCCTGCGACCTCCCCCTGAGAAGTTAGCCCTGGATGTATCTTGCATTTGTTGGCAAAAATCCAATAAAGCATGAAAATCCAATAAAGCATGAAAAGTCAAAATGTGAAACTGGCCTCAAATTCGAAAAGTATACATATATTCAGGTTCCCCCAGGTTGAGGAAGCCGAAAAACCATCTGTTTTGCGCATCTGACTTCTCCTTCAGCAGTAAGCACAGGGTTTATCTCGCATTTGTTGGCAAATAGCCAATTAAGCATGAAAAGTCAAAAGTTTCTGGATGTGACCTCCCCCTGAGAATTTAGCCCTGGATGTATCTTCCATTTGTTGGCAAAAATCCAATAAAGCATGAAAAGTCAAAATGTGAAACTGACCTCAAATTCGAAAAGTATACATATATTCAGGTTCCCCCCAGGTTGGGAAAGCCGAAAAACCATCTGTTTTCCGGATGCGACCTCCCCCTGAGAAGTTAGCCATGGATGTATCTTGCATTTGTTGGTAAAAATCCAATAAAGCATGAAAAGTGAAAATGTGAAACTGACCTCAAATTCGAAAAGTATACATATATTCAGGTTCCCCCCAGGTTGGGGAATCCGAAAAACCATATGTTTTCCGTCTGCGACCTCGCCCTGAGAAGTTAGCCCTGGATGTATCTTGCATTTGTTGGCAAAAATCCAATAAAGCATGAAAATCATAAGTTGAAACTTACTTCAAATTCGAAAAGCATATATATATTCAGCTTCCCCCCCAGGTTGGGGAAGCCGAAAAACCATCTGTTTTGCGGATATGACTTCTCCTTCAGGTGTAAACACAGGGTTTATCTCGCATTTGTTGGCAAAAAGCCAATTAAGCATGAAAATCATAAGTTGAAACTTACTTCAAATTCGAAAAGCATATATATATTCAGGTTCCCCCCAGGTTCAGGAAGCCGAAAAGCCATTTGTTTTGCGGATCTGACCTCTCCTTCACGAGTTAGCATAGGGTTTATCTCCCATTTCTTGGAAAAAAGCCAATTCAGCAGGAAAGGTCAAAAGTTGAAACTGACTTCAAATTCGAAAAGCATGCGTATATTCAGTTTCCCCCCAGGTTGAGGAAGCCGAAAATCCATCTATTTTGCGGATGTGACTTCTCCTTCATGAATAAGCACACGGTTTATCTCGCATTTGTTGGCAAAAAGCCAATTAAGCATGAAAAGTGAAAATGTGAAACTGACCTCAAATTCGAAAAGTATACATATATTCATGATCCCCCCAGGTTGGGGAAGCCGAAAAACCTTATGTTTACATCTGCAACCTCCCCCTGAGAAGTTAGCCCTGGATGTATCTTACATTTGTTGGCAAAAATCCAATAAAGCATGAAAATCCAATAAAGCATGAAAAGTCAAAATGTGAAACTGACCTCAAATTCGAAAAGTATACATATATTCAGGTTCCCCCAGGTTGGGAAAGCCGAAAAACCATCTGTTTTCCGGATGCGACCTCCCCCTGAGAAGTTAGCCCTGGATGTATCTTGCATTTCTTGGTAAAAATCCAATAAAGCATGAAAAGTCAAAATGTGAAACTGACCACAAATTCGAAAAGTATACATATATTCAGCTTCCCCCCCAGGTTGGGGAAGCCGAAAAACCATCTGTTTTGCGGATGTGACTTCTCCTTCAGGTGTAAACACAGGGTTTATCTCGCATTTGTTGGCAAAAAGCCAATTAAGCATGAAAATCATAAGTTGAAACTTACTTCAAATTCGAAAAGCATATATATCTATTTTGCGGATGTGACTTCTCCTTCATGAATAAGCACACGGTTTATCTCGCATTTGTTGGCAAAAAGCCAATTAAGCATGAAAAGTGAAAATGTGAAACTGACCTCAAATTCGAAAAGTATACATATATTCATGATCCCCCCAGGTTGGGGAAGCCGAAAAACCTTATGTTTCCATCTGCAACGTCCCCCTGAGAAGTTAGCCCTGGATGTATCTTACATTTGTTGGCAAAAATCCAATAAAGCATGAAAAGTCAAAATGTGAAACTGATGTCAAATTCGAAAAGTATACATATATTCAGGTTCCACCCAGGTTGGGGAAGCCGAAAAACCATATGTTTTCCGTCTGCGACCTCCCCCTGAGAAATTAGCCCTGGTTGTATCTTGCATTTGTTGGCAAAAATCCAATAAAGCATGAAAAGTGAAAATGTGAAACTGACCTCAAATTTGAAAAGTATACATATATTCAGGTACCCCCCCCCCTGAGAAGTTAGCCCTGGATGTATCTTTCATTTCTTGGCAAAAATTCCTATTAAGCATGAAAAGTCAAAAGTTGAAACTGACTTCAAATTCGAAAAGCGTACATATATATAGGTTCCCCCCAGGTTGGGGAAGCCGAAAAACCATCTGTTTTGCGCATGTGACTTCTCCTTCCGGAGTATGCACAGGGTTTATCTCCCATTTCTTGGAAAAAAGCCAATTCAGCAGGAAAGGTCAAAAATTGAAACTGACTTCAAATTCGAAAAGCATGCATATATTCAGGTTCCCCCCAGGTTGGGGAAGCCTAAAAACCATCTGATTTGCACATCTGACCTCTCCTTCAGGAGTTAAAATAGGGTTTACCTCGCATTTCTTGGCAAAAAGCCAATTAAGCATTAAAAGTCAAAAGTTGAAAGTGACTTCAAATTCAAAAAGCATGTATATATACAGGTTCCCCCCAGGTTGAGGAAGCCGAAAAACCATATGTTCTCCGTCTGCGACCTCCCCCTGAGAAGTTAGCCCTGGATGCATCTTGCATTTGTTGGCAAAAATCCAATAAAGCATGAAAATCCTATAAAGCATGAAAAGTCAAAATGTGAAACTGATCTCAAATTCGAAAAGTATACATATATTCAGGTTCCACCCAGGTTGGGGAAGCCAAAAAACCATCTGTTTTCCGGATGCGACCTCCCCCTGAGAAGTTAGCCATGGATGTATCTTGCATTTGTTGGTAAAAATCCAATAAAGCATGAAAAGTGAAAATGTGAAACTGACCTCAAATTCGAAAAGTATACATATATTCAGGTTCCCCCCAGGTGGGGGAATCCGAAAAACCATATGTTTTCCGCCTGCGACCTCCCCCTAAGTTAGCCCTGGATGTATCTTGCATTTGTTGGTAAAAATCCAATAAAGCATGAAAAGTCAAAATGTGAAACTGGCCTCAAATTCGAAAAGTATACATATATTCAGGTTCCCCCAGGTTGAGGAAGCCGAAAAACCATCTGTTTTGCGCATCTGACTTCTCCTTCAGCAGTAAGCACAGGGTTTATCTCGCATTTGTTGGCAAATAGCCAATTAAGCATGAAAAGTCGAAAGTTTCTGGATGTGACCTCCCCCTGAGAATTTAGCCCTGGATGTATCTTCCATTTGTTGGCAAAAATCCAATAAAGCATGAAAAGTCAAAATGTGAAACTGACCTCAAATTCGAAAAGTATACATATATTCAGGTTCCCCCCAGGTTGGGAAAGCCGAAAAACCATCTGTTTTCCGGATGCGACCTCCCCTGAGAAGTTATGAGCCCTGATGTATCTTGCATTTGTTGGCAAAAATCCATAAAGCTGAAAAGTCAAAATGTGAAACTGACCTCAAATTCGAAAAGTATACATATATTCAGGTTCCCCCCAGGTTGGGGAAGCCGAAAAACCATATGTTTTCCGTCTGCGACCTCCCCCTGAGAAGTTAGCCCTGGTTGTATCTTGCATTTGTTGGCAAAAATCCAATAAAGCATGAAAAGTCAAAATGTGAACCTGACCTCAAATTCGAAAAAGTATACATATATTCATGTTCCCCCCAGGTTGGGGAAGCCAAAAAACCCTATGTTTTCCATCTGCGACCTCCCCCTGAGAAGTTAGCCCTGGTTGTATCTTGCATTTGTTGGCAAAAATCCAATAAAGCATGAAAATCCAATAAAGCATGAAAAGTCAAAATGTGAACCTGACCTCAAATTCGAAAAGTTTACATATATTTATGATCCCCCCAGGTTGGGAAAGCCGAAAACCCATATGTTTTCCATCTGCGACCTCCCCCTGAGAAGTTAGCCCTGGATGCGTCTTGCATTTGTTGGCAAAAATCCAATAAAGCATGAAAATCCAACAAAGCATGAAAAGTCAAAATGTGAAACTGACATCAAATTCGAAAAGTATACATATATTCAGGTTCCCCCCAGGTTGGGAAAGCCGAAAAACCATCTGTTTTCCGGATGCGACCTCCCCCTGAGAAGTTAGCCATGGATGTATCTTGCATTTGTTGGTAAAAATCCAATAAAGCATGAAAAGTGAAAATGTGAAACTGACCTCAAATTCGAAAAGTATACATATATTCAGGTTCCCCCCAGGTTGGGGAATCCGAAAAACCATATGTTTTCCGTCTGCGACCTCGCGCTGAGAAGTTAGCCCTGGATGTATCTTGCATTTGTTGGCAAAAATCCAATAAATATGGAAATCCCAATAAGCATTAAAATCAAAAATGTAACTGGCGCTCAATTTCGAAAAAGTATACATATATGTCCAGGTTCCCCCAGTTTGAGGAAGCCGAAAAAAAAACCATCTGTTTTGTGGCATCTGACTCTCCTCAGCAGTAAGCACAGGGTTTATCTCGCATTTGTTGGCAAATAGCCAATTAAGCATGAAAAGTCAAAAGTTTCTGGATGTGACCTCCCCCTGAGAATTTAGCCCTGGATGTATCTTCCATTTGTTGCCAAAAATCCAATAAAGCATGAAAAGTCAAAATGTGAAACTGACCACAAATTCGAAAAGTATACATATATTCAGGTTCCCCCAGGTTGAGGAAGCCGAAAAACCATCTGTTTTGTGCATCTGACTTCTCCTTCAGCAGTAAGCACAGGGTTTATCTCGCATTTGTTGGCAAATAGCCAATTAAGCATGAAAAGTCAAAAGTTTCTGGATGTGACCTCCCTCTGAGAAGTTAGCCCTGGATGTATCTTACATTTGTTGGCAAAAATCCAATAAAGCATGAAAATCCAATAAAGCATGAAAAGTCAAAATGTGAAACTGACCTCAAATTCGAAAAGTTTACATATATTCATGATCCCCCCAGGTTGGGAAAGCCGAAAACCCATATGTTTTCCATCTGCGACCTCCCCCTGAGAAGTTAGCCCTGCATGTATCTTGCATTTGTTGGCAAAAATCCAATAAAGCATGAAAAGTCAAAATGTGAAATTGACCTCAAATTCGAAAAGTATACATATATTCAGGTTCCTCCCAGGTTGGGGAAGCCGAAAAACCATATGTTTTCCATCTGCAACCTCCCCCTGATACGTTAGCCCTGGATGTATCTTGCATTTGTTGGCAAAAATCCAATAAAGCATGAGAATCCAATAAAGCATGAAAAGTCAAAATGTGAACCTGACCTCAAATTCGAAAAGTTTACATATATTCATGATCCCCCCAGGTTGGGGAAGCCGAAAAACCATATATTTTCCGTCTGCGACCTCCCCCTGAGAAGTTAGCCATGGATGTATCTTGCATTTGTTGGCAAAAATCCAATAAAGCATGAAAATCAAAATGTGAAACTGACCTCAAATTCGAAAGGTATACATATATTCAGGTTCCCTCCAGGTTGGGGAAGCAGAAAAACCATATGTTTTCCGTCTGCGACCTCCCCCTGAGAAGTTAGCCATGGATGTATCTTGCATTTGTTGGTAAAAATCCAATAAAGCATGAAAAGTGAAAATGTGAAACTGACCTCAAATTTGAAAAGTATACATATATTCAGGTTCCCCCCAGGTTGGGGAATCCGAAAAACCATATGTTTTCCGTCTGCGACCTCGCCCTGAGAAGTTAGCCCTGGATGTATCTTGCATTTGTTGGCAAAAATCCAATAAAGCATGAAAATCATAAGTTGAATCTTACTTCAAATTCGAAAAGCATATATATATTCAGGTTCCCCCCAGGTTCAGGAAGCCGAAAAGCCATTTGTTTTGCGGATCTGACCTCTCCTTCACGAGTTAGCATAGGGTTTATCTCCCATTTCTTGAAAAAAAGCCAATTCAGCAGGAAAGGTCAAAAGTTGAAACTGACTTCAAATTCGAACAGCATGCATATATTCAGGTTCCCCCCAGGTTGGGAAAGCCGAAAAACCATCTTTTTTATGCATCTGACTTCTCCTTCACGAGTTAGCATAGGGTTTATCTCCCATTTGTTGGCAAATAGCCAATTCAGCATCAAAGGTCAAAAGTTGAAACTGACTTCAAATTCGAAAACCATGCATATATTCAGGTTCCCCCCAGGTTGGGGAAGCCGAAAAACCATATGTTTTCCGGATGCGACCGCCCTCTGAGAAGTTAGGCCTCGATGTATCTTGCATTTGTTGGCAAAAATCCAATAAAGCATGAAAAGTGAAAATGTGAAACTGTCCTCAAATTCAAAAAGTATACATATATTCAGTTTCCCCCCCAGGTTGGGGAAGCCGAAAAACCATCTGTTTTGCACATCTGACCTCTCCTTCAGCAGTTAGCACAGGGTTTATATCGCATTTGTTGGCAAATAGCCAATTACGCATGAAGTCAAAAGTTGAAACTGACTTCAAAATTCGAAAAGCATGCATTAGTCAGGTTCCCCCCAGGTTGGGGAAGCCAAAAACCATTTGTTTTGCGAGATGTTACTTCTCCTTCAGGAGTACGCACAGGCTTTATCTCGCATTTGGTGGCAAAAAGCCAATTAGCATGAAAGGTCAAAATTTCGAACTGACTGCAAATTCGAAAAGGATGCATATATTCAGGTTCCCCCCAGGTTGGGGAAGCCGAAAAACCATCTGTTTTGCGGATGTGACTTCTCCTTCAGGAGTAAGCACAGGGTTTATCTCGCATTTCTTGGCAAAAAGACAATTAAGCATGAAAAGTCAAAAGTTGAAACTGACTTCAAATTCGAACAGCATGCATATATTCAGGTCCCCCCCAGGTTGGGAAAGCCGAAAAACCATCTTTTTTATGCATCTGACTTCTCCTTCACGAGTTAGCATAGGGTTTATCTCCCATTTGTTGGCAAATAGCCAATTCAGCATGAAAGGTCAAAAGTTGAAACTGACTTCAAATTCGAAAACCATGCATATATTCAGGTTCCCCCCAGGTTGGGGAAGCCGAAAAACCATATGTTTTCCGGATGCGACCGCCCTCTGAGAAGTTAGGCCTCGATGTATCTTGCATTTGTTGGCAAAAATCCAATAAAGCATGAAAAGTGAAAATGTGAAACTGTCCTCAAATTCAAAAAGTATACATATATTCAGTTTCCCCCCCCAGGTTGGGGAAGCCGAAAAACCATCTGTTTTGCACATCTGACCTCTCCTTCAGCAGTTAGCACAGGGTTTATATCGCATTTGTTGGCAAAAAGCCAATTAAGCATGAAAAGTCAAAAGTTGAAACTGACTTCAAATTCGAAAAGCATGCATATATTCAGGTTCCCCCCAGGTTGGGGAAGCCGAAAAACCATATGTTTTCCGTCTGCGACCTCGCCCTGAAAAGTTAGCCCTGGATGTATCTTGCATTTGTTGGCAAAAATCCAATAAAGCATGAAAATCCAATAAAGCATGAAAAGTCAAAATGTGAAACTGGCCTCAAATTCGAAAAGTATACATATATTCAGGTTCCCCCAGGTTGAGGAAGCCGAAAAACCATCTGTTATGCGCATCTGACTTCTCCTTCAGCAGTAAGCACAGGGTTTATCTTTCATTTGTTGGCAAATAGCCAATTAAGCATGAAAAGTCAAAAGTTTCTGGATGTGACCTCCCCCTGAGAATTTAGCCCTGGATGTATCTTCCATTTGTTGCCAAAAATCCAATAAAGCATGAAAAGTCAAAATGTGAAACTGACCTCAAATTCGAAAAGTATACATATATTCAGGTTCCCCCCAGGTTGGGGAAGCCGAAAAACCGTATGTTTTCCGGATGCGACCTCCCCCTGAGAAGTTAGCCCTGGATGTATCTTGCATTTCTTGGTAAAAATCCAATAAAGCATGAAAAGTCAAAATGTGAAACTGACCACAAATTCGAAAAGTATACATATATTCAGGTTCCCCCCCAGGTTGGGGAAGCCGAAAAACCATCTGTTTTGCGGATGTGACTTCTCCTTCAGGTGTAAACACAGGGTTTATCTCGCATTTGTTGGCAAAAAGCCAATTAAGCATGAAAATCATAAGTTGAAACTTACTTCAAATTCGAAAAGCATATATATATTCAGGTTCCCCCCAGGTTCAGGAAGCCGAAAAGCCATTTGTTTTGCGGATCTGACCTCTCCTTCACGAGTTAGCATAGGGGTTATCTCCCATTTCTTGGAAAAAAGCCAATTCAGCAGGAAATGTCAAAAGTTGAAACTGACTTCAAATTCGAAAAGCATGCGTATATTCAGTTTCCCCCCAGGTTGAGGAAGCCGAAAAACCATCTATTTTGCGGATGTGACTTCTCCTTCATGAATAAGCACACGGTTTATCTCGCATTTGTTGGCAAAAAGCCAATTAAGCATGAAAAGTGAAAATGTGAAACTGACCTCAAATTCGAAAAGTATACATATATTCATGATCCCCCCAGGTTGGGGAAGCCGAAAAACCTTATGTTTACATCTGCAACCTCCCCCTGAGAAGTTAGCCCTGGATGTATCTTACATTTGTTGGCAAAAATCCAATAAAGCATGAAAATCCAATAAAGCATGAAAAGTCAAAATGTGAAACTGACCTCAAATTCGAAAAGTATACATATATTCAGGTTCCCCCCAGGTTGCGGAAGCTGAAAAACCATATGTTTTCCGGATGCGACCTCCCCCTGAGAAGTTAGCCCTCGATGCATCTTGCATTTGTTGGCAAAAATCCAATAAAGCATGAAAATCCAATGAAGCATGAAAAGTCAAAATGTGAACCTGACCTCAAATTCGAAAAGTTTACATATATTCATGATCCCCCCAGGTTGGGAAAGCCGAAAACCCATATGTTTTCCGTCTGCGACCTCCCCCTGAGAAGTTAGCCCTGGATGCGTCTTGCATTTGTTGGCAAAAATCCAATAAAGCATGAAAATCCAACAAAGCATGAAAAGTCAAAATGTGAAACTGACATCAAATTCGAAAAGTATACATATATTCAGGTTCCCCCCAGGTTGGGAAAGCCGAAAAACCATCTGTTTTCCGTATGCGACCTCCCCCTGAGAAGTTAGCCATGGATGTATCTTGCATTTGTTGGTAAAAATCCAATAAAGCATGAAAAGTGAAAATGTGAAACTAACCTCAATTCGAAAAGTAACATACATTCAGGTTTACCCCCAGTGGGAATCCGAAAAAACAATGTGCTTCCGTCAGGCGACTCGCGATGAGAAGTTGCCCTGGATTTATCTTGAATTTGCTGGCAAAAAATCCAATTAAAGAATGAAATCCAATAAAGCATGAAAAGTCACAAATGTGAAAATGGCCCCTCAAATCGAAACAGTATACATATAATAGGTTCCCCCAGGTTGTGTGGAAGCCGAAAAACCATCTGTTGCGCATATGAATTCCCCTCAGCCGTAAGAACAGGGTTATCTGCATGTCGGCAAATAGCCAATAAGCATGAAAAGTCAAAAGTATCCGGCAGTGACCTCCCCCTGATACGTTAGCCCTGGATGTATCTTGCATTTGTTGGCAAAAATCCAATAAAGCATGAGAATCCAATAAAGCATGAAAAGTCAAAATGTGAACCTGACCTCAAATTCGAAAAGTTTACATATATTCATGATCCCCCCAGGTTGGGGAAGCCGAAAAACCATATATTTTCCGTCTGCGACCTCCCCCTGAGAAGTTAGCCATGGATGTATCTTGCATTTGTTGGCAAAAATCCAATAAAGCATGAAAATCAAAATGTGAAACTGACCTCAAATTCGAAAGGTATACATATATTCAGGTTCCCTCCAGGTTGGGGAAGCAGAAAAACCATATGTTTTCCGTCTGCGACCTCCCCCTGAGAAGTTAGCCATGGATGTATCTTGCATTTGTTGGTAAAAATCCAATAAAGCATGAAAAGTGAAAATGTGAAACTGACCTCAAATTTGAAAAGTATACATATATTCAGGTTCCCCCCAGGTTGGGGAATCCGAAAAACCATATGTTTTCCGTCTGCGACCTCGCCCTGAGAAGTTAGCCCTGGATGTGTCTTGCATTTGTTGGCAAAAATCCAATAAAGCATGAAAATCATAAGTTGAAACTTACTTCAAATTCGAAAAGCATATATATATTCAGGTTCCCCCCAGGTTCAGGAAGCCGAAAAGCCATTTGTTTTGCGGATCTGACCTCTCCTTCACGAGTTAGCATAGGGTTTATCTCCCATTTCTTGAAAAAAAGCCAATTCAGCAGGAAAGGTCAAAAGTTGAAACTGACTTCAAATTCGAAAAGGATGCATATATTCAGGTTCCCCCCAGGTTGGGGAAGCCGAAAAACCATCTGTTTTGCGGATGTGACTTCTCCTTCAGGAGTAAGCACAGGGTTTATCTCGCATTTCTTGGCAAAAAGACAATTAAGCATGAAAAGTCAAAAGTTGAAACTGACTTCAAATTCGAACAGCATGCATATATTCAGGTCCCCCCCAGGTTGGGAAAGCCGAAAAACCATCTTTTTTATGCATCTGACTTCTCCTTCACGAGTTAGCATAGGGTTTATCTCCCATTTGTTGGCAAATAGCCAATTCAGCATGAAAGGTCAAAAGTTGAAACTGACTTCAAATTCGAAAACCATGCATATATTCAGGTTCCCCCCAGGTTGGGGAAGCCGAAAAACCATATGTTTTCCGGATGCGACCGCCCTCTGAGAAGTTAGGCCTCGATGTATCTTGCATTTGTTGGCAAAAATCCAATAAAGCATGAAAAGTGAAAATGTGAAACTGTCCTCAAATTCAAAAAGTATACATATATTCAGTTTCCCCCCCCAGGTTGGGGAAGCCGAAAAACCATCTGTTTTGCACATCTGACCTCTCCTTCAGCAGTTAGCACAGGGTTTATATCGCATTTGTTGGCAAAAAGCCAATTAAGCATGAAAAGTCAAAAGTTGAAACTGACTTCAAATTCGAAAAGCATGCATATATTCAGGTTCCCCCCAGGTTGGGGAAGCCGAAAAACCATTTGTTTTGCGGATGTGACTTCTCCTTCAGGAGTAAGCACAGGCTTTATCTCGCATTTGTTGGCAAAAAGCCAATTAAGCATGAAAAGTCAAAATTTCAAACTGACTTCAAATTCGAAAAGGATGCATATATTCAGGTTCCCCCCAGGTTGGGGAAGCCGAAAAACCATATGTTTTCCGTCTGCGACCTCGCCCTGAGAAGTTAGCCCTGGATGTATCTTGCATTTGTTGGCAAAAATCCAATAAAGCATGAAAATCATAAGTTGAAACTTACTTCAAATTCGAAAAGCATATATATATTCAGGTTCCCCCCAGGTTCAGGAAGCCGAAAAACCATTTGTTTTGCGGATGTGACTTCTCCTTCAGGAGTAAGCACAGGCTTTATCTCGCATTTGTTGGCAAAAAGCCAATTAAGCATGAAAAGTCAAAATTTCAAACTGACTTCAAATTCGAAAAGGATGCATATATTCAGGTTCCCCCCAGGTTGGGGAAGCCGAAAAACCATATGTTTTCCGTCTGCGACCTCGCCCTGAGAAGTTAGCCCTGGATGTATCTTGCATTTGTTGGCAAAAATCCAATAAAGCATGAAAATCATAAGTTGAAACTTACTTCAAATTCGAAAAGCATATATATATTCAGGTTCCCCCCAGGTTCAGGAAGCCGAAAAGCCATTTGTTTTGCGGATCTGACCTCTCCTTCACGAGTTAGCATAGGGTTTATCTCCCATTTCTTGGAAAAAAGCCAATTCAGCAGGAAATGTCAAAAGTTGAAACTGACTTCAAATTCGAAAAGCATGCGTATATTCAGTTTCCCCCCAGGTTGAGGAAGCCGAAAAACCATCTATTTTGCGGATGTGACTTCTCCTTCATGAATAAACACACGGTTTATCTCGCATTTGTTGGCAAAAAGCCAATTAAGCATGAAAAGTGAAAATGTGAAACTGACCTCAAATTCGAAAAGTATACATATATTCATGATCCCCCCAGGTTGGGGAAGCCGAAAAACCTTATGTTTCCATCTGCAACCTCCCCCTGAGAAGTTAGCCCTGGATGTATCTTACATTTGTTGGCAAAAATCCAATAAAGCATGAAAATCCAATAAAGCATGAAAAGTCAAAATGTGAAACTGACCTCAAATTCGAAAAGTATACATATATTCAGGTTTCCCCCAGGTTGGGAAAGCCGAAAAACCATCTGTTTTCCGGATGCGACCTCCCCCTGAGAAGTTAGCCATGGATGTATCTTGCATTTGTTGGTAAAAATCCAATAAAGCATGAAAAGTGAAAATGTGAAACTGACCTCAAATTCGAAAAGTATACATATATTCAGGTTCCCCCCAGGTTGGGGAATCCGAAAAACCATATGTTTTCCGTCTACGACCTCGCCCTGAGAAGTTAGCCCTAGATGTATCTTGCATTTGTTGGCAAAAATCCAATAAAGCATGAAAATCCAATAAAGCATGAAAAGTCAAAATGTGAAACTGGCCTCAAATTCGAAAAGTATACATATATTCAGGTTCCCCCAGGTTGAGGAAGCCGAAAAACCATCTGTTATGCGCATCTGACTTCTCCTTCAGCAGTAAGCACAGGGTTTATCTCGCATTTGTTGGCAAATAGCCAATTAAGCATGAAAAGTCAAAAGTTTCCGGATGCGACCTCCCACTGAGAAGTTAGCCCTGGATGTATCTTGCATTTCTTGGTAAAAATCCAATAAAGCATGAAAAGTCAAAATGTGAAACTGACCACAAATTCGAAAAGTATACATATATTCAGGTTCCCCCCCAGGTTGGGGAAGCCGAAAAACCATCTGTTTTGCGGATGTGACTTCTCCTTCAGGTGTAAACACAGGGTTTATCTCGCATTTGTTGGCAAAAAGACAATTAAGCATGAAAATCATAAGTTGAAACTTACTTCAAATTCGAAAAGCATATATATATTCAGGTTCCCCCCAGGTTCAGGAAGCCGAAAAGCCATTTGTTTTGCGGATCTGACCTCTCCTTCATGAGTTAGCATAGGGTTTATCTCCCATTTCTTGGAAAAAAGCCAATTCAGCAGGAAAGGTCAAAAGTTGAAACTGACTTCAAATTCGAAAAGCATGCGTATATTCAGTTTCCCCCCAGGTTGAGGAAGCCGAAAAACCATCTATTTTGCGGATGTGACTTCTCCTTCATGAATAAGCACACGGTTTATCTCGCATTTGTTGGCAAAAAGCCAATTAAGCATGAAAAGTGAAAATGTGAAACTGACCTCAAATTCAAAAAGTATACATATATTCATGATCCCCCCAGGTTGGGGAAGCCGAAAAACCTTATGTTTCCATCTGCAACCTCCCCCTGAGAAGTTAGCCCTGGATGTATCTTACATTTGTTGGCAAAAATCCAATAAAGCATGAAAATCCAATAAAGCATGAAAAGTCAAAATGTGAAACTGATGTCAAATTCGAAAAGTATACATATATTCATGTTCCCTCCAGGTTGGGGAAACCGAAAAACCATATGTTTTCCGTCTGCGACCTCCCCCTGAGAAATTAGCCCTGGTTGTATCTTGCATTTGTTGGCAAAAATCCAATAAAGCATGAAAAGTGAAAATGTGAAACTGACCTCAAATTCAAAAAGTATACATATATTCAGGTACCCCCCCCCCCTGAGAAGTTAGCCCTGGATGTATCTTTCATTTCTTGGCAAAAATTCCTATTAAGCATGAAAAGTCAAAAGTTGAAACTGACTTCAAATTCGAAAAGCGTACATATATATAGGTTCCCCCCAGGTTGGGGAAGCCGAAAAACCATCTGTTTTGCGCATGTGACTTCTCCTTCCGGAGTATGCACAGGGTTTATCTCCCATTTCTTGGAAAAAAGCCAATTCAGCAGGAAAGGTCAAAAATTGAAACTGACTTCAAATTCGAAAAGCATGCATATATTCAGGTTCCCCCCAGGTTGGGGAAGCCTAAAAACCATCTGATTTGCACATCTGACCTCTCCTTCAGGAGTTAAAATAGGGTTTACCTCGCATTTCTTGGCAAAAAGCCAATTAAGCATTAAAAGTCAAAAGTTGAAAGTGACTTCAAATTCAAAAAGCATGTATATATACAGGTTCCCCCCAGGTTGAGGAAGCCGAAAAACCATATGTTCTCCGTCTGCGACCTCCCCCTGAGAAGTTAGCCCTGGATGCATCTTGCATTTGTTGGCAAAAATCCAATAAAGCATGAAAATCCAATAAAGCATGAAAAGTCAAAATGTGAAACTGATCTCAAATTCGAAAAGTATACATATATTCAGGTTCCACCCAGGTTGGGGAAGCCGAAAAACCATCTGTTTTCCGGATGCGACCTCCCCCTGAGAAGTTAGCCATGGATGTATCTTGCATTTGTTGTTAAAAATCCAATAAAGCATGAAAAGTGAAAATGTGAAACTGACCTCAAATTCGAAAAGTATACATATATTCAGGTTCCCCCCAGGTTGGGGAATCCGAAAAACCATATGTTTTCCGCCTGCGACCTCCCCCTGAGAAGTTAGCCATGGATGTATCTTGCATTTGTTGGCAAAAATCCAATAAAGCATGAAAAGTCAAAATGTGAAACTGGCCTCAAATTCGAAAAGTATACATATATTCAGGTTCCCCCAGGTTGAGGAAGCCGAAAAACCATCTGTTTTGCGCATCTGACTTCTCCTTCAGCAGTAAGCACAGGCTTTATCTCGCATTTGTTGGCAAATAGCCAATTAAGCATGAAAAGTCAAAAGTTTCTGGATGTGACCTCCCCCTGAGAATTTAGCCCTGGATGTATCTTCCATTTGTTGGCAAAAATCCAATAAAGCATGAAAAGTCAAAATGTGAAACTGACCTCAAATTCGAAAAGTATACATATATTCAGGTTTCCCCCAGGTTGCGGAAGCTGAAAAACATCTGGTTTCCGGATGCGACCCACCCCTGAGAAGTTAGCCTGGATGTATCTTGCATTCTTCGGTAAAAATCCAATAAAGCATGAAAAGTCAAAAATGTGAAATATGACCTCAAATTCGAAATGTATACATATATTCAGGTTCCCCCCAGGTTGGGGAATCCGAAAAACCATATGTTTTGCGTCTGCGACCTCCCCCTGAGAAGTTAGCCCTGGATGTATTTTGCATTTGTTGGGAAAAATCCAATAAAGCATGAAAAGGCAAAATGTGAACCTGACCTCAAATTCGAAAAGTATACATATATTCATGTTCCCCCCAGGCTGGAGAAGCCGAACAAATAAACACCATCTGTTTTGCGGATGGACTTGTCATTCAGGTGTAAACACAGGGTTCTCGCATCTTAGTTGGCAAAAAGACAATTAAAGCCTGAAAAGCATAAGTTGGAATGAAACTTACTTCAAATCGAAATTATACATATATTCAGTTCCCCCCAGGGTTGAGGAAGCCGAAAAAAAACAATATATTTGCGGCATGTGCTGACTTCGCATTTCATGAATAACGCCACGGTTATCTCGCATTTGTTGGCAAAAAGCCAAATTAATGAAGGTGAAAACAGTGAAAATGTGAAACTGCCTCAAATTCGAAAAAGATAAATATAGTCATGATCCCTCCAGGTTGGGGAAACCGAAAAACCATGTTTTCCGTCTGCGACCTCCCCCTGAGAAATTAGCCCTGGTTGTATCTTGCATTTGTTGGCAAAAATCCAATAAAGCATGAAAAGTGAAAATGTGAAACTGACCTCAAATTCGAAAAGTTTACATCTATTCAGGTACCCCCCCCCCTGAGAAGTTAGCCCTGGATGTATCTTTCATTTCTTGGCAAAAATCCAATTAAGTATGAAAAGTCAAAAGTTGAAACTGACTTCAAATTCGAAAAGCGTACATATATCTAGGTTCCCCCCAGGTTGGGGAAGCCGAAAAACCATCTGTTTTGCGCATGTGACTTCTCCTTCCGGAGTATGCACAGGGTTTATCTCCCATTTCTTGGAAAAAACCCAATTCAGCAGGAAAGGTCAAAAATTGAAACTGACTTCAAATTCGAAAAGCATGCATATATTCAGGTTCCCCCCAGGTTGGGGAAGCCTAAAAACCATCTGATTTGCACATCTGACCTCTCCTTCAGGAGTTAAAATAGGGTTTACCTTGCATTTCTTGGCAAAAAGCCAATTAAGCATTAAAAGTCAAAAGTTGAAAGTGACTTCAAATTCAAAAAGCATGTATATATACAGGTTCCCCCCACGTTGAGGAAGCCGAAAAACCATATGTTTTCCGTCTGCGACCTCCCCCTGAGAAGTTAGCCCTGGATGCATCTTGCATTTGTTGGCAAAAATCCAATAAAGCATGAAAAGTCAAAATGTGAAACTGACCTCAAATTCGAAAAGTATACATATATTCAGGTTCCCCCCAGGTTGCGGAAGCCGAAAAACCATCTGTTTTGCGCATCTGACTTCTCCTTCAGCAGTAAGCACAGGGTTTATCTCGCATTTGTTGGCAAATAGCCAATTAAGCATGAAAAGTCAAAAGTTTCTGGATGTGACCTCCCCCTGAGAATTTAGCCCTGGATGTATCTTCCATTTGTTGGCAAAAATCCAATAAAGCATGAAAAGTCAAAATGTGAAACTGACCTCAAATTCAAAAAGTATACATATATTCAGGTTCCCCCCAGGTTGGGGAAGCCGAAAAACCATATGTTTTCCGGATGCGACCTCCCCCTGAGAAGTTAGCCCTGGAGGTATCTTGCATTTGTTGGCAAAAATCCAATAAAGCATGAAAAGTCAAAATGTGAAACTGACCTCAAATTCGAAAAGTATACATATATTCAGGTTCCCCCCAGGTTGCGGAAGCTGAAAAACCATATGTTTTCCGGATGCGACCTCCCCCTGAGAAGTTAGCCCTGGATGCATCTTGCATTTGTTGGCAAAAATCCAATAAAGCATGAAAATCCAATGAAGCATGAAAAGTCAAAATGTGAACCTGACCTCAAATTCGAAAAGTTTACATATATTCATGATCCCCCCAGGTTGGGGAAGCCGAAAAACCATATGTTTTCCGGATGCGACCTCCCCCTGAGAAGTTAGCCCTGGATGTATCTTGCATTTGTTGGCAAAAATCCAATAAAGCATGAAAAGTCAAAATGTGAAACCGACCTCAAATTCGAAAAGTATACATATATTCAGGTTCCCCCCAAGTTGGGGAAGCCGAAAAACCATATATTTTCCGGACGCGACCTCCCCTTGAGAAGTTAGCCCTGGATGTATCTTGCATTGTTGGCAATAATCCACTAAAGCATGAAAATCCAATAAAGGCATGAAAAGTCAAAATGTTGAAAACTAGGCCTCAAATTCGAAAAAGTATACATATCTTCAGGTTCCCTAGGTGAGGAAGCCGAAAAAAACATATGTTTTGAGCATCTGACTTCTCATTCAGCAGTAAAAGCACATGGGTTATCTCGAATTTGTTGGCAAATAGCCAAATTAGGCATAGGAAAGTCAAAAGTTTTCTGGATGTGACCTCCCCCTGAGAATTTAGCCCTGGATGTATCTTCCATTTGTTGGCAAAAATCCAATAAAGCATGAAAAGTCAAAATGTGAAACTGACCTCAAATTCGAAAAGTATACATATATTCAGGTTCCCCCCAGGTTGGGAAAGCCGAAAAACCATCTGTTTTCCGGATGCGACCTCCCCCTGAGAAGTTAGCCATGGATGTATCTTGCATTTGTTGGTAAAAATCCAATAAAGCATGAAAAGTGAAAATGTGAAACTGACCTCAAATTTGAAAAGTATACATATATTCAGGTTCCCCCCAGGTTGGGGAATCCGAAAAACCATATGTTTTCCGTCTGCGACCTCGCCCTGAGAAGTTAGCCCTGGATGTATCTTGCATTTGTTGGCAAAAATCCAATAAAGCATGAAAATCATAAGTTGAAACTTACTTCAAATTCGAAAAGCATATATATATTCAGCTTCCCCCCCAGGTTGGGGAAGCCGAAAAACCATCTGTTTTGCGGATATGACTTCTCCTTCAGGTGTAAACACAGGGTTTATCTCGCATTTGTTGGCAAAAAGCCAATTAAGCATGAAAATCATAAGTTGAAACTTACTTCAAATTCGAAAAGCATATATATATTCAGGTTCCCCCCAGGTTCAGGAAGCCGAAAAGCCATTTGTTTTGCGGATCTGACCTCTCCTTCACGAGTTAGCATAGGGTTTATCTCCCATTTCTTGGAAAAAAGCCAATTCAGCAGGAAAGGTCAAAAGTTGAAACTGACTTCAAATTCGAAAAGCATGCGTATATTCAGTTTCCCCCCAGGTTGAGGAAGCCGAAAATCCATCTATTTTGCGGATGTGACTTCTCCTTCATGAATAAGCACACGGTTTATCTCGCATTTGTTGGCAAAAAGCCAATTAAGCATGAAAAGTGAAAATGTGAAACTGACCTCAAATTCGAAAAGTATACATATATTCATGATCCCCCCAGGTTGGGGAAGCCGAAAAACCTTATGTTTACATCTGCAACCTCCCCCTGAGAAGTTAGCCCTGGATGTATCTTACATTTGTTGGCAAAAATCCAATAAAGCATGAAAATCCAATAAAGCATGAAAAGTCAAAATGTGAAACTGACCTCAAATTCGAAAAGTATACATATATTCAGGTTCCCCCCAGGTTGGGAAAGCCGAAAAACCATCTGTTTTCCGGATGCGACTTCCCCCTGAGAAGTTAGCCCTGGATGTATCTTGCATTTCTTGGTAAAAATCCAATAAAGCATGAAAAGTCAAAATGTGAAACTGACCACAAATTCGAAAAGTATACATATATTCAGCTTCCCCCCCAGGTTGGGGAAGCCGAAAAACCATCTGTTTTGCGGATGTGACTTCTCCTTCAGGTGTAAACACAGGGTTTATCTCGCATTTGTTGGCTAAAAGCCAATTAAGCATGAAAATCATAAGTTGAAACTTACTTCAAATTCGAAAAGCATATATATATTCAGGTTCCCCCCAGGTTCAGGAAGCCGAAAAGCCATTTGTTTTGCGGATCTGACCTCTCCTTCATGAGTTAGCATAGGGTTTATCTCCCATTTCTTGGAAAAAAGCCAATTCAGCAGGAAAGGTCAAAAGTTGAAACTGACTTCAAATTCGAAAAGCATGCGTATATTCAGTTTCCCCCCAGGTTGAGGAAGCCGAAAAACCATCTATTTTGCGGATGTGACTTCTCCTTCATGAATAAGCACACGGTTTATCTCGCATTTGTTGGCAAAAAGCCAATTAAGCATGAAAAGTGAAAATGTGAAACTGACCTCAAATTCAAAAAGTATACATATATTCATGATCCCCCCAGGTTGGGGAAGCCGAAAAACCTTATGTTTCCATCTGCAACCTCCCCCTGAGAAGTTAGCCCTGGATGTATCTTACATTTGTTGGCAAAAATCCAATAAAGCATGAAAATCCAATAAAGCATGAAAAGTCAAAATGTGAAACTGATGTCAAATTCGAAAAGTATACATATATTCATGTTCCCTCCAGGTTGGGGAAACCGAAAAACCATGTTTTCCGTCTGCGACCTCCCCCTGAGAAATTAGCCCTGGTTGTATCTTGCATTTGTTGGCAAAAATCCAATAAAGCATGAAAAGTGAAAATGTGAAACTGACCTCAAATTCGAAAAGTTTACATCTATTCAGGTACCCCCCCCCCTGAGAAGTTAGCCCTGGATGTATCTTTCATTTCTTGGCAAAAATCCAATTAAGTATGAAAAGTCAAAAGTTGAAACTGACTTCAAATTCGAAAAGCGTACATATATCTAGGTTCCCCCCAGGTTGGGGAAGCCGAAAAACCATCTGTTTTGCGCATGTGACTTCTCCTTCCGGAGTATGCACAGGGTTTATCTCCCATTTCTTGGAAAAAACCCAATTCAGCAGGAAAGGTCAAAAATTGAAACTGACTTCAAATTCGAAAAGCATGCATATATTCAGGTTCCCCCCAGGTTGGGGAAGCCTAAAAACCATCTGATTTGCACATCTGACCTCTCTTTCAGGAGTTAGAATAGGGTTTACCTCGCATTTCTTGGCAAAAATCCAATAAAGCATGAAAAGTCAAAATGTGAAACTGACCTCAAATTCGAAAAGTATACATATATTCAGTTTGCCCCAGGTTGGGGAAGCCGAAAAACCATCTGTTTTGCGGATATGACTTCTCCTTCATGAATAAGCACACGGTTTATCTCGCATTTCTTGGCAAAAAGCCAATTAAACATGAAAAGTGAAAATGTGAAACTGACCTCAAAATCGAAAAGTATACATATATTCAGTTTCCCCCCAGGTTCGGGAAGCCGAAAAACCATCTGTTTTGCGCATCTGACCTCTCCTTCAGCAGTTAGCATAGGGTTTATGTCGCATTTCTTGGCAAAAAGCCAATTAAGCATCTGACCTCTCCTTCAGCAGTTAGCATAGGGTTTATGTCGCATTTCTTGGCAAAAAGCCAATTAAGCATGAAAAGTCAAAAGTTGAAAGTGACTTCAAATTCAAAAAGCATGTATATATTCAGTTTCCCCCCAGGTTGGGGAAGCCGAAAACCATTTCTTTTACGGATCTGACCTCTCCTTCACGAGTTAGCATAGTGTTTATCTCCCATTTGTTGGCAAAAAGCCAATTCCACATGAAAGGTCAAAAGTTGAAACTGACTTCAAATTCGAAAAGCATGCATATATTCAGGTTCCCCCCAGGTTGAGGAAGCCGAAAAACCATCTGTTTTACGGATGTGACTTCTCCTTCATGAGTAAGCACAGTGTTTCTCTCGCATTTTTTCGTAAAAAGCCAATTAAGCATGAAAAGTCAAAATGTGAAACTGACCTCAAATTCATAAAGTATACATATATTCAGGTTCCCCCCACGTTGGGGAAGCCAAAAAACCATCTGTTTTGCGGATGCGACTTCTCCTTCATGAGTAAGCACAGGGTTTATCTCGCATGTATATATTCAGGTTCCCCCCAGGTTGGGGAATCCGAAAAACCATATGTTTTCCGTCTGCGACCTCGCCCTGAGAAGTTATCCCTCGATGTATCTTGCATTTGTTGGCAAAAATCCAATAAAGCATGAAAATCCAATAAAGCATGAAAAGTCAAAATGTGAAACTGGCCTCAAATTCGAAAAGTATACATATATTCAGGTTCCCCCAGGTTGAGGAAGCCGAAAAACCATCTGTTATGCGCATCTGACTTCTCCTTCAGCAGTAAGCACAGGGTTTATCTCGCATTTGTTGGCAAATAGCCAATTAAGCATGAAAAGTCAAAAGTTTCTGGATGTGACCTCCCCCTGAGAATTTAGCCCTGGATGTATCTTGCATTTCTTGGTAAAAATCCAATAAAGCATGAAAAGTCAAAATGTGAAACTGACCACAAATTCGAAAAGTATACATATATTCAGGTTCCCCCCCAGGTTGGGGAAGCCGAAAAACCATCTCTTTTGCGGATGTGACTTCTCCTTCATGAATAAGCACACGGTTTATCTCGCATTTGTTGGCAAAAAGCCAATTAAGCATGAAAAGTGAAAATGTGAAACTGACCTCAAATTCGAAAAGTATACATATATTCAGGTTCCCCCCAGGTTCAGGAAGCCAAAAACCCATATGTTTTCCGGATGCGACCTCCCCCTGAGAAGTTAGCCCTGGATGTATCTTGCATTTCTTGGTAAAAATCCAATAAAGCATGAAAAGTCAAAATGTGAAACTGACCACAAATTCGAAAAGTATACATATATTCAGGTTCCCCCCCAGGTTGGGGAAGCCGAAAAACCATCTCTTTTGCGGATGTGACTTCTCCTTCATGAATAAGCACACGGTTTATCTCGCATTTGTTGGCAAAAAGCCAATTAAGCATGAAAAGTGAAAATGTGAAACTGACCTCAAATTCGAAAAGTATACATATATTCAGGTTCCCCCCAGGTTCAGGAAGCCAAAAACCCATATGTTTTCCATCTGCGACCTCCCCCTGAGAAGTTAGCCCTGGATGCGTCTTGCATTTGTTGGCAAAAATCCAATAAAGCATGAAAATCCAACAAAGCATGAAAAGTCAAAATGTGAAACTGACATCAAATTCGAAAAGTATACATATATTCAGGTTCCCCCCAGGTTGGGAAAGCCGAAAAACCATCTGTTTTCCGTATGCGACCTCCCCCTGAGAAGTTAGCCATGGATGTATCTTGCATTTGTTGGTAAAAATCCAATAAAGCATGAAAAGTGAAAATGTGAAACTGACCTCAAATTCGAAAAGTATACATATATTCAGGTTCCCCCCAGGTTGGGGAATCCGAAAAACCATATGTTTTCCGTCTGCGACCTCGCCCTGAGAAGTTAGCCCTGGATGTATCTTGCATTTGTTGGCAAAAATCCAATAAAGAATGAAAATCCAATAAAGCATGAAAAGTCAAAATGTGAAACTGGCCTCAAATTCGAAAAGTATACATATATTCAGGTTCCCCCAGTTTGAGGAAGCCGAAAAACCATCTGTTTTGTGCATCTGACTTCTCCTTCAGCAGTAAGCACAGGGTTTATCTCGCATTTGTTGGCAAATAGCCAATTAAGCATGAAAAGTCAAAAGTTTCTGGATGTGACCTCCCCCTGAGAATTTAGCCCTGGATGTATCTTCCATTTGTTGCCAAAAATCCAATAAAGCATGAAAAGTCAAAATGTGAAACTGACCACAAATTCGAAAAGTATACATATATTCAGGTTCCCCCAGGTTGAGGAAGCCGAAAAACCATCTGTTTTGTGCATCTGACTTCTCCTTCAGCAGTAAGCACAGGGTTTATCTCGCATTTGTTGGCAAATAGCCAATTAAGCATGAAAAGTCAAAAGTTTCTGGATGTGACCTCCCTCTGAGAAGTTAGCCCTGGATGTATCTTACATTTGTTGGCAAAAATCCAATAAAGCATGAAAATCCAATAAAGCATGAAAAGTCAAAATGTGAAACTGACCTCAAATTCGAAAAGTTTACATATATTCATGATCCCCCCAGGTTGGGAAAGCCGAAAACCCATATGTTTTCCATCTGCGACCTCCCCCTGAGAAGTTAGCCCTGCATGTATCTTGCATTTGTTGGCAAAAATCCAATAAAGCATGAAAAGTCAAAATGTGAAATTGACCTCAAATTCGAAAAGTATACATATATTCAGGTTCCTCCCAGGTTGGGGAAGCCGAAAAACCATATGTTTTCCATCTGCAACCTCCCCCTGATACGTTAGCCCTGGATGTATCTTGCATTTGTTGGCAAAAATCCAATAAAGCATGAGAATCCAATAAAGCATGAAAAGTCAAAATGTGAACCTGACCTCAAATTCGAAAAGTTTACATATATTCATGATCCCCCCAGGTTGGGGAAGCCGAAAAACCATATATTTTCCGTCTGCGACCTCCCCCTGAGAAGTTAGCCATGGATGTATCTTGCATTTGTTGGCAAAAATCCAATAAAGCATGAAAATCAAAATGTGAAACTGACCTCAAATTCGAAAGGTATACATATATTCAGGTTCCCTCCAGGTTGGGGAAGCAGAAAAACCATATGTTTTCCGTCTGCGACCTCCCCCTGAGAAGTTAGCCATGGATGTATCTTGCATTTGTTGGTAAAAATCCAATAAAGCATGAAAAGTGAAAATGTGAAACTGACCTCAAATTTGAAAAGTATACATATATTCAGGTTCCCCCCAGGTTGGGGAATCCGAAAAACCATATGTTTTCCGTCTGCGACCTCGCCCTGAGAAGTTAGCCCTGGATGTATCTTGCATTTGTTGGCAAAAATCCAATAAAGCATGAAAATCATAAGTTGAATCTTACTTCAAATTCGAAAAGCATATATATATTCAGGTTCCCCCCAGGTTCAGGAAGCCGAAAAGCCATTTGTTTTGCGGATCTGACCTCTCCTTCACGAGTTAGCATAGGGTTTATCTCCCATTTCTTGAAAAAAAGCCAATTCAGCAGGAAAGGTCAAAAGTTGAAACTGACTTCAAATTCGAACAGCATGCATATATTCAGGTTCCCCCCAGGTTGGGAAAGCCGAAAAACCATCTTTTTTATGCATCTGACTTCTCCTTCACGAGTTAGCATAGGGTTTATCTCCCATTTGTTGGCAAATAGCCAATTCAGCATGAAAGGTCAAAAGTTGAAACTGACTTCAAATTCGAAAACCATGCATATATTCAGGTTCCCCCCAGGTTGGGGAAGCCGAAAAACCATATGTTTTCCGGATGCGACCGCCCTCTGAGAAGTTAGGCCTCGATGTATCTTGCATTTGTTGGCAAAAATCCAATAAAGCATGAAAAGTGAAAATGTGAAACTGTCCTCAAATTCAAAAAGTATACATATATTCAGTTTCCCCCCCCAGGTTGGGGAAGCCGAAAAACCATCTGTTTTGCACATCTGACCTCTCCTTCAGCAGTTAGCACAGGGTTTATATCGCATTTGTTGGCAAAAAGCCAATTAAGCATGAAAAGTCAAAAGTTGAAACTGACTTCAAATTCGAAAAGCATGCATATATTCAGGTTCCCCCCAGGTTGGGGAAGCCGAAAAACCATATGTTTTCCGTCTGCGACCTCGCCCTGAAAAGTTAGCCCTGGATGTATCTTGCATTTGTTGGCAAAAATCCAATAAAGCATGAAAATCCAATAAAGCATGAAAAGTCAAAATGTGAAACTGGCCTCAAATTCGAAAAGTATACATATATTCAGGTTCCCCCAGGTTGAGGAAGCCGAAAAACCATCTGTTATGCGCATCTGACTTCTCCTTCAGCAGTAAGCACAGGGTTTATCTTTCATTTGTTGGCAAATAGCCAATTAAGCATGAAAAGTCAAAAGTTTCTGGATGTGACCTCCCCCTGAGAATTTAGCCCTGGATGTATCTTCCATTTGTTGCCAAAAATCCAATAAAGCATGAAAAGTCAAAATGTGAAACTGACCTCAAATTCGAAAAGTATACATATATTCAGGTTCCCCCCAGGTTGGGGAAGCCGAAAAACCGTATGTTTTCCGGATGCGACCTCCCCCTGAGAAGTTAGCCCTGGATGTATCTTGCATTTCTTGGTAAAAATCCAATAAAGCATGAAAAGTCAAAATGTGAAACTGACCACAAATTCGAAAAGTATACATATATTCAGGTTCCCCCCCAGGTTGGGGAAGCCGAAAAACCATCTGTTTTGCGGATGTGACTTCTCCTTCAGGTGTAAACACAGGGTTTATCTCGCATTTGTTGGCAAAAAGCCAATTAAGCATGAAAATCATAAGTTGAAACTTACTTCAAATTCGAAAAGCATATATATATTCAGGTTCCCCCCAGGTTCAGGAAGCCGAAAAGCCATTTGTTTTGCGGATCTGACCTCTCCTTCACGAGTTAGCATAGGGTTTATCTCCCATTTCTTGGAAAAAAGCCAATTCAGCAGGAAATGTCAAAAGTTGAAACTGACTTCAAATTCGAAAAGCATGCGTATATTCAGTTTCCCCCCAGGTTGAGGAAGCCGAAAAACCATCTAATTTTGCGGATGTGACTTCTCCTCTGATAAATCACACGGTTTATCTCGCATTTGTTGGCAAAACCATAAGCATGAAAAGTGAAATGTGAAACTGATGTCAAATTCGAAAAGTATACATATATTCATGTTCCCTCCAGGTTGGGGAAACCGAAAAACCATATGTTTTCCGTCTGCGACCTCCCCCTGAGAAATTAGCCCTGGTTGTATCTTGCATTTGTTGGCAAAAATCCAATAAAGCATGAAAAGTGAAAATGTGAAACTGACCTCAAATTCAAAAAGTATACATATATTCAGGTACCCCCCCCCCCTGAGAAGTTAGCCCTGGATGTATCTTTCATTTCTTGGCAAAAATTCCTATTAAGCATGAAAAGTCAAAAGTTGAAACTGACTTCAAATTCGAAAAGCGTACATATATATAGGTTCCCCCCAGGTTGGGGAAGCCGAAAAACCATCTGTTTTGCGCATGTGACTTCTCCTTCCGGAGTATGCACAGGGTTTATCTCCCATTTCTTGGAAAAAAGCCAATTCAGCAGGAAAGGTCAAAAATTGAAACTGACTTCAAATTCGAAAAGCATGCATATATTCAGGTTCCCCCCAGGTTGGGGAAGCCTAAAAACCATCTGATTTGCACATCTGACCTCTCCTTCAGGAGTTAAAATAGGGTTTACCTCGCATTTCTTGGCAAAAAGCCAATTAAGCATTAAAAGTCAAAAGTTGAAAGTGACTTCAAATTCAAAAAGCATGTATATATACAGGTTCCCCCCAGGTTGAGGAAGCCGAAAAACCATATGTTCTCCGTCTGCGACCTCCCCCTGAGAAGTTAGCCCTGGATGCATCTTGCATTTGTTGGCAAAAATCCAATAAAGCATGAAAATCCAATAAAGCATGAAAAGTCAAAATGTGAAACTGATCTCAAATTCGAAAAGTATACATATATTCAGGTTCCACCCAGGTTGGGGAAGCCGAAAAACCATCTGTTTTCCGGATGCGACCTCCCCCTGAGAAGTTAGCCATGGATGTATCTTGCATTTGTTGTTAAAAATCCAATAAAGCATGAAAAGTGAAAATGTGAAACTGACCTCAAATTCGAAAAGTATACATATATTCAGGTTCCCCCCAGGTTGGGGAATCCGAAAAACCATATGTTTTCCGCCTGCGACCTCCCCCTAAGTTAGCCCTGGATGTATCTTGCATTTGTTGGCAAAAATCCAATAAAGCATGAAAATCCAATAAAGCATGAAAAGTCAAAATGTGAAACTGGCCTCAAATTCGAAAAGTATACATATATTCAGGTTCCCCCAGGTTGAGGAAGCCGAAAAACCATCTGTTTTGCGCATCTGACTTCTCCTTCAGCAGTAAGCACAGGGTTTATCTCGCATTTGTTGGCAAATAGCCAATTAAGCATGAAAAGTCAAAAGTTTCCGGATGCGACCTCCCCCTGAGAAGTTAGCCATGGATGTATCTTGCATTTGTTGGTAAAAATCCAATAAAGCATGAAAAGTGAAAATGTGAAACTGACCTCAAATTCGAAAAGTATACATATATTCAGGTTCCCCCCAGGTTGGGGAATCCGAAAAACCATATGTTTTCCGTCTGCGACCTCGCCCTGAGAAGTTAGCCCTCGATGTATCTTGCATTTGTTGGCAAAAATCCAATAAAGCATGAAAAGTGAAAATGTGAAACTGACCTCAAATTCGAAAAGTATACAAATATTCAGGTTCCCCCCAGGTTGGGGAAGCCGAAAAACCATATGTTTTCCGGATGCGACCTCCCCCTGAGAAGTTAGCCCTGGATGTATCTTGCATTTGTTGGCAAAAATCCAATAAAGCATGAAAAGTCAAAATGTGAAACTGACCTCAAATTCAAAAAGTATACATATATTCAGGTTCCCCCCAGGTTGGGGAAGCTGAAAAACCATATGTTTTCCGGATGCGACCTCCCCCTGAGAAGTTAGCCCTGGATGCATCTTGCATTTGTTGGCAAAAATCCAATAAAGCATGAAAATCCAATGAAGCATGAAAAGTCAAAATGTGAACCTGACCTCAAATTCGAAAAGTTTACATATATTCATGATCCCCCCAGGTTGGGAAAGCCGAAAACCCATATGTTTTCCATCTGCGACCTCCCCCTGAGAAGTTAGCCCTGGATGCGTCTTGCATTTGTTGGCAAAAATCCAATAAAGCATGAAAATCCAACAAAGCATGAAAAGTCAAAATGTGAAACTGACATCAAATTCGAAAAGTATACATATATTCAGGTTCCCCCCAGGTTGGGAAAGCCGAAAAACCATCTGTTTTCCGTATGCGACCTCACCCTGAGAAGTTAGCCATGGATGTATCTTGCATTTGTTGGTAAAAATCCAATAAAGCATGAAAAGTGAAAATGTGAAATTGACCTCAAATTCGAAAAGTATACATATATTCAGGTTCCCCCCAGGTTGGGGAATCCGAAAAACCATATGTTTTCCGTCTGCGACCTCGCCCTGAGAAGTTAGCCCTGGATGTATCTTGCATTTGTTGGCAAAAATCCAATAAAGAATGAAAATCCAATAAAGCATGAAAAGTCAAAATGTGAAACTGGCCTCAAATTCGAAAAGTATACATATATTCAGGTTCCCCCAGTTTGAGGAAGCCGAAAAACCATCTGTTTTGTGCATCTGACTTCTCCTTCAGCAGTAAGCACAGGGTTTATCTCGCATTTGTTGGCAAATAGCCAATTAAGCATGAAAAGTCAAAAGTTTCTGGATGTGACCTCCCCCTGAGAATTTAGCCCTGGATGTATCTTCCATTTGTTGCCAAAAATCCAATAAAGCATGAAAAGTCAAAATGTGAAACTGACCACAAATTCGAAAAGTATACATATATTCAGGTTCCCCCCCAGGTTGGGGAAGCCGAAAAACCATCTGTTTTGCGGATGTGACTTCTCCTTCAGGTGTAAACACAGGGTTTATCTCGCATTTGTTGGCAAAAAGCCAATTAAGCATGAAAATCATAAGTTGAAACTTACTTCAAATTCGAAAAGCATATATATATTCAGGTTCCCCCCAGGTTCAGGAAGCCGAAAAGCCATTTGTTTTGCGGATCTGACCTCTCCTTCACGAGTTAGCATAGGGTTTATCTCCCATTTCTTGGAAAAAAGCCAATTGAGCAGGAAAGGTCAAAAGTTGAAACTGACTTCAAATTCGAAAAGCATGCGTATATTCAGTTTCCCCCCAGGTTGAGGAAGCCGAAAAACCATCTATTTTGCGGATGTGATTTCTCCTTCATGAATAAGCACACGGTTTATCTCGCATTTGTTGGCAAAAAGCCAATTAAGCATGAAAAGTGAAAATGTGAAACTGACCTCAAATTCGAAAAGTATACATATATTCATGATCCCCCCAGGTTGGGGAAGCCGAAAAACCTTATGTTTACATCTGCAACCTCCCTCTGAGAAGTTAGCCCTGGATGTATCTTACATTTGTTGGCAAAAATCCAATAAAGCATGAAAATCCAATAAAGCATGAAAAGTCAAAATGTGAAACTGACCTCAAATTCGAAAAGTATACATATATTCATGTTCCCCCCAGGTTGGGGAATCCGAAAAACCATATGTTCCTCTGCGACCTCGCCCTAGAAGAGCCCCGATGTATCTGCATTTGTTGGCAAAAATCCAATAAAAGCATGAAGTGTTGAAAATGTGATGAAATGACCTCAAATTCGAAAAAGTATACATAATATTTCAGGTTCCCCCCAGGTTGGGAACGCGAAAAAAACATATGTTTTCCGGATGCGACCCCCGAGAAGTAGCCTGGAGGTATTCTAGCATTTGTGTCCCCCCCAAAATCCAATAAAGCATGAAAAAGTCAAAATTGTGAAACTGACCTCAAATTCAAAAAGATATACATATTATTCAGGTTCCCCCCAGGTTGGGAAGCTGAAAAACATATGTTTTCGGTGCGAACCTCCCCTGAGAAGTTAGTGGATTGCATCTGCATTTGTGGCAAAATCCAAATAAAGCAGAAAACATGAAGATGAAAAGTCAAAAGTGAACCTGACCTCAAAATTCGAAAAGTTTACATATATTCATGATCCCCCCAGGTTGGGAAAGCCGAAAACCCATATGTTTTCCATCTGCGACCTCCCCCTGAGAAGTTAGCCCTGGATGCGTCTTGCATTTGTTGGCAAAAATCCAATAAAGCATGAAAATCCAACAAAGCATGAAAAGTCAAAATGTGAAACTGACATCAAATTCGAAAAGTATACATATATTCAGGTTCCCCCCAGGTTGGGAAAGCCGAAAAACCATCTGTTTTCCGTATGCGACCTCCCCCTGAGAAGTTAGCCATGGATGTATCTTGCATTTGTTGGTAAAAATCCAATAAAGCATGAAAAGTGAAAATGTGAAACTGACCTCAAATTCGAAAAGTATACATATATTCAGGTTCCCCCCAGGTTGGGGAATCCGAAAAACCATATGTTTTCCGTCTGCGACCTCGCCCTGAGAAGTTAGCCCTGGATGTATCTTGCATTTGTTGGCAAAAATCCAATAAAGAATGAAAATCCAATAAAGCATGAAAAGTCAAAATGTGAAACTGGCCTCAAATTCGAAAAGTATACATATATTCAGGTTCCCCCAGGTTGAGGAAGCCGAAAAACCATCTGTTTTGTGCATCTGACTTCTCCTTCAGCAGTAAGCACAGGGTTTATCTCGCATTTGTTGGCAAATAGCCAATTAAGCATGAAAAGTCAAAAGTTTCTGGATGTGACCTCCCCCTGAGAATTTAGCCCTGGATGTATCTTCCATTTGTTGCCAAAAATCCAATAAAGCATGAAAAGTCAAAATGTGAAACTGACCACAAATTCGAAAAGTATACATATATTCAGGTTCCCCCAGGTTGAGGAAGCCGAAAAACCATCTGTTTTGTGCATCTGACTTCTCCTTCAGCAGTAAGCACAGGGTTTATCTCGCATTTGTTGGCAAATAGCCAATTAAGCATGAAAAGTCAAAAGTTTCTGGATGTGACCTCCCTCTGAGAAGTTAGCCCTGGATGTATCTTACATTTGTTGGCAAAAATCCAATAAAGCATGAAAATCCAATAAAGCATGAAAAGTCAAAATGTGAAACTGACCTCAAATTCGAAAAGTTTACATATATTCATGATCCCCCCAGGTTGGGAAAGCCGAAAACCCATATGTTTTCCATCTGCGACCTCCCCCTGAGAAGTTAGCCCTGGATGCGTCTTGCATTTGTTGGCAAAAATCCAATAAAGCATGAAAATCCAACAAAGCATGAAAAGTCAAAATGTGAAACTGACATCAAATTCGAAAAGTATACATATATTCAGGTTCCCCCAGGTTGGGGAATCCGAAAAACCATATGTTTTCCGCCTGCGACCTCCCCCTGAGAAGTTAGCCCTGGATGTATCTTGCATTTGTTGGCAAAAATCCAATAAAGCATGAAAATCCAATAAAGCATGAAAAGTCAAAATGTGAAACTGGCCTCAAATTCGAAAAGTATACATATATTCAGGTTCCCCCAGGTTGAGGAAGCCGAAAAACCATCTGTTTTGCGCATCTGACTTCTCCTTCAGCAGTAAGCACAGGGTTTATCTCGCATTTGTTGGCAAATAGCCAATTAAGCATGAAAAGTCAAAAGTTTCTGGATGTGACCTCCCCCTGAGAATTTAGCCCTGGATGTATCTTCCATTTGTTGGCAAAAATCCAATAAAGCATGAAAAGTCAAAATGTGAAACTGACCTCAAATTCGAAAAGTATACATATATTCAGGTTCCCCCCAGGTTGGGAAAGCCGAAAAACCATCTGTTTTCCGGATGCGACCTCCCCCTGAGAAGTTAGCCATGGATGTATCTTGCATTTGTTGGTAAAAATCCAATAAAGCATGAAAAGTGAAAATGTGAAACTGACCTCAAATTCGAAAAGTATACATATATTCAGGTTCCCCCCAGGTTGGGGAATCCGAAAAACCATATGTTTTCCGTCTGCGACCTCGCCCTGAGAAGTTAGCCCTGGATGTATCTTGCATTTGTTGGCAAAAATCCAATAAAGCATGAAAATCATAAGTTGAAACTTACTTCAAATTCGAAAAGCATATATATATTCAGCTTCCCCCCCAGGTTGGGGAAGCCGAAAAACCATCTGTTTTGCGGATATGACTTCTCCTTCAGGTGTAAACACAGGGTTTATCTCGCATTTGTTGGCAAAAAGCCAATTAAGCATGAAAATCATAAGTTGAAACTTACTTCAAATTCGAAAAGCATATATATATTCAGGTTCCCCCCAGGTTCAGGAAGCCGAAAAGCCATTTGTTTTGCGGATCTGACCTCTCCTTCACGAGTTAGCATAGGGTTTATCTCCCATTTCTTGGAAAAAAGCCAATTCAGCAGGAAAGGTCAAAAGTTGAAACTGACTTCAAATTCGAAAAGCATGCGTATATTCAGTTTCCCCCCAGGTTGAGGAAGCCGAAAATCCATCTATTTTGCGGATGTGACTTCTCCTTCATGAATAAGCACACGGTTTATCTCGCATTTGTTGGCAAAAAGCCAATTAAGCATGAAAAGTGAAAATGTGAAACTGACCTCAAATTCGAAAAGTATACATATATTCATGATCCCCCCAGGTTGGGGAAGCCGAAAAACCTTATGTTTACATCTGCAACCTCCCCCTGAGAAGTTAGCCCTGGATGTATCTTACATTTGTTGGCAAAAATCCAATAAAGCATGAAAATCCAATAAAGCATGAAAAGTCAAAATGTGAAACTGACCTCAAATTCGAAAAGTATACATATATTCAGGTTCCCCCCAGGTTGGGAAAGCCGAAAAACCATCTGTTTTCCGGATGCGACCTCCCCCTGAGAAGTTAGCCCTGGATGTATCTTGCATTTCTTGGTAAAAATCCAATAAAGCATGAAAAGTCAAAATGTGAAACTGACCACAAATTCGAAAAGTATACATATATTCAGCTTCCCCCCCAGGTTGGGGAAGCCGAAAAACCATCTGTTTTGCGGATGTGACTTCTCCTTCAGGTGTAAACACAGGGTTTATCTCGCATTTGTTGGCAAAAAGCCAATTAAGCATGAAAATCATAAGTTGAAACTTACTTCAAATTCGAAAAGCATATATATCTATTTTGCGGATGTGACTTCTCCTTCATGAATAAGCACACGGTTTATCTCGCATTTGTTGGCAAAAAGCCAATTAAGCATGAAAAGTGAAAATGTGAAACTGACCTCAAATTCGAAAAGTATACATATATTCATGATCCCCCCAGGTTGGGGAAGCCGAAAAACCTTATGTTTCCATCTGCAACCTCCCCCTGAGAAGTTAGCCCTGGATGTATCTTACATTTGTTGGCAAAAATCCAATAAAGCATGAAAATCCAATAAAGCATGAAAAGTCAAAATGTGAAACTGATGTCAAATTCGAAAAGTATACATATATTCAGGTTCCACCCAGGTTGGGGAAGCCGAAAAACCATATGTTTTCCGTCTGCGACCTCCCCCTGAGAAATTAGCCCTGGTTGTATCTTGCATTTGTTGGCAAAAATCCAATAAAGCATGAAAAGTGAAAATGTGAAACTGACCTCAAATTTGAAAAGTATACATATATTCAGGTACCCCCCCCCCTGAGAAGTTAGCCCTGGATGTATCTTTCATTTCTTGGCAAAAATTCCTATTAAGCATGAAAAGTCAAAAGTTGAAACTGACTTCAAATTCGAAAAGCGTACATATATATAGGTTCCCCCCAGGTTGGGGAAGCCGAAAAACCATCTGTTTTGCGCATGTGACTTCTCCTTCCGGAGTATGCACAGGGTTTATCTCCCATTTCTTGGAAAAAAGCCAATTCAGCAGGAAAGGTCAAAAATTGAAACTGACTTCAAATTCGAAAAGCATGCATATATTCAGGTTCCCCCCAGGTTGGGGAAGCCTAAAAACCATCTGATTTGCACATCTGACCTCTCCTTCAGGAGTTAAAATAGGGTTTACCTCGCATTTCTTGGCAAAAAGCCAATTAAGCATTAAAAGTCAAAAGTTGAAAGTGACTTCAAATTCAAAAAGCATGTATATATACAGGTTCCCCCCAGGTTGAGGAAGCCGAAAAACCATATGTTCTCCGTCTGCGACCTCCCCCTGAGAAGTTAGCCCTGGATGCATCTTGCATTTGTTGGCAAAAATCCAATAAAGCATGAAAATCCTATAAAGCATGAAAAGTCAAAATGTGAAACTGATCTCAAATTCGAAAAGTATACATATATTCAGGTTCCACCCAGGTTGGGGAAGCCAAAAAACCATCTGTTTTCCGGATGCGACCTCCCCCTGAGAAGTTAGCCATGGATGTATCTTGCATTTGTTGGTAAAAATCCAATAAAGCATGAAAAGTGAAAATGTGAAACTGACCTCAAATTCGAAAAGTATACATATATTCAGGTTCCCCCCAGGTTGGGGAATCCGAAAAACCATATGTTTTCCGCCTGCGACCTCCCCCTGAGAAGTTAGCCCTGGATGTATCTTGCATTTGTTGGCAAAAATCCAATAAAGCATGAAAATCCAATAAAGCATGAAAAGTCAAAATGTGAAACTGGCCTCAAATTCGAAAAGTATACATATATTCAGGTTCCCCCAGGTTGAGGAAGCCGAAAAACCATCTGTTTTGCGCATCTGACTTCTCCTTCAGCAGTAAGCACAGGGTTTATCTCGCATTTGTTGGCAAATAGCCAATTAAGCATGAAAAGTCAAAAGTTTCTGGATGTGACCTCCCCCTGAGAATTTAGCCCTGGATGTATCTTCCATTTGTTGGCAAAAATCCAATAAAGCATGAAAAGTCAAAATGTGAAACTGACCTCAAATTCGAAAAGTATACAAATATTCAGGTTCCCCCCAGGTTGGGGAAGCCGAAAAACCATATGTTTTCCGGATGCGACCTCCCCCTGAGAAGTTAGCCCTGGATGTATCTTGCATTTGTTGGCAAAAATCCAATAAAGCATGAAAAGTCAAAATGTGAAACTGACCTCAAATTCGAAAAGTATACATATATTCAGGTTCCCCCCAGGTTGGGGAAGCTGAAAAACCATATGTTTTCCGGATGCGACCTCCCCCTGAGAAGTTAGCCCTGGATGCATCTTGCATTTGTTGGCAAAAATCCAATAAAGCATGAAAATCCAATGAAGCATGAAAAGTCAAAATGTGAACCTGACCTCAAATTCGAAAAGTTTACATATATTCATGATCCCCCCAGGTTGGGAAAGCCGAAAACCCATATGTTTTCCATCTGCGACCTCCCCCTGAGAAGTTAGCCCTGGATGCGTCTTGCATTTGTTGGCAAAAATCCAATAAAGCATGAAAATCCAACAAAGCATGAAAAGTCAAAATGTGAAACTGACATCAAATTCGAAAAGTATACATATATTCAGGTTCCCCCCAGGTTGGGAAAGCCGAAAAACCATCTGTTTTCCGTATGCGACCTCCCCCTGAGAAGTTAGCCATGGATGTATCTTGCATTTGTTGGTAAAAATCCAATAAAGCATGAAAAGTGAAAATGTGAAACTGACCTCAAATTCGAAAAGTATACATATATTCAGGTTCCCCCCAGGTTGGGGAATCCGAAAAACCATATGTTTTCCGTCTGCGACCTCGCCCTGAGAAGTTAGCCCTGGATGTATCTTGCATTTGTTGGCAAAAATCCAATAAAGAATGAAAATCCAATAAAGCATGAAAAGTCAAAATGTGAAACTGGCCTCAAATTCGAAAAGTATACATATATTCAGGTTCCCCCAGTTTGAGGAAGCCGAAAAACCATCTGTTTTGTGCATCTGACTTCTCCTTCAGCAGTAAGCACAGGGTTTATCTCGCATTTGTTGGCAAATAGCCAATTAAGCATGAAAAGTCAAAAGTTTCTGGATGTGACCTCCCCCTGAGAATTTAGCCCTGGATGTATCTTCCATTTGTTGCCAAAAATCCAATAAAGCATGAAAAGTCAAAATGTGAAACTGACCACAAATTCGAAAAGTATACATATATTCAGGTTCCCCCCCAGGTTGGGGAAGCCGAAAAACCATCTGTTTTGCGGATGTGACTTCTCCTTCAGGTGTAAACACAGGGTTTATCTCGCATTTGTTGGCAAAAAGCCAATTAAGCATGAAAATCATAAGTTGAAACTTACTTCAAATTCGAAAAGCATATATATATTCAGGTTCCCCCCAGGTTCAGGAAGCCGAAAAGCCATTTGTTTTGCGGATCTGACCTCTCCTTCACGAGTTAGCATAGGGTTTATCTCCCATTTCTTGGAAAAAAGCCAATTGAGCAGGAAAGGTCAAAAGTTGAAACTGACTTCAAATTCGAAAAGCATGCGTATATTCAGTTTCCCCCCAGGTTGAGGAAGCCGAAAAACCATCTATTTTGCGGATGTGATTTCTCCTTCATGAATAAGCACACGGTTTATCTCGCATTTGTTGGCAAAAAGCCAATTAAGCATGAAAAGTGAAAATGTGAAACTGACCTCAAATTCGAAAAGTATACATATATTCATGATCCCCCCAGGTTGGGGAAGCCGAAAAACCTTATGTTTACATCTGCAACCTCCCTCTGAGAAGTTAGCCCTGGATGTATCTTACATTTGTTGGCAAAAATCCAATAAAGCATGAAAATCCAATAAAGCATGAAAAGTCAAAATGTGAAACTGACCTCAAATTCGAAAAGTATACATATATTCATGTTCCCCCCAGGTTGGGGAATCCGAAAAACCATATGTTTTCCGTCTGCGACCTCGCCCTGAGAAGTTAGCCCTCGATGTATCTTGCATTTGTTGGCAAAAATCCAATAAAGCATGAAAAGTGAAAATGTGAAACTGACCTCAAATTCGAAAAGTATACATATATTCAGGTTCCCCCCAGGTTGGGGAATCCGAAAAACCATATGTTTTCCGTCTGCGACCTCGCCCTGAGAAGTTAGCCCTCGATGTATCTTGCATTTGTTGGCAAAAATCCAATAAAGCATGAAAATCCAATAAAGCATGAAAAGTCAAAATGTGAAACTGGCCTCAAATTCGAAAAGTATACATATATTCAGGTTCCCCCAGGTTGAGGAAGCCGAAAAACCATCTGTTATGCGCATCTGACTTCTCCTTCAGCAGTAAGCACAGGGTTTATCTCGCATTTGTTGGCAAATAGCCAATTAAGCATGAAAAGTCAAAAGTTTCTGGATGTGACCTCCCCCTGAGAATTTAGCCCTGGATGTATCTTGCATTTCTTGGTAAAAATCCAATAAAGCATGAAAAGTCAAAATGTGAAACTGACCACAAATTCGAAAAGTATACATATATTCAGGTTCCCCCCCAGGTTGGGGAAGCCGAAAAACCATCTGTTTTGCGGATGTGACTTCTCCTTCAGGTGTAAACACAGGGTTTATCTCGCATTTGTTGGCAAAAAGCCAATTAAGCATGAAAATCATAAGTTGAAACTTACTTCAAATTCGAAAAGCATATATATATTCAGGTTCCCCCCAGGTTCAGGAAGCCGAAAAGCCATTTGTTTTGCGGATCTGACCTCTCCTTCACGAGTTAGCATAGGGTTTATCTCCCATTTCTTGGAAAAAAGCCAATTCAGCAGGAGAGGTCAAAAGTTGAAACTGACTTCAAATTCGAAAAGCATGCGTATATTCAGTTTCCCCCCAGGTTGAGGAAGCCGAAAAACCATCTATTTTGCGGATGTGACTTCTCCTTCATGAATAAGCACACAGTTTATCTCGCATTTGTTGGCAAAAAGCCAATTAAGCATGAAAAGTGAAAATGTGAAACTGACCTCAAATTCGAAAAGTATACATATATTCATGATCCCCCCAGGTTGGGGAAGCCGAAAAACCTTATGTTTCCATCTGCAACCTCCCCCTGAGAAGTTAGCCCTGGATGTATCTTACATTTGTTGGCAAAAATCCAATAAAGCATGAAAATCCAATAAAGCATGAAAAGTCAAAATGTGAAACTGATGTCAAATTCGAAAAGTATACATATATTCATGTTCCCTCCAGGTTGGGGAAACCGAAAAACCATGTTTTCCGTCTGCGACCTCCCCCTGAGAAATTAGCCCTGGTTGTATCTTGCATTTGTTGGCAAAAATCCAATAAAGCATGAAAAGTGAAAATGTGAAACTGACCTCAAATTCGAAAAGTTTACATCTATTCAGGTACCCCCCCCCCTGAGAAGTTAGCCCTGGATGTATCTTTCATTTCTTGGCAAAAATCCAATTAAGTATGAAAAGTCAAAAGTTGAAACTGACTTCAAATTCGAAAAGCGTACATATATCTAGGTTCCCCCCAGGTTGGGGAAGCCGAAAAACCATCTGTTTTGCGCATGTGACTTCTCCTTCCGGAGTATGCACAGGGTTTATCTCCCATTTCTTGGAAAAAACCCAATTCAGCAGGAAAGGTCAAAAATTGAAACTGACTTCAAATTCGAAAAGCATGCATATATTCAGGTTCCCCCCAGGTTGGGGAAGCCTAAAAACCATCTGATTTGCACATCTGACCTCTCTTTCAGGAGTTAGAATAGGGTTTACCTCGCATTTCTTGGCAAAAATCCAATAAAGCATGAAAAGTCAAAATGTGAAACTGACCTCAAATTCGAAAAGTATACATATATTCAGTTTCCCCCCAGGTTGGGGAAGCCGAAAAACCATCTGTTTTGCGGATATGACTTCTCCTTCATGAATAAGCACACGGTTTATCTCGCATTTCTTGGCAAAAAGCCAATTAAACATGAAAAGTGAAAATGTGAAACTGACCTCAAAATCGAAAAGTATACATATATTCAGTTTCCCCCCAGGTTCGGGAAGCCGAAAAACCATCTGTTTTGCGCATCTGACCTCTCCTTCAGCAGTTAGCATAGGGTTTATGTCGCATTTCTTGGCAAAAAGCCAATTAAGCATCTGACCTCTCCTTCAGCAGTTAGCATAGGGTTTATGTCGCATTTCTTGGCAAAAAGCCAATTAAGCATGAAAAGTCAAAAGTTGAAAGTGACTTCAAATTCAAAAAGCATGTATATATTCAGTTTCCCCCCAGGTTGGGGAAGCCGAAAACCATTTCTTTTCCGGATCTGACCTCTCCTTCACGAGTTAGCATAGTGTTTATCTCCCATTTGTTGGCAAAAAGCCAATTCCACATGAAAGGTCAAAAGTTGAAACTGACTTCAAATTCGAAAAGCATGCATATATTCAGGTTCCCCCCAGGTTGAGGAAGCCGAAAAACCATCTGTTTTACGGATGTGACTTCTCCTTCATGAGTAAGCACAGTGTTTCTCTCGCATTTTTTCGTAAAAAGCCAATTAAGCATGAAAAGTCAAAATGTGAAACTGACCTCAAATTCATAAAGTATACATATATTCAGGTTCCCCCCACGTTGGGGAAGCCAAAAAACCATCTGTTTTGCGGATGCGACTTCTCCTTCATGAGTAAGCACAGGGTTTATCTCGCATGTATATATTCAGGTTCCCCCCAGGTTGGGGAATCCGAAAAACCATATGTTTTCCGTCTGCGACCTCGCCCTGAGAAGTTATCCCTCGATGTATCTTGCATTTGTTGGCAAAAATCCAATAAAGCATGAAAATCCAATAAAGCATGAAAAGTCAAAATGTGAAACTGGCCTCAAATTCGAAAAGTATACATATATTCAGGTTCCCCCAGGTTGAGGAAGCCGAAAAACCATCTGTTTTGCGCATCTGACTTCTCCTTCAGCAGTAAGCACAGGGTTTATCTCGCATTTGTTGGCAAATAGCCAATTAAGCATGAAAAGTCAAAAGTTTCTGGATGTGACCTCCCCCTGAGAATTTAGCCCTGGATGTATCTTGCATTTCTTGGTAAAAATCCAATAAAGCATGAAAAGTCAAAATGTGAAACTGACCACAAATTCGAAAAGTATACATATATTCAGGTTCCCCCCCAGGTTGGGGAAGCCGAAAAACCATCTGTTTTGCGGATGTGACTTCTCCTTCATGAATAAGCACACGGTTTATCTCGCATTTGTTGGCAAAAAGCCAATTAAGCATGAAAAGTGAAAATGTGAAACTGACCTCAAATTCGAAAAGTATACATATATTCAGGTTCCCCCCAGGTTCAGGAAGCCAAAAAACCATATGTTTTCCGTCTGCGACCTCCCCCTGAGAAGTTAGCCCTGGATGTATCTTGCATTTGTTGGCCAAAATCCAATAAAGCATGAAAAGTGAAAATGTGAAACTGACCTCAAATTCGAAAAGTATACATATATTCAGTTTCCCCCCAGGTTGGGGAAGCCGAAAAACCATCTGTTTTGTGCGTCTGACCTCTCGTTCAGGAGTTAGCATAGGGTTTATGTCGCATTTGTTGGCAAAAAGCCAATTAAGCATGAAAAGTCAAAAGCTGAAAGTGACTTCAAATTCGAAAAGCATGCATATATTCAGGTTCCGCCCAGGTTGGGGAAGCCGAAAAACCATATGTTTTGTGGATGTGACTTCTCCTTCAGGAGTAAGCACAGGGTTTATCTCGCATTTGTTGGCAAAAAGCCAATTAAGCATGAAAAGTCAAAATTTGAAACTGACCTCAAATTCGAAAAGTATACATATATTCATGATACCCCAGGTTGGGGAAGCCGAAAAACCATATATTTTCCATCTGCGACCTCCCCCTGAGAAGTTAGCCCTGGATGAATCTTGCATTTGTTGGCAAAAATCCAATAAAGTATGAAAATCCAATAAAGCATAAAAAGTGAAAATGTGAAACTGACCTCAAATTCGAAAAGTATACATATATTCATGATCCCCCCCAGGTTGGGGAAAGCCGAAAACCATATGTTTTCCGTCTGCGACCTCCCCCTGAAAGTTAGCCCTGGATGTATCTTGCATTTGTTGGCAAAAATCCAATAAAGCATGAAAATCCAACAAAGCATGAAAAGTCAAAATGTGAAACTGACATCAAATTCGAAAAGTATACATATATTCAGGTTCCCCCCAGGTTGGGAAAGCCGAAAAACCATCTGTTTTCCGTATGCGACCTCACCCTGAGAAGTTAGCCATGGATGTATCTTGCATTTGTTGGTAAAAATCCAATAAAGCATGAAAAGTGAAAATGTGAAATTGACCTCAAATTCGAAAAGTATACATATATTCAGGTTCCCCCCAGGTTGGGGAATCCGAAAAACCATATGTTTTCCGTCTGCGACCTCGCCCTGAGAAGTTAGCCCTGGATGTATCTTGCATTTGTTGGCAAAAATCCAATAAAGAATGAAAATCCAATAAAGCATGAAAAGTCAAAATGTGAAACTGGCCTCAAATTCGAAAAGTATACATATATTCAGGTTCCCCCAGGTTGAGGAAGCCGAAAAACCATCTGTTTTGCGCATCTGACTTCTCCTTCAGCAGTAAGCACAGGGTTTATCTCGCATTTGTTGGCAAATAGCCAATTAAGCATGAAAAGTCAAAAGTTTCTGGATGTGACCTCCCCCTGAGAATTTAGCCCTGGATGTATCTTCCATTTGTTGGCAAAAATCCAATAAAGCATGAAAAGTCAAAATGTGAAACTGACCTCAAATTCGAAAAGTATACATATATTCAGGTTCCCCCCAGGTTGCGGAAGCTGAAAAACCATATGTTTTCCGGATGCGACCTCCCCCTGAGAAGTTAGCCCTCGATGCATCTTGCATTTGTTGGCAAAAATCCAATAAAGCATGAAAATCCAATGAAGCATGAAAAGTCAAAATGTGAACCTGACCTCAAATTCGAAAAGTTTACATATATTCATGATCCCCCCAGGTTGGGAAAGCCGAAAACCCATATGTTTTCCGTCTGCGACCTCCCCCTGAGAAGTTAGCCCTGGATGCGTCTTGCATTTGTTGGCAAAAATCCAATAAAGCATGAAAATCCAACAAAGCATGAAAAGTCAAAATGTGAAACTGACATCAAATTCGAAAAGTATACATATATTCAGGTTCCCCCAGGTTGGGGAATCCGAAAAACCATATGTTTTCCGCCTGCGACCTCCCCCTGAGAAGTTAGCCCTGGATGTATCTTGCATTTGTTGGCAAAAATCCAATAAAGCATGAAAATCCAACAAAGCATGAAAAGTCAAAATGTGAAACTGACATCAAATTCGAAAAGTATACATATATTCAGGTTCCCCCCAGGTTGGGAAAGCCGAAAAACCATCTGTTTTCCGTATGCGACCTCCCCCTGAGAAGTTAGCCATGGATGTATCTTGCATTTGTTGGTAAAAATCCAATAAAGCATGAAAGTCAAAAGTTTCTGGATGTGACCTCCCCCTGAGAATTTAGCCCTGGATGTATCTTTCATTTGTTGGCAAAAATCCAATAAAGCATGAAAAGTCAAAATGTGAAACTGACCTCAAATTCGAAAAGTATACATATATTCAGGTTCCCCCCAGGTTGCGGAAGCCGAAAAACCGTATGTTTTTTGGATGCGACCTCCAATGAGAAGTAGCCCTGGATGTATCTTGCATTTGTTGGCCAAAAATCCAATAAAGCATGAAAAGTCAAATGTGAAACTGACCTCAAATTCGAAAAGATATACATATATTCAGGTTCCCCCCAGGTTGGGAAGCGAAAAAAACCATTGTTGTCCGGGACGGACTCCCCCTGAGAAGTTAGCCCTGGATGCATCTTGCATTTGTTGGCAAAAATCCAATAAAGCATGAAAATCCAATGAAGCATGAAAAGTCAAAATGTGAACCTGACCTCAAATTCGAAAAGTTTACATATATTTATGATCCCCCCAGGTTGGGAAAGCCGAAAACCCATATGTTTTCCATCTGCGACCTCCCCCTGAGAAGTTAGCCCTGGATGCGTCTTGCATTTGTTGGCAAAAATCCAATAAAGCATGAAAATCCAACAAAGCATGAAAAGTCAAAATGTGAAACTGACATCAAATTCGAAAAGTATACATATATTCAGGTTCCCCCCAGGTTGGGAAAGCCGAAAAACCATCTGTTTTCCGGATGCGACCTCCCCCTGAGAAGTTAGCCATGGATGTATCTTGCATTTGTTGGTAAAAATCCAATAAAGCATGAAAAGTGAAAATGTGAAACTAACCTCAAATTCGAAAAGTATACATATATTCAGGTTCCCCCCAGGTTGGGGAATCCGAAAAACCACATGTTTTCCGTCTGCGACCTCGCCCTGAAAAGTTAGCCCTGGATGTATCTTGCATTTGTTGGCAAAAATCCAATAAAGAATGAAAATCCAATAAAGCATGAAAAGTCAAAATGTGAAACTGGCCTCAAATTCGAAAAGTATACATATATTCAGGTACCCCCCCCCCTGAGAAGTTAGCCCTGGATGTATCTTTCATTTCTTGGCAAAAATTCCTATTAAGCATGAAAAGTCAAAAGTTGAAACTGACTTCAAATTCGAAAAGCGTACATATATCTAGGTTCCCCCCAGGTTGGGGAAGCCGAAAAACCATCTGTTTTGCGCATGTGACTTCTCCTTCCGGAGTATGCACAGGGTTTATCTCCCATTTCTTGGAAAAAAGCCAATTCAGCAGGAAAGGTCAAAAATTGAAACTGACTTCAAATTCGAAAAGCATGCATATATTCAGGTTCCCCCCAGGTTGGGGAAGCCTAAAAACCATCTGATTTGCACATCTGACCTCTCCTTCAGGAGTTAAAATAGGGTTTACCTCGCATTTCTTGGCAAAAAGCCAATTAAGCATTAAAAGTCAAAAGTTGAAAGTGACTTCAAATTCAAAAAGCATGTATATATACAGGTTCCCCCCAGGTTGAGGAAGCCGAAAAACCATATGTTCTCCGTCTGCGACCTCCCCCTGAGAAGTTAGCCCTGGATGCATCTTGCATTTGTTGGCAAAAATCCAATAAAGCATGAAAATCCTATAAAGCATGAAAAGTCAAAATGTGAAACTGATCTCAAATTCGAAAAGTATACATATATTCAGGTTCCACCCAGGTTGGGGAAGCCAAAAAACCATCTGTTTTCCGGATGCGACCTCCCCCTGAGAAGTTAGCCATGGATGTATCTTGCATTTGTTGGTAAAAATCCAATAAAGCATGAAAAGTGAAAATGTGAAACTGACCTCAAATTCGAAAAGTATACATATATTCAGGTTCCCCCCAGGTTGGGGAATCCGAAAAACCATATGTTTTCCGCCTGCGACCTCCCCCTGAGAAGTTAGCCCTGGATGTATCTTGCATTTGTTGGCAAAAATCCAATAAAGCATGAAAAGTCAAAATGTGAAACTGGCCTCAAATTCGAAAAGTATACATATATTCAGGTTCCCCCAGGTTGAGGAAGCCGAAAAACCATCTGTTTTGCGCATCTGACTTCTCCTTCAGCAGTAAGCACAGGGTTTATCTCGCATTTGTTGGCAAATAGCCAATTAAGCATGAAAAGTCAAAAGTTTCTGGATGTGACCTCCCCCTGAGAATTTAGCCCTGGATGTATCTTCCATTTGTTGGCAAAAATCCAATAAAGCATGAAAAGTCAAAATGTGAAACTGACCTCAAATTCGAAAAGTATACATATATTCAGGTTCCCCCCAGGTTGCGGAAGCTGAAAAACCATATGTTTTCCGGATGCGACCTCCCCCTGAGAAGTTAGCCCTGGATGCATCTTGCATTTGTTGGCAAAAATCCAATAAAGCATGAAAATCCAATGAAGCATGAAAAGTCAAAATGTGAACCTGACCTCAAATTCGAAAAGTTTACATATATTCATGATCCCCCCAGGTTGGGAAAGCCGAAAACCCATATGTTTTCCATCTGCGACCTCCCCCTGAGAAGTTAGCCCTGGATGCGTCTTGCATTTGTTGGCAAAAATCCAATAAAGCATGAAAATCCAACAAAGCATGAAAAGTCAAAATGTGAAACTGACATCAAATTCGAAAAGTATACATATATTCAGGTTCCCCCAGGTTGGGGAATCCGAAAAACCATATGTTTTCCGCCTGCGACCTCCCCCTGAGAAGTTAGCCCTGGATGTATCTTGCATTTGTTGGCAAAAATCCAATAAAGCATGAAAATCCAATAAAGCATGAAAAGTCAAAATGTGAAACTGGCCTCAAATTCGAAAAGTATACATATATTCAGGTTCCCCCAGGTTGAGGAAGCCGAAAAACCATCTGTTTTGCGCATCTGACTTCTCCTTCAGCAGTAAGCACAGGGTTTATCTCGCATTTGTTGGCAAATAGCCAATTAAGCATGAAAAGTCAAAAGTTTCTGGATGTGACCTCCCCCTGAGAATTTAGCCCTGGATGTATCTTCCATTTGTTGGCAAAAATCCAATAAAGCATGAAAAGTCAAAATGTGAAACTGACCTCAAATTCGAAAAGTATACATATATTCAGGTTCCCCCCAGGTTGGGGAAGCCGAAAAACCATATGTTTTCTGGATGCGACCTCCCCCTGAGAAGTTAGCCCTGGATGTATCTTGCATTTGTTGGCAAAAATCCAATAAAGCATGAAAAGTCAAAATGTGAAACTGACCTCAAATTCGAAAAGTATACATATATTCAGGTTCCCCCCAGGTTGGGGAAGCTGAAAAACCATATGTTTTCCGGATGCGACCTCCCCCTGAGAAGTTAGCCCTGGATGCATCTTGCATTTGTTGGCAAAAATCCAATAAAGCATGAAAATCCAATGAAGCATGAAAAGTCAAAATGTGAACCTGACCTCAAATTCGAAAAGTTTACATATATTTATGATCCCCCCAGGTTGGGAAAGCCGAAAACCCATATGTTTTCCATCTGCGACCTCCCCCTGAGAAGTTAGCCCTGGATGCGTCTTGCATTTGTTGGCAAAAATCCAATAAAGCATGAAAATCCAACAAAGCATGAAAAGTCAAAATGTGAAACTGACATCAAATTCGAAAAGTATACATATATTCAGGTTCCCCCCAGGTTGGGAAAGCCGAAAAACCATCTGTTTTCCGGATGCGACCTCCCCCTGAGAAGTTAGCCATGGATGTATCTTGCATTTGTTGGTAAAAATCCAATAAAGCATGAAAAGTGAAAATGTGAAACTAACCTCAAATTCGAAAAGTATACATATATTCAGGTTCCCCCCAGGTTGGGGAATCCGAAAAACCACATGTTTTCCGTCTGCGACCTCGCCCTGAAAAGTTAGCCCTGGATGTATCTTGCATTTGTTGGCAAAAATCCAATAAAGAATGAAAATCCAATAAAGCATGAAAAGTCAAAATGTGAAACTGGCCTCAAATTCGAAAAGTATACATATATTCAGGTTCCCCCAGGTTGAGGAAGCCGAAAAACCATCTGTTTTGCGCATCTGACTTCTCCTTCAGCAGTAAGCACAGGGTTTATCTCGCATTTGTTGGCAAATAGCCAATTAAGCATGAAAAGTCAAAAGTTTCTGGATGTGACCTCCCCCTGAGAATTTAGCCCTGGATGTATCTTCCATTTGTTGGCAAAAATCCAATAAAGCATGAAAAGTCAAAATGTGAAACTGACCTCAAATTCGAAAAGTATACATATATTCAGGTTCCCCCCAGGTTGGGGAAGCCGAAAAACCATATGTTTTCCGGATGCGACCTCCCCCTGAGAAGTTAGCCCTGGATGTATCTTGCATTTCTTGGTAAAAATCCAATAAAGCATGAAAAGTCAAAATGTGAAACTGACCACAAATTCGAAAAGTATACATATATTCAGGTTCCCCCCCAGGTTGGGGAAGCCGAAAAACCATCTGTTTTGCGGATGTGACTTCTCCTTCAGGTGTAAACACAGGGTTTATCTCGCATTTGTTGGCAAAAAGCCAATTAAGCATGAAAATCATAAGTTGAAACTTACTTCAAATTCGAAAAGTATACATATATTCAGTTTCCCCCCAGGTTGAGGAAGCCGAAAAACCATCTATTTTGCGGATGTGACTTCTCCTTCATGAATAAGCACACGGTTTATCTCGCATTTGTTGGCAAAAAGCCAATTAAGCATGAAAAGTGAAAATGTGAAACTGACCTCAAATTCGAAAAGTATACATATATTCATGATCCCCCCAGGTTGGGGAAGCCGAAAAACCTTATGTTTCCATCTGCAACCTCCCCCTGAGAAGTTAGCCCTGGATGTATCTTACATTTGTTGGCAAAAATCCAATAAAGCATGAAAATCCAATAAAGCATGAAAAGTCAAAATGTGAAACTGATGTCAAATTCGAAAAGTATACATATATTCATGTTCCCTCCAGGTTGGGGAAACCGAAAAACCATATGTTTTCCGTCTGCGACCTCCCCCTGAGAAATTAGCCCTGGTTGTATCTTGCATTTGTTGGCAAAAATCCAATAAAGCATGAAAAGTGAAAATGTGAAACTGACCTCAAATTCGAAAAGTATACATATATTCAGGTACCCCCCCCCTGAGAAGTTAGCCCTGGATGTATCTTTCATTTCTTGGCAAAAATTCCTATTAAGCATGAAAAGTCAAAAGTTGAAACTGACTTCAAATTCGAAAAGCGTACATATATCTAGGTTCCCCCCAGGTTGGGGAAGCCGAAAAACCATCTGTTTTGCGCATGTGACTTCTCCTTCCGGAGTATGCACAGGGTTTATCTCCCATTTCTTGGAAAAAAGCCAATTCAGCAGGAAAGGTCAAAAATTGAAACTGACTTCAAATTCGAAAAGCATGCATATATTCAGGTTCCCCCCAGGTTGGGGAAGCCTAAAAACCATCTGATTTGCACATCTGACCTCTCCTTCAGGAGTTAAAATAGGGTTTACCTCGCATTTCTTGGCAAAAAGCCAATTAAGCATTAAAAGTCAAAAGTTGAAAGTGACTTCAAATTCAAAAAGCATGTATATATACAGGTTCCCCCCAGGTTGAGGAAGCCGAAAAACCATATGTTCTCCGTCTGCGACCTCCCCCTGAGAAGTTAGCCCTGGATGCATCTTGCATTTGTTGGCAAAAATCCAATAAAGCATGAAAATCCAATAAAGCATGAAAAGTCAAAATGTGAAACTGATCTCAAATTCGAAAAGTATACATATATTCAGGTTCCACCCAGGTTGGGGAAGCCGAAAAACCATCTGTTTTCCGGATGCGACCTCCCCCTGAGAAGTTAGCCATGGATGTATCTTGCATTTGTTGGTAAAAATCCAATAAAGCATGAAAAGTGAAAATGTGAAACTGACCTCAAATTCGAAAAGTATACATATATTCAGGTTCCCCCCAGGTTGGGGAATCCGAAAAACCATATGTTTTCCGCCTGCGACCTCCCCCTGAGAAGTTAGCCATGGATGTATCTTGCATTTGTTGGCAAAAATCCAATAAAGCATGAAAAGTCAAAATGTGAAACTGGCCTCAAATTCGAAAAGTATACATATATTCAGGTTCCCCCAGGTTGAGGAAGCCGAAAAACCATCTGTTTTGCGCATCTGACTTCTCCTTCAGCAGTAAGCACAGGCTTTATCTCGCATTTGTTGGCAAATAGCCAATTAAGCATGAAAAGTCAAAAGTTTCTGGATGTGACCTCCCCCTGAGAATTTAGCCCTGGATGTATCTTCCATTTGTTGGCAAAAATCCAATAAAGCATGAAAAGTCAAAATGTGAAACTGACCTCAAATTCGAAAAGTATACATATATTCAGGTTCCCCCCAGGTTGGGGAAACCGAAAAACCATATGTTTTCCGGATGCGACCTCCCCCTGAGAAGTTAGCCCTGGATGTA
>JALGBA010001109.1:0-86032 GCA_023970755.1 Azemiops feae | reverse complement strand
ATCCGTCATAAATACATGCTAGTTGTCAAGCGTCTGGATTTTGACCATGGGGGATGCAGCAATGGTCATAAGCATGAGAAATGGTCCTAGGTCACTTTTTTCAGTGCCATTTTAACTTCAAACAGTCACTAAATGAACTTTTGTAAGTCTGCAATCAAGAGCACAAATAATACAAAGAAACCAGTGTACAGACCTGTGTGGCCGAATTGAATAAGCTGTAACTTTCTGTGGATAAGGAAGAAAAGTCAGAAAACTTTCTCCTTGCAAAGTCGGTCCCTATAAACCATGGGTGGCCAAATGTTTACCAGAGGAAGTCCTTTTTTTGGTTAAGGATTTGGGAGTAAATCAGAGGCAGAGGGAAGTAATGGCCCTGATCATGGCTGCTTTGTGAGAGTTATTAGTAAATTGAGCACAGGTCGTTTTGCAAATCTATGGAATTCCTGGAGAACCAATCAGCATTTGCCCTTCCTGGAGGAGACCTGAGTGCAAAGAATTGTCAGCCAATCATGGCTTATTTGCTTCCCAAGAAATCAGGTTTTTCTTCCACTACTTCATGGTCGCACCCAATAAAAAGAACTTAAATTGCTAGGGTTTGCCCATGATGGTGGCATGCCCATAGCTGCGTAGGCCTCTTCACCCAAGTATACCAGCCTGCTGCTACAATGAGATGCCAGCAGCTGCAAGGTGAATGTAGCAGATCCTCTCTGAAAGGAGCGTACAACTTGGCTTTAAATGCAAGGAAACAATGCCTGGACACCAAGGGAACAAATCATGTCATCAAGGCATGATGAGACTCAATAACAGTAGCATCTGACTACGGGGGGTCCTCAACTTACAACCACAATTGAGCCCAAAATGTCTGTTGTTAAGCGAAACAGTTATTAAATGAGTTTTGCCCGATTTTACAACCTTTCTTGCCACAGTTGTTAAGTGAAACACTGCAATTGTTAAATTGGTAGCACGGTCATTAAGTGAATCTGGAATCCTCATTGACTTTGCTTGTCTGAAGGTTGCAAAAGAGAATCACATGGCCCTGGGACACTGCATCCATCATAAGTTGCCAAGTGTCCAAATTTTGATCACATGACCACGGGGATACTGCACAGGTCATGAAACAAAATGGTCATGCCACTTTTTTCAGTGCCGTTGTAACTTTGAACAGTCACTAAACAAATGGTTGTAAATCAAGGACTCCCTGTACTTGATTACTGGAGGGCAACCAGTCTTGGTTTACCACACTCAGGAGTTGTAGAGGCGGTGATGTGTTATCCCCCATCATGCCTTGCTTCAAGGCATCTGCCTGACAGCTTCATAAAAAATGTCTCTCAACAAACTTTGGTGAGCTCCCAAAGTTTGCATTTCTTGACAAGAAATGGAAGGGGATGTTCTCCTGTCTCACATGAACCTCACGTACCTGAAGAGAGGACTGTGGCCTCCAAGACGTGCCTTGGACCAGGACAAGGGGGACGGCACAGCCAGATAATCCATCCCTTCTTTGCGTGCGATCCCAAGTCCCCCGCTACCCATGGGGCCACCACCCACATCTTCTCCATTGCAGCTCCCTTCCTCCTTCCGGGTCAGTGCCACCGTCTGCTCGGTTGAGGTCTTGCGAGCTTTTTGAGGGATGCTTTCTGCTAGCCGGGCGGCAGGGCAGTTAAACGGGGCCACGTCATTGCCCAATTCCAAGAGGTCCCCTGGAGCCTCCTCACCCAGGCTACCCCTTCGGGAGAGGCATGGAGACACGGAAGTCTCCGAGCTGGAATAGCGTCTTTTGCCGCAGGGGGAAGCTGGTCGAGGTCCAAGAAGCATCCACGTGTCCTCCGTTCCTCGACTTGGAGAGTAGCTGGTACTGTAAGATGGCCAGGATTCTTCAGCAGATGACCATGGCTTGGGAGATGCTCGGGGTGAGCCCAAGGGAGAACTAAGAGCAAAACGAGCTGCAGCCTCATTTAGCTCATGTTCCACATCATCTCCAGCAGGGGCCTCATCATCCGAAAAAAAACTCCAAGGGGAGACACTGCCACTGCTAGCAGGACTTGGGGTGAAGAATCCGGAAGAAGGAGCCGCTTCCCGGTAACCCCCAAAAGCCTCCAGCAAGAAATAGTCGCGAGGAGAAGAGTCCCAATCATCTTCCTCCGTCTGTTGACTTGGAGAGATGGTGGTGATCTGGATGCTGGGGCATTCGAGCACCCGGGAGCCTCCCAGTCGTACCCGCCGGGCCGGCTGGCTTTCAAAAGTGTCACCATCCAAGTTGGCAGGGCGGGGTGGAGGAGAGTGCATGCCAGCATGGCTCCCTCCAAGATGCATAGGACATGGGATGCCCAGAGGAGAGGCATAAGGTGGAGGGTCCCCAAGAGTGAGCGAACAATAGCCAGGGAGAGTGTCTGCGTCCAGGTCTGGAAAAAGAATTAGAATTAGAATTAGAATAACAGAGTTGGAAGGGACCTTGTAGGTCATCTAGTCCAAGCAGGAGACCCTACACTAGGGGTGTCAAACTTGCTGAGTCACGTGACGTGTCACGTGATGTGTCATGGCGTATCACGATTTTTTTCCCCTTGCCGGAGCTGGGGTGGGTGAGGCCTCCACGTGACGCATCTGGCCCATGGGCCAGCAGTTTGACACCCCTGCCCTACACCATTTCTGACAGATGGCAGTCCAGTCTCTTCTGGAAAGCTTCCAGTGATGAAGCTCCCACAACATCTGAAGGCAAATTGTTCTAATGGTTGATTGTTCTCACTGTCAGAAAATTTCTCCTTATTTCTAGGTTGAATCTCTCTTTGATCAGTTTCCATCTGTTATTCCTTGTCTGGCCTTCAGGTGCTTTGGAAAATAGGTTGACTCCCTCCTCTCTGTGACAGCCCCTCAAATATTGGAAAACTGCTATCAGGTCTCCCCTGGTCCTTCTGTTCACTAGACTAGCCATGCCCAGTTCCTGTAACCATTCTTCATATGTTTTAGTCTCCAGTTCCCTGATCATCTTTATTGCATGAGTGGCTGGCTGATGCATGCGTGTGCGCAAGCGTGCACAACCCCACACGCACGAGCATCGTGAGTATTCGCGGCCCCACTCACATGAGTGTCGCAGGTATTCACGGCCCCATTCACGTGAGCAATGGGTATTCCTGTGCATGCATGCATCTGCGCATGCGTTTGCCCTCACAAACCACCCCTTCTTTCCCCCTCCCCCTATTCCAGGCCGCCAACTCCAAAAGGTTGGGAACTCTGCTCTATTGTATTAGATTGCAGAATCGGCTGGTCTAAGATGTTGCTTCACAGAAATTCCCAAGAAAGGCAACTTAGAAATAATTATTGCTGACTTCTAGCTCCCACCTGTATTGGAGCATTAAAGATATACAGAGAGTCCTCGACATACGACCACAATGAAGCCTAAAATTTTGTTAAGCAAGTTTTGCTTCATTTTACGACCTTTCTTGCCACAGTTGTTAAGTGAATCACTGCTGTTGTTAAGTTAGTCACACAGTTGTTAAATGATTCTGGCTTCCCCATTGACTTTGCTTGTCAGAAGGTCGCAAGGGGGATCACATGACCCCAGGACCCTGCAACCATCATAAATATGTCAGTTGCCAAGCGTTGCCAAGCATCTGAATTTTGATCACATGACTATGGGGATGCTGCAATGGTCGTAAGTGTGGAAAGTGTTTTAGTCTCCAGACCTTGGATCATCTTAGTTGCTCTTCTCGGAATTTTTTCCAAACTCTCACCGTCTTTTTTGTGATATGGTGACCAAAATTGGCTGCAGTATTCCAGGTGGACTTCAACTCCCAGAATTTCTGAGCTGGATGAGGAATTCTGGGAGTTGAAGTCCACGCATCTTCAAGTTCCCAAGGTTGAGAAACGCTGCATTAGATGAATATTTCCCTTATTTAAATCCAAGATATCTGCGCAATCAGCTCCATTTATATCTTGTAGCAATAAATTCCATCAATTCCTTACACGTTTTCACTGCCAGGTTTTTCTCTTCTTGGTCCAGAGTACAGGTAGTCCTCAACTTACGACTGCAATTGAGCCCAAAATTTCCATTCTGTTGCAAAGTGAGACATTGGTTAAGTGAGTTTTGCCCCATTTTACGATCTTTCTTACCACAATTGCTAAGTGAATCACTGCAGTTGTTAAATGAGTAATACGGTTGTTAAGTGAATCTGATTTCTCCATTAGCTTTGCTTGTCAGAAGGTTACAAAAGATTGTCACATGACTCCGGGACACTACAACCATCATAAATATGAGTCAGTTGCCAAGCGTCTGAATTTTGATCACATGACCATGGGGATGCTATAATGGTCGTAAGTGTGGAAAACCATCATAAGTCACTTTTTACAGTACCATTATAACTTCAAATGGTCACTAAATGAACTGTTGTAAGTCAAGGACTACAAATGGTGGGCCAGGCCTCCAGAAGACTCTTGAATGAGTTTCAGTTCTCTTCACTTTCACTGGGTCTTTGAAGTAGACTCCTTAATGGACATATAACTATATCATCAGATAAATCATTCAGATAGTGAGCAGCCTATAAGAGTAGTATATCTTGCTCACATATATGTAAATTTCTGCAATATTCATTGCTAATACCAAATAGGCCTAAAGAGAAACAGTATGGTATAGTGGTTAAGGCTCAGCAATAGAAAAATAGAGAAACCACAAATGGTTCCTCAGAACTGAATATAGGTAGTCCTCAACTTACGACCACAACTGAGCTCAAAATATCTGTTGCTAAGTGAGACATTGGTTAAGTGAGTTTTGCCTGATTTTATGACCTTTCTTGCCACAGTTAACTGAATCACTGCAGTTGATAATTGAGTAACCCGGTTGTTAATGAATCTAGTTTCCCCATTAACTTTGCTTGCCAGAAAGTCACAAAAGAGAATCACATGACCCTAGGACACTGCAACTGTTATAAATATGAGTCACTTGCCAAGCATTTGAATTTTGATCACATGATCATGGGAATGCTGTAAAGGTCGTAATTGTGAAAAACGATCATAAGTCATGGTTTTCAGTGCCGTGGTAAATTTGAATGGTCTCTAAATGAACAATTGTAAGTCAAAGACTACCTGTACAGCACTAGTGCAGCTTTTTGAAAGAAGATCTATTTGTTTTCAAAAGCTCAAGTTTCTAGGCCTCAAGTCTGTCAAAACGAACACAACCACTGTCTGTTGTGGATGTGAACAAACGCGTAGGTTTCAAGCTTGATTCAGCCTTCCAAGGTCAGTAAAATGAGGACCCAGATTGTTGGGGGCAATAAACTGTAAACTGCTTAGAGAGGGCTGTAAAGCACTGTGAAGCAGTATATAAGTCTAAGGGCTATTGCTACTGCTATTTATAAAAATATGATTAATGAAACTATAAGCAATGTTGGATGGGTATGGTATAGTTAAGATGTTGGTCCGAGTACATCCATAACCACAGAAATCCACTAGGTCAGGGGTCCCCAACCTGTGGGCTACAGCCCACGATTGGGCCATGGCCGCTTGGCCACCGGGCAGTGTGAAGGGATGGCCAGTGCACGCGCACATGCACGAGAACTCACCCTCCCACATTCATGCTAGCGCCACCGAGCATCCCGCCGGTGCTAGCACCACCCCGCCCCGAGTGTCCCACCGGCACTAGCACTGCCCTGAGCATCCCACCAGCGCTAGTGCCACCCCGATCCCGTGTGTCCCACTGGCACTAGTGCCCCCCGAGCATCCCACCAGTGCTAGCGCCGCCCATTGTGTCCCACTAGTGCTAGCGCTGCCCCATTTGCAGCACTTGAGCCTGCGCAGCCCCGTTTGCATGTGCACGTGCTTGCATGCAGCTGTTTGCGTGTGCTCATGTGCTCACGTGCTGCCGATTTGCGCGCATGCACATAACAGTGCCTGCCTCCCTTTTCAGGCCGCCAAATCAAAAAGGTTGGAGACCTCTGCACTAGATGACTTTAGGCTAACTTTTTTTTTCTTTCTCTCTACAGGTTGTCCTCGACTTACAACGGTTCCCTTAGTGACCATTCAAAGTTCTAACGGCACTGAGAAAAGAGACTTATGACAGTTTTTCAGTTAAAACCTTTGCAGCATCCCCATGGACATGTGATCAAAATTCAGACCCTTGGCAACTCATACTTATGACAGTTACGGTGTCCCGAATTCATGTGATCACCTTTTGCGAACTTCTGACAAGCAAAGTCAAGGGGGAAGCCAGATTCACTTAATAACGGGGTTACTAACTTATCGGCTGCAGTGATTCACTTGACAACTGAGGCAAGAAAGGTTGTAAAATGGGGCAAAACTCACTTAACAAATGTCTCACTTAACAACAGAAATTTTGGGGCTCAATTGTGGTGGTAAGTCGAGGACTACCTGTATTTCAATGCCAGTCCAAACTACTCACAGGGCTGTCGTGAGGGAGATGATGATGATGATAATAATGAACAGAGTGCTCCTGGAGAAGCTACCAATTTAAGTAGTAAATAAACAAACCCACAGGCTAGCCGCATGAAATGCCAACTATGCAATCCCAGCCTTGACTCGACTCCAGAGCCAAGAGTCCAAAGAGAAGGAAGGAAAACTTGAGCTGCCTCGTTCGGAGATTGGTCACCCAGATTTCAGTTTGTGGCCATCGCCTTATGCCAAGAGCCCACATTGAGCCCCGGGGCCTCTAAGTCCGGTATAAACAGTTGGTTAGAAAAACCACCCACAATAGAGAAAGGGATTGATTTTCCTAGAAGAAACAAACATTTGGATCAACATAAGAAGGGTGAAAAAAATGGCGGGGGGGGGGAGAGAGAGGAATACACTGATTTGTTCAATTTCCCCTCTTTCTCTCTTCCTCCATGTCCTCCAGCTTAGCGCCCCCCCCCCATTTGCAAAAATCTGCTTCCAATTTAAAGTTTTTTCTCCTTCCCTTGATTTCATCTGCTCTTGTGAAGCTAGGCCTAAGCTCTGGAGACTCGAGGCGCGACTCAACCCGATCCTGTCTCTCTCTCTCCAGCCTGCTTCCCTCCCTCCTCGCTCCAGAGTTGTCCTTGGCTTTCTACGCAACACCATTTCCTGTTGCCTGCCCTGGCGTTTTGGCAGCCGACCCCCGTAGCATTCGCTTTAAAAGACTTTTTTTCCACTGCCTTTCAAGAGGAGGAACGTGCCTAGAGCTTTGCCTGGTGAAGCCAAACAAAGGAAGAAAAGTGGTTTTCTCTGTTTTTAATCAATACAGGCGAGCGAGTAGGAGCAATTCCAGCAATCACACACAGACACACACACACACACACACAATATCTGGAAAAGCCAACAAATATTACATCAGACCCTGGAGTTTCCCTGAAGGCCAGCAAAGAGGGTATTTTACAAGCAAGGGTCCACTACCAAAAAGTCCCCATTTTTAGGATTTGTCTTTCCAACTGTTCTTGCAGAAAACCGTCCTTGGCTTACAACCAGTTGCAATGGCAATGAAAAAAGTTACTTACAATTTGTCCTTGCACCTATAACTCTTGCAGCATTCCCCCCAAGGTCACCTGATCAAAATTTGGATGCTGGGCAAATGACATATATTTACAACGGTAATCCGGAATCATGTGATCACCTTTTGTGATCTTCCCAACCAGCTTCCCACAATGGGGAAAGTCAGATTTACTTAACAACTGCATGATTCACTTAACCACTACAATGATTTGCTTAACAGCCATGGCAAAAAAGGTCATTAAATCTGGCAGGATCCACTTAACAACCGCCTTGCTTAGCAATGGAAATTGTGTTCTCAATTGTGATTATACGTCGAGCATTAGATGCCTCTTTCTACTTGTTAGTAGACTAATATGAACAAAAGTATATTGCAACCATTTATGGCTTTCCAGCATGTTAAACCATGTTAAAACCAGCTTATTGAAACCAGCATGTCAAACCAAGTCAAACCAGGGACAGATAGTTTATATATATCAGACAACCACTCAATACCAATATACCAGGGTTAGAACAATTAATCAGTGGAATGACTTGTGCTCCAACACTGAAAGTTTTTAAGAAGAGATTAGACAACCATTTGTCTGAAATGGTATGGGGTTTCCTGCCTGAGCAGGAAGTTGGACTAGAAGACCTCCAAGGTCCCTTCCAACTCTGTTATTCTTTTATACGTTGTTATATCTTATACCAGCTGAATAGTCAAAATCATTTTTAAAAAGCAACTCTCAATAGTATGAATAACGTACTCTAATCACAACATTACACCACTGTGATGAACGAAACAAGAGCTACTTATTAATCAGGAGGTGTGCAATAATTATTAATTTATTTAAAATATTAATGCTGATACTTAAGGTACCACTCATTTTAAAACCAATATACTTTGGGTATCATATATCAAATGAGAGAACAATATGTACAAATAATAAAAACAGAATGAAGAATTAACCATTGAATAGCCTGATTTGGGTCTCAAATTAAATTTTTAAACCGAACAGGTCAAAGATTGAGATATTACTCACTCTTTTAATTATCTAGAAAATGCATTTTACATACAGGCATGGTAAATCAAGCCTCCTCTTTCAATCTGATTCTAATGTTTCAAAGAAATTAAGATGAATGTGAGTAAATCCACCCAAATCCTTTTCTCTCAGCTATAAATTTCTCCTCTGTACAGAATATAGCACATAGGGGCACAGTGCATCTCTCTTGTAGGAAACACATCCAGCTTTTAGCAGGCACATTCATATACAAACAGCTGAAAGCAGCTTTCTAAATACAAGCTTTGAAAAAGATGTGGCTGCTTTAATCATGTGCATCCTACATGTGCTTCACACACATTCTTGCACCTTGTGAAGAATTCACAACATCAAAGAATTCATACAATCTTACTGTTATTGACATTTGAGTTTCTTCCAGTTGCAGAACCTAGGAAAGTCCTCAAATCAGTCATAGGAGGGAATTTATCTCCACCTTTAATAAGATATATTTATTTATCCAGATTTTTTTCATCTATAGCAGTGTTTCTCCACCTTAGAAACTTTATGATGTGTGTACTTCAATTTCTAGAATTCCCCAGGCATATTCTGGGAAATCCACATATTTTACAGTTGCCAAGGTTGAGAAACACTGGTCAGTAAGATCTCCATCTCAGCTGATTTAAGGATCAACTGTTTTGAATGTCCTCTGTTCTAAAACTTTAAATTCCAAGGTGCACAAGGTCAACACAGAACAGAACGTGGCAGAACTTCACAGATGAAGTCCACTTTCTGGGCCTGCTGCTACAGGAATACCAGTGGTGGGCATGGTGACCCCAGGTCCCATCTAGATGAACAATCCAGAAAGACTGCACTGGTCATCATGTCAAATACCTTAGAGAGCAGAGCAGAACATTCAACACAGTTACACTCCCCAATTAATAGCTGGAATAAGTCAACTACAAGAAGACCAAGATTATTAGGATACATTCTGGAGAGAACAGGAATAAATCAAATAATCAGCAGCTTCCAAGCTTAAATTGAGGAGACGGACATGTTCCATCACTTTGTCCAATAATGGTAAATGTCCAACTAGGTGGCAATTGTTTCAAGGCCATCTAATAATACACATTTTGTCAACACTATATCTGACAAGTTAGGCAGGATCACCTATTAAGAGGCATTTATCCCTTTCAGGGTAAATACACAGTTCTGATTAATATTCCACAGTTAGGTGTTTATGGCACCAAAGTACAGTGACTGTAGGTCTCATCCTTTGAAACAGTTTAGGTATATCCTATTCTTCATCCCATATTATCTAAAAATATCCATAATACTGCAGATAGCAAAATAGTTTCTGGTTCCATCTTAGATTTGGCTGGAACAATGCAATATTAAAGTTGCTTAAATCTGTGATAACATCTGAAAACAAAAAAGTGAAGCAAATGGATCCCAGCAGCCCTTTGAGAAGTAAGCCTTCCTCAACCCTAAAAGTTATGTTAAATCACATCAAATTGATCAGGAGAAAAGATCCTTTTGCAATAAGCATCAATGCAGAGTATGGCCAATGTCTTAACTAGTTTTAGCTGCCCTCTTCACACCTTCGGCACTTGTAACTATCAACCGGGTTGTGTGATTGTTCACACACAGGAGCTGAGACTATCATACATCATACATACCATACAATTTCATAAATTTCTATACATGGATATGGGACATTTGGGAGAAATTAGGTTCAAGTGTCCAGGGAGATAGGTTTGGGGCCCAAGGTGGTTAAACCTGCAAGAATCTCCCTGGGAAAAGATCTTCTAATCTGAGGATAAATTTTACCAAAATAAATGATGGGTGGCTTTAAAAGCTGAAACAAACAGAAGGTGTCTACAGAAAGATTAAAAAGATGAAGAAAGAAAATAGATCCGTAGTGTCTAATAGAGGAAGGAATAAGGACATAAAATGTGCATCATGATGGACAATTTGTTGCTTCTTCTTCTTTAGGACCAGGAGATGGTGGAAGAGGGTGAATGTTTAACCACAAATCAAATGCTATGTTCTTCTCTTCAGAAGAACCCCATACATCCGTAGGTAAATAGGAGAAAGCAGATAAAGAAAATATAATATCATCATCTTAAATCAAGTCACATTTTGTATTTATGGATGTCCCATTTGCTGAAAAATTGGCAACGCTGAAATTTGGCCACTTAAGTTTGGAGTAATTCAGGATGACACTATTGACACTTTCCCATCATCTTATAAAGCTTTGGACATAATCGCTATCTCATCCAGTTTACATTTCCCTAGAAAGGCAATTTTCTATCTTGCAGCAAGGATAGAAACATGCAATAGGAAAATTTCTGCACTTAAACAAATCCTCCAGATTTAGAACACTCTTTCGAGGAAATTCTAGATTTTATAGTCTAATATTATCTCACAGAGAGAAGAGTTGGGGCAGGCAAGTGGCTGGTGGTATGCCACATGCCATGAATGCAAACTATGTGCTCTCACACACATACACAAATAGACATATGCACACCACAAAGTTAACAGACAGCATCTCTAGTAAAAGGGCTTAAGTAACAAGTGCTAGGAAGATCCTGCCTTCCATCATTAGAAGGAGGGATAACCCAAACAGATAGAATGCCTTTGACAAATCATAAAGGGAAAAAAAGTTTTGACACTGTTTTATCACCAACCTGATAGAACCTCCAGATCGAAGGCAGTATACCTTGAATTTCCAGATACTTAGGGCAAAAAAAGAAATAAGGATCCCATTGCATACTTTCCAGAAGAACTAGCATGACCACTATTAGCAAAAGGAGGCTGGATTTTGGTCCTTGCAACATCTGGAGAGCCCTGGGTCATCTGCTTATGCCTAACACTTAGCACGGACAGCCAAGGAGCCACCTTTCAAATCAGGGTTGGGTTTCCAGCTGGCATCTTCCTTGCATCAGGAGGGGTGGGCTAAGCCCTCCCTCTCTTTACCTTAGAAACAAATACTTTGGAAAAGTTTGCTCCAAACTCCTCCTTGAACTAAATCCAATTCTCAGCTGGGCCTCCACCCTGTTTGGTGGGCCAGAGACAAACCCGAGACTCAATGCAGGGAAAGGGGAAACCAACAGTGTCTGAATCCAATTAAAGGGCCATTTCCCCCGAGCCCCGGGCTGGGCTGGCAGGGACCCCCGTTGCCTAGGAAATGGGGCGCAGACTCAAAAGACTAAAATTAGGGGGGGGAGAAAGAGAGAGCTTTGCACTGTTGCAGAAAGCGCATCAAGATGCAGAAGAGAGGCTTCCCTCTTCCCTACCCACGGCTCTGTCTCTCCCACCCCAGTTCTTTCCCTGCATCAAGCCTTGGATCCTGGCCAGTCTGGAGGAACTTAATTCTGTGGGATCCCAAGACCGTCACAGCCCTCATCTGGATTTCATTTGAACCAGACGCAAGCCTGCCCAGCGACGGGTTGACCTTTCTTTTTGGAAAAAAACCCAGTTTCCTACCTCTTGCCTTTGGAGAGGCTTCTCGGCAGGGCTGCCAACTTCCTCACAGCAATGCCCCAAGCCAGAAAGCAGAGGGGCTCAAGGCCCCCAATCCACTTCTACACAAACCCCCTCCCCACCTGCAAGGCTGCCAGGGGATCCCGAAATCAAGAATCCGCCTTTCGCAACACGACCTCCCCATCCAGGAGGCACTTCTGCCTCTCCTTCTCCTTTCTGGCAAACAGGCTAGTGGAAATGCGTGTCAGGAAAGCCACATTCCTCCCCCCCCCCAGTTTCGGCTTCCAAGCTGGCCCTTCCCAATGTGGTATTTAACGTTGAAAAGGTCATGTTCTAGGGCAACCACTTCAAGCAGATGTAGAACGGGGAGTATCAGATGACAATGGCTTGAAACCCCCCCCCCCAATAAACGCATTGCAAGCTTGGTCTATTTTGTGCCCCGTATACCTTACACAATAACCCCACCCCACTAATTCTTCTTCTAGATTTTGCATTTTGGGGTGTAGGAAAATCTGGCATTAGAAGAGAAAAAGAAAGGGGGAAAAAATACCTTGAGAAAAATATCCATAAGATACAATTCCTCAGAAGGACCAGGAACTTTTTCAACTTTGGTGCTGGTCCCTAAGAGTCTGGCTAAAGTCATACAGCATGTGCAGATAATGGGAGGTCAATTAATCTACATCAGCAAGGGATACAAATTAATTCTAAGTTTTGGTTCCTTGGCTCAATTGTTGCAAAGTTAAATTAATTACTTTGCTGGAGCAGACCCAACATTTTGATAACAACAACAACAACAACAATGATGATGATGATGATGATGATGACAAGATCCAGGCACAATTTTGTTCTGCATCCCTTTAATTTTATTATCCCTTTAATCTTATTATACATGTGTTCTATAATGTCTTTTCTTCCCTCAATAGATAAAGAGCACAATAACCCTACAGGGTAGCAATCATTAAATATATTACAGCCAAGGCTAGGAGTCGATAAATCGGTTTGCTTAGAACAGCAGGGTGTTCATATCAACACTATAATTTCATAAAATACACCTTTCCTGCTCAAATAGCTTGTAATCACCTTGAAACACAACTTTCACTTAAAAACAAAACAAGGTTAATTATTGGTCCAAGGCCACTTATTCCTAGAAAAATGCCAGGAATTTTGTGTCATTTGTAAAAACTGACACTTTTTTCCCTCCCTCATTCACTTTCTCTCTCCCTCTCTCTTTTAACAACCAGAAACCCTTCATTTGCCTCTTTGACACACAAACATAAACTTTCTGAAGCGGCAACGCAACATCTGGTTTGAAAGACAAAGAGCAAATGGAAAATTTAAGATTTTAATTCTGCACATTCACAGATGTGCACGCACGATAAGTCTGTAAATAGATGGACATATACATGTACTTTCTCCTTAAAAAAAAAATTAGGGGGATGCAGTTCCTCAGTTGACTCAAACACACTATAAACACACCTTTTCACGACTTTTTCCCTGCCATTCTTCCCTCCCTGAACTTCAGCATCCCTCCCTCCCCGTGCAAGTAAGGCATTGCCCAAATAGCGATCGCCCGCCTCACCTTCCAAGGGGACCCCCATTGTTGGAAGGTCTTTTTCCTCCTCTCCAAAAATCAGCTTGAATTCTAAATCTTCATTTTCGCAGTTTGCAGCACCCATTTTTAAGAGAGAGAGAGAGACAGACAGACAGAAAGAGAAACACAGAGAGAAAGTAGTGGAGTGAATGGATAGACGGTGCCTAATATGGTTAAGAAAAAGAAACCTCTTTTAAAACATTTAAAAGAAAAAGGATGGAGACCTCTGGGGATGAAGAAGAGAAAGTGGAAAGTGTTCCCTTTTCTAACTCAAAACTTTTCTTTTGTTGTTTCCCACCCTCAATATTGAAGCAATAATCATTATTAAAAAGAAAAGTTCCCCAAAGTTTTCTCTCTGCTCCAGTTGCCTGCTTCTCACTCCCTTGCTCTCTCTTGATTGGTTCTTTAAAGACCTCAAACCATGCCCCCAGATGTCAGATTAAGCCCCACCCACCCAGAGGCTTGGGAAAGGAGGGGTAAGAATGTGCAGTGGGCTATCCTTTAATGCCCATTCCAAAGGGAAAGAAATATTTGCCCCCATCCTCCCCTGTCTTCTTCTCCAAGATGGATGAGCCTACCTGGAGCTCTAGGAAAAGGCTGAGCAAGGAGGAAACTTCTAACAGTCCCCGGTTTTGAGGCTTGCTTGATTAGGGCGAGATGGATGCAGGGCTCGGAAGCAGCAGAATGAATTTTGAGTTTTGCAAGCCTCACTAATACTGTGATGAAAGCAAGCATGATGCTTAAGAAACTCCTAGCCATATCAATTGCAGGTTTCTGCAGAAGACAGGGAAATATGATGGAGCTGCTGCTCCAGATAAGGAAGGAAGGAAGGAAGGAAGGAAGGAAGGAAGGAAGGAAGGAAGGAAGGAGTAAGGTAAGGAAGGAAGGAAGGGAGGAGTGAGGTAGGGGAGGGAGGGAGGTGGAGGGAGAGAGATATGGAGGAAAGTGAGGGAGTGAGGGAGGGAAAAGGGAGGGAAGGAGGGAGGGAGGGAGGGGGAGGGCTGGAGGGAGGGGAGGGGAAGGGAGTAGGGAGGGAGGGAGGAAAAGGAAGTAAGGAGGAGGAAGGAAGGAAGGAAGGAAGGAAGGAAGGAAGGAAGGAAGGAAGGAAGGAAGGAAGGAAAAGAGAGGGAAGGACTGGGAGCAGGGAAGGACTTCCCCCCCCAAAAAAAGATATTTGATACTTTTACATAACTGATGAAGATATGAAGGTATCGAACCAGATGATATCTAGATTTTTGTGGGGAGAGGGATTTATATTCCATGTTTTTTTTTCTTCAGAGGGCTCAAAAGGGTTTTCATATTCTACCAGCCTCAACCACTCTGTAAGGCAGGTGGAACTGAAAGACAGCTCAACCAGCCCAAAGTCATCCAGTGAGTTTCCATGGCTGAGGCTGAACTCAAACTATGAGTGCTCTGTTCACTTCTAGACTCTTGGCTATAAAAGTCTCTGAGCTCAGTTGCCCCTTGGGCAGTGTGTAACATCAGTCAGAGACAATGCAAACCAACTTCCCCAGCCTTAGCTGACTAGAATGATGGGAACTATCGAGCAGGAACATCTAAACAATGACAGATTTGAGATGGATAGCTCCTAATTTAGAAGATACTGTGTAAGCTTGTAGAAATGATAAAAGGATGAGGGAGATCAAGAAACATCCTATTTGTTCTTTTTCTTCTTCTTTATCCAGAGCTCAGGGTAAACATTTATTTTCCCATTCCTTCCCTTTATCTTCCTAATAACCCAATTAAGTAGTTTAGGCTTAGAAAAGCAGTGTTTACATGGCAGTTGATGCATGGATAGCTAGAACAAAGTTTACTGAACTAGCCCAGTCTTCTTGGTTCATGTGTCACACTGACAGTTTCCCCACTGGTGCACTATGGTCACACAACATACTACAGGAACATGTGCTAATTTGAGGCTCAGGCATCATGACATCCCAGATTGGATCTAGTTAATTATGACCACAATTGAGCCCAAAATTTCCATTGCTTAGCAAGACAGTTGTTAAGTGAGTTTTGCCCCCTTTTACAACCTTTCTTGCCACAATTGCTAAGTGAATCACTGCAGTTGTTAAGTTAGTAATCTGGCTTTCCTATTGACTTTGCTTGTCAGAAGATCTCAAAAGTTGATCACATGACCCCGGGACACTGCAACTGTCATAAAAACATATCAGTTGCCGTGTGTCTGAATTTTGATCACAAAGCAAGGGGATGCTGTAATGGTCATAAGAGTGGAAGACAGTCATAAGAGCCATGGTGGCGCAGTGGTTAGAATGCAGTATTGCAGGCTGATTGTGCCCACTGCCAGCAGTTTGATCTTGACCGGCTCAAGGTTGACTAAGCCTTCCATCCTTCCAAGCTCGGTAAAATGAGGATATAGATTGTTGGGGACAATATGCTGACTCTGTTAACTGCTTAGAGAGGGCTGTAAAGCACTATGTAGCGGTATATAAGCCCAAGTGCTATTGCTATTGCTATAAATCACTGGCTGGGGAATTCTGGGAGTTGAAGTCCACATATCTTAAAGATGCCAAGGTTGAGAAACACTGAGATTACAGACCACAGGAAACCCCACATTATTGGCTAGCCTGGGAAGTCAGATATCCATTTCAGAAAGTGGCAAGGAGATTCTATCTTTGTACTATTCCAAGAAAATTCCATAGATGTGTTCATGAAGACACCATGAGTTGAACTTGGCTTAAAGGAGTAATGTCTTTGATTACAGCCAGGTTTTAAGTCCTACAATATTTGCTATTTTCAAAAGTAGGCAAGTTAAAATGAATTCTGCAAATTCAGCCCAGGAGAACAAAAATTCTCCAATGAACTACCTGAGGGAAGGGATATACTAAATTTTGTGAATATCTCTGACAATTATATTTCCTTATGTGGGTTGGAAATGAATACTTTGCACTGAGATTGTGTCCTTCATCAAGGAAACTCTTGTTGGGGCAATCTTTACACAATAGACAACACTAAACTAAGGCCAGTTAAAGATTCATGACTGTATCTCTATAACATACAGACTAAGTTGATTGAACATGCCAGCTTTTGGTGCAAACATAAGCCATTTTGTTACCATATGGTATATGGTTCCATCTACTGTGTGACTGCTAGATTAAGAAACTAGATTAAGATTCAATGAAGGCAATGAAGGCAAATATATATGCCTCAGCATGCCTCAGCATGGCTGGCTCAGGAATTCTGGGAGTTGAAGTCCACAAGTCATAAAAGAGCCAAGGTTCCCCACCCCTGCCCCAGGGTAATGTTGCAGGATCCTATCTGGGTTGGTCATTGGGATCAGAGAGTTAGTTTTCTGAGCTTTCAGACTTGTGCTGGAGCCCATCCTCAGGGAATTTCTCTCACCAGAATGTATGCTTTGGGCTCTTCTATATATAATTCTATGCAAAATACTACGCACAGAATAGCACACATTCTGGTGAGAAAGAAGTTCCCTGGGGATGGGCTCCAGAATGAGTTCAAAAGCTTGGAAGAATAGAATAGAGCTGGAAGGGACCTTGGAAGTCTTCTAGTCCAGCCCCCTGCTTGAGCAGGAGAACCTACACTATTTCAGACAAGTGACTGTCTAATCTCTTCTTAAAAACCTCCAGTGATGGATCACCCACGATTTCTGAAGGCAAGCTGTTCCACTGGTTAATTGTCCTCACTGTTAGGAAGTTTCTCCTTGAATCCAGGTTGCTTCTCTCTTTGGTCAGTTTCCAACCATTGTTTCTTGTCTTGCCCTCTGGTGCTTTGGAGAATAGTTTGATGCCCTCTTCTTTGTGGCAACCCCTGAGATATTGGAAGACTGCTATCATGTCACCCCTGTTTCTTCTTTTCTTCAGACTAGCCAAACCCAAGTCCTGCAGCCATTCTTCACATGTTTTAGTCTCCAGGCCTTTGATCATTTTAGTTGCTCTTCTCTGAACAAAGACTAAGCCTTTGGTCCCGAGGACCAACCCAGATTGGATCCTGCTAGATTAAGATCTTCCTCCAGGACACAGAGAGGCAACAGTGACATATGATCAGAGTTCAAAGAAAGTATCTTATGCTCTTTTGGCAGATATTGTGACATAGTACTAAGTTTTGTCCTTGATGTGATTAAGTTGTGATGGTATTTTCATATGGATGACCGTTCCATTTGTGCAAATGAAGCTTATAGAGAAGAATTGCTTGGCAGAGAAACACCTCCACCACACCAACAACATTGCTAAAGGCAGTTTTGATTAACAACCTAGAAATTGTTCCACCAGTTTTTTGGGATAACTAATTTCACTCAGTTTGCTTTCCTTAAAAGTGAAGAGAAGAGCAACAAAGATGATCAGGGGATTGGAGGCTAAAACATATAAAGAATGGTTGCTGGAATTGGTTATGTCTAGTTTAATGAAGAGAAGGACTAGGGGTGACATGATAGCAGTCTTCCAATATCTCACGGGTTGCCACAAAGAAGAGGGAGTCAAGCTATTCTCCAAAGCACCTGAAAGCAGGACAAGAAGCAATGAATGGAAACTAGAAGAGAAGCAACCTAGAGCTAAGGAGAAATTCCCTAACAGTTAGAACAATTAATCAGTGGCACAACTTGCCTCCAGAAGTTGTAGGTGCTCAAACATTGGAAGTTTTTAAGCAGAGATTGGACAACCATTTTTCTGAAATGATCTAGGGTTTCCTGCCTGAACATAGGGTTGGACTAGAAGACCTCCAAGGTCCCTTCCAACTCTGTTATTCTATTCTGTTCTAAAAACCTAGAAATTCTCCCTCCACCCTGGAATGAGACACAAATCTGAGCCAGAAGGTAGGCTAGGACAAGCTGGTGATTGGCTGGCTCAAGGAAATATGAACCACAAATGAGCCAATCACATTGTTATACAAATCCAGCTGTGGCTTCATTTGTGATTCACTGCATCGTTCAAAATCAGAAAAATTAAATTAGGGGCAAGTTTAGCCATTAGGTTAAATGTGGTTTGCCCTGGCCTGCAAAGAGGCATTGAGTTGCCTTTTTCTTTTTCTTTCTTTCTTTCTTTCTTTCTTTCTTTCTTTCTTTCTTTCTTTCTTTCTTTCTTTCTTTCTTTCTTTCTTTCTTTCTTTCTTTCTTTCTTTCTTTCTTTTTTTTGCAGTGGGGGGTCCCCAATATATCCTGACTCAACACTGCCTTGAGTATAAATTCACATATTATGCTATTCCCTTATGGAAATCCCGATGACTGGGGTCGCAGAAGACCTTAAGAGTGAGCCAGAAAGAAAGCATAATAGCTTAACATGATCTGGGAACTCTGAGACTGTCCTAAATCTGCCAGTTTTAACAAATGAGATTTCCAAGGGCTTCAGACCCACCACCTCAAAAGCCCACATCCCATCATTCTTAACTGTACAGCATTGGATGTTCCCCAGAGATTAACAGGCCTCCATTTCCCGTTTCCTTGGCCCACGGGAGGAGGGAGTGACGCATGGTCTCTGCAGAAATAGAGACATCCTAGCCCAAAGCATGCACGCACGCACACTCCTTCCTTCCCACTCTTTCTTTCTTCTTTTCTGTTTTCCTTTTTCATTACCTTAATCAGAACCATCCCTTTTTTCAGCAAGCTGAGATGAGGGAGGCAGAAACTCAGTTGCAGAGCGAGCTTGGTTTGAAAACTTTTAACCACCTCTCTACACTGGAAGGGTGGGAGGACCTCTTAATAAAGTCAGTTGCTGTCCTTGAGGAGGTTTTCATGCCTCTTTCCAAAGCAATTTAGGGACTTGTTAGGGAAACTCCGGGAAGGTTACCCTTCAGCTTGGTTTCAAATGTCTCCTTTCATGTCCAATATATGTCTGGCTTTATTAAATAACAGACATGGAATGCTTTTTGCTGAAATTTCCTACCCATTGTTATACCTCCCTTCCCTTCCCCTTTCCTCCCCTCTCCTCTCCTCTCCTCTCCTTTCCCTTCCCTTCCCTTCCCTTCCCTTCCCTTCCTTCCTCCCTCCCTCCCTCCCTTCCTTCCTTCCTTCCTTCCTTCCTTTCTTCCTTTCCTTCCTTGGACTTCTAAAATCAAGACTATCATACAAACCAACATCATATTGTTAGCATTCTACTAATTTAGAGATACCTGCAGAGCCTTACCATACATTCAGAATGCAACTAAATGTTCCTCATTCTGATATCCATTTGGTACCATCGGATGTTATTTTATTTCCCTTAATTCATCTGAACAAGCGACAATTGATCAGGCTCATACAACACCGGAGACAGCAAAGCCTGGTTTTTAGCCACACTGGCTGAGTTCGTACAACATCCTAAGTGACAAATAAGTGAATCCTATGTGGGGATAAGTATGTTAACAGACCTGGATTTGGGGTGGTGTGCCAGTCTTGTACCTTACATACAGACACTTATCATAAGGCAGTTTATCCAATTTAGTAGTTTCTTGTGCACTACTCTTTTACAATTGAACACCTATTGCAACTCGTGAAAACAGGCTGCACACTCCATTCCTTACTCACTGCATCTTCATCTCTCTCTCTCTCTCTCTCTTTCTCTCTCTCTCTCTCTCTCGCTCTCTCTCTCTCTCTTTCCATCTGTCCATCCATCCAAGTTTCAGCATACAAGAAGGAAAGGCACACCCTTTCACAAAGCAGCAGTAAGGGATACCACAACATTATCCCCTTTGCTGGATTTAAGAGATTTGGAAAGCTTTTAAAAATAATGGCAAACCCCTAGTGGAACCAAAGAAGAGCTAAATCCAATAAATAGAAATTCCCAGGAAGAAGAAATTCCCAGCTAACAACTAGAAAAGAGACAGCATTTGTTTCAAGGGGTCATACATCCCCTATAGGAATGGGAAAACATTCGGATAAGAACTGTGCTAAAATTTCTCTTTTATATATATAAGGGTATATGACAATCTATTGTTGCAATTTCAACTGTTTCTTTTTTTTAACTCTCATCTTAGACCGGTCTTTTTTATATATAACTTTATTGATTTTCAAAAACACCAGATTAAAAGATAAGCAAATAAGAACAAAATAATTTTAAAAAATGATATCAAGAAAAAGAGAAGATAGAGGTGCAAAAAGAAAAAGAAAAGAAAAAGTTGGAAAAATAGAAAAAAGAATGACTTCCAATTTTCTTTGGTACAGATATGAACAAAAAGGATACATCAAATTCTTACTCTAGGGTTATAATCCCTTATCATTCTGATCATCAGATTCCAAAACCAACATTTCATTTCTTTCAGTCTTTCACAAAAAATCCAAAACTGATTTCCAAGTAGAAATAAATTAGTCAAAAGTCTTTCCTTTAATCAAAGCTGTCAATTTCTCCGATTCCATCAGCTTTGTCATCCATTCTCCCATTGTAGGTATTGGCGAGTCCTTCCATCTTTGTCCATATAAAAGACTCACTACTGTTATGATACATAAAAGCAAAGTTCCATAAAGCTAAGTCTTATATTCTGAGCTGAATATAATTTGGAAGCAGTCTGTTTTCTGAAAGATTGTGTGCTAATTATAACAGATGAGCGCCATCTTGTGGTCCATCAGTTGCATCGTTTTTTGGCTTTTGTATCTTTTCTTAAATTGTCTCTAGTTGGTAGGTCTCTATCATCTGTCTTTATCTACTTTGACGTTTGTAAGGAGAATATTTCAAGTTAGGATAAGAACTTCACACTTTATCTTTCCTTCCTTATTAATAAAGCTTGATTTTGCTAATCATTGTGAGAATGGGCACCTTTAACTGTTCTTAGTTAAGTGTTGCCCTAGAGATGAGTGGAAAGGCTGAAACCTAGTACAACATTTCTCAAACTTGGCCATTGGAAATAGGTGAATTTCAACTCCCAGAATCCCCCAAACAGCTAAGCTGGTTAAACTAAGATGTCTATGGAATTCTGAGAGTTGAATCCATCTTCAAGTGCCCAAATTTGAGAAACATTGCTCTAATCACATGTCTCTGTGCTGCAGAGAGAGGAGGTTTATAATACAGTATAAAAATTATTTCACCTGTAACTTTGTTAAAAGCTAGTAAGGCAGTGCAAGTTGGGGGAGGCTGACCTCTCTCCCATATTAAATTTTGGGGAAGAAGTTAGGTGAGATACATCTCCTTGAACACATCTGATGGCATTAATAACTCCTAAGCAGATACACCATGGCAAATGGTGGCATTACGATGGGGACACCCAGCAGGTTTCTGGAGAAGGAGCTTTGAAACCTTCCACCTTAGAGGCTCAACTGTGTCACCACATATGTTCATTTTGAATCTAGGAATGGTCTGTAGCCTTGAAAGGCTTCTGGACCTCTAATTCCCTATTTTTATCTCCGGGGGGGGGGGAATCCTCAATTTTAAGTCTAAAGATAATAGAAAAGGAAATGTGGACTACATTTATCAATTTGTTTGCATTGCATCACCAACATTTTACTACACATTAGCCTTCTTGGGTCCCACATCCAACAGGCAACTTCAGAATTTGATTGCATTCTTGTGGCATTCTTATCCATAGTTAATGATAGGTCTTGTCTTTCTTTGTGAATGGACCATGCATTTCCCTGCATTCCATATTCCTACAGTTTTCAACTTAGCAGTTGTTTCTAGTAGAATAATAACAGAGTTGGAAAGGATCTTGTAGGTCATCTAATCCAGGCATGTCAAACTCATGCCGTCACGTGACGTCGCGCGATGTATTGCAACTTTTTCCCCATTGCCAGCAATGGGGTGGGCGCGGTTTCGGTGTGACACATCCGGCCCATTGGCCAGCAGTTTGACATGCCTGATCTAATCCAACCCCCTGCTCAAGCAGCATTTCTGACAAGTGGCTGTCCAGTCTCTTCTTGAAAGCCTTCAGTGATGAAGCACCCACAACTTCTGAAGGCAAGCTGTTCCATTGGTTGATTATTCTGTCAGAATGTTTCTCCTTAGTTCTAAGTTGCTTCTCTCTTTGATTAGTTTCCATCCATTTTTTCTTATCTTGCCTTCTGATGCTTTGGAAAATAAGTTGACCCCCTCTTCTTTGTGGCAACCTCTCAAATACTGGAATACTGCTATCATGTCACCCCTAGTCCTTCTTTTCTCTAGACTGGCCATACCCAATTCCTGTAACCGTTCTTCATGTGTTTTTGTCTCCAGGCCCTTAATCATCTTAGTTGCTCTTCTTTGCACTTTTTCCAAAGTTTCAACATCTTTTGTAATGTGGTGACCAAAACTGGATGCAGTATTCCAGGTATGGTCTTACTAAGGATTTATGAAGAGGTACTAATACTTCACGTGATTTAGATTCTATGCATTGGTTAATACTACCAAGGATTGTTTTAACTTTTTTGGCTGCTGCCGCACACTGCTGGCTCATGTTTAAGCGATCCTCCACTAGAACTCCAAGGTCCCTCTCACAGTTACTGTTTTTGAGCCAGGTTTCACCTAATCTGTACTCATAGCTTTGGTTTTTCCTGCCTAAGGGTAAAACCTTGCTTTTCTCCACATTAAATTTCATGTTGTTGGGTAGGGCCCATTGTTCAAGTCTGTCAAAATCTTTTTGGATCCTGAGCTTGTCTTCTGGGGTGTTGGCTATTTCTGACAGCTTAGTGTCATCTGCAAATTTGATGAGTTCCCCTTTTATTCCTTCATCTAAGTCATTTATGAAGATTTGAAGAATACTGGGCCTAAGGGTATATGTATGATGGAAATATGTAGTCAGTGTTGTAAAGCATAAGGAATTTTAAAAAATTATATATAGGTAGTCCTTTACTTACAACAGTTTAATGACAGTTCAAAGTTACAAAGGCACTGAAAAAACTTATGATTGTTTTTCACATTTACCTCTGTTGCAGCATCTTTGGTCACGTGATCAAAATTTGGCAACTGATTCACATTTATGACGGTTTCAGTCTCCTGGGGTCATGTGATCACCTTTTGTGAACTTCTGATAAGCAAAGTCAATGGGGAACCCAGATTCACTTAGCAACCGTTACTTAGCAACCCTCCCCCTACCAGTTCACCTCCCAATGTCCCTGACCTGATGTAACCACCCATTCACAAGACCCATCACAAGCCTCTCACTGATGACTCACACCTGACCTATCACAAGACCCTCACTTGACACACCCACCCTTATAAATAGAAGAACACTGACATCCCCTAAACTCCGCTGAAGATGTTACCTAGCCTGGTAACGAAATGTTCGGAAACCAACCCACAAGCTCGGAGAACAAACCTTCTCCCCCTAACACTAACTTACCCACTGAAATGATTCACTTAATCTGTTGGTTCATGAAAATGGACCAAGGTCTGAATCCTATTCAGTTTTCCAGCACTGGTGGGTGGCATCAAAACCTGCAAATTTTTGTGTTGGGTAGGATCTCCTCCCCCACCCTCATGCCACCCATCAGTGCTGGAAAACTGAATAGGATTCGCACCTTGCATGGCATCTATCAAGTTTTTCTATATATTTGCTGTTGCTGTACATGGGCTTCCATCCTAGCCCCCTCCATGGACTCCATGGACTGGACTAGACTAGACTAGACTACCTTGGAGGTCTTCTAGTCTAGTCAAACTCCCTGCTTAGGCAGGAAACCCTATATCATTTCAGACAAATGGTTGTCCAGTCTCTTAAAAACGTCCGGTATTGGAGCATTCACAACTTCTGCAAGCAGGTTGTTCCACTGATTAATTGTTCTAACTGTCAGGAAAATTCTTCTTAGTTCTAGGTTGCTTCTCTCCTTGATTAGTTTCCATCCGTTGCTTCTTGTCCTGCCCTCAGGTGCTTTGGAGAATAGCTTGGCTCCCTCTTCTTTGTGGCAACCCCTGAGATATCCATCCATTTGCCTTCCCCTTTCACGTGGCTGCTGGAAGGGGATTTCCCTGACTGTCCTTCCCCTTCCCTTCGACAATCGGCGGAGTTTCCCCGAGACTGCCGCTACTTCCCTTTCGTGCACGTGGGAATGGTGCTCTGTTGGCTACGCAAAGCCCAGCCGAAAATTTCTATCCGGACGCTGGAAAAAGAGAGAAGGAAAAAGGGGGAACGAAAGAAACATCCTGAAACCTCCCAAGCAATGATCAAGGAGGGAGGGAGGTGACGGCCAAATACATTTTCTTGCCTTCTCCCTTTTCCAAGATTTGCGCTGCGTATCCCTCGCCCTGCACCCTGGACAAGCCGGCCTTAGCTTCAGGCGATTCAGCCTGGCCGTGCCCGAAATTGGGAAGAATCGAGGGAGTGACGGGCAAACGTGTCCTGGGAACCCAACCACGCTTACGCGCTAATGACTGCAGATCGCTAGGCGTGTCGCTCTGTCGAGGGCAGGAAGAAAGTTGGCAAGTGTTCGATGGGGCACCTAAACCGAATTAATTCCATCATTACCCTTGCCTCCTTCCCTGGCCAGGTCGCTATTTACATCTGAATCTGAAAATGCGATTTCCCCCAAATTGATTCAATAAGGGGGGGGGGGAGTAAAGCCGGGGAACTCCTGTTGTTTTGACCTCTTCCCCAACACACACGCACCGTTTCTCCATTTTGATTGGCTCCCTTTCCCTTCACCTGGCTTTTCATTGGTTCCCGACTTCCGCCCCTTTAAAAAAACTTTCAGCAACTTCCTGAACTTCGCTTTTCTCGTCGGGGCGGCTTTTAAGGTGATCATCTTCCTCCGTGTAGTTCAAGAAAGTTTTAATCCGCTGCGGTTCCAGGTGAGTTTTCCCGAGTATCGGACGAAGGGGGAGTATTGGGGAATTAATTGCTGTGTCTCTTGCTTGGTTGCACGCATTCTCACGATCTATAGGCCCGCGGATCCTGGTCTGCTATAACGTGGGGAAGGATGTGGAGATTGCAATTCGGTGCTTTCCAAGAAGGCCTTAATTCTGCCATCTTATCTGAAAATTAAACTGCATGGGCCGATTTTAAATGCGTCAATTTCCAGGGTTGTCAGAGGACCAGTTCAGCAAAGTCTTCTCTTCTTTTAAAAGCAATTTGACCTAGAATGAAAGTACAATCAGGACACTTTAGAGATATGGCTTAAATAAGCAGCTCTTCAAAGACAGAATTTACAAGGCTCAGTTTTGAAATTGGCACATTCTGCAGAGGGGAAGTGAGGAAGGAGAAAACTAATAGATTGGGCTTAATTCTTTAGCGAGGTGGGGTGTTATTTTTTTTGTCCAGTTTTCCTTTTTTTAAAACTGAATAATATAAAATAAAAACTAATAGATAAGAGACAAATGTACATGCAGTACATGGTTTTCTAAACAGATTGAACAATGGTTGTCAAAATTCATCTATTTCCTAATAGTACAAGCTCTGAAACTTGGCTACTTTTAGAAGTGACATCATTCTTATCATCTATGAAAAGTAATGACATTTAGGATTTCAGCGGGGAATTCACTTACTGGTGTGAAAAACAAGCAATAGGTTTTATCATAAAATTGGAAGCACAGTAGCATATTAATGAGATCAGAGCTACTAGAGGCAAATCCCTAACCTAGTTGCAATTCTGTCTCAATTGCATCCTAATCAGCCTGATTGTGATATTCATTGTGGCTGATTTTTTAGCCTTTTGTGATGACAGCATTTCAGTGTTGCCAAGAAAAGAAACTGAGAGAGGTTTTTTTAAAAAAAACCTGTAGATGCAAACTAAATAAATTAATCTAAATTGTAGGGACTTTGGTGCTCTCTGAGCTTGGTTTTTTTCTTGCAGACATTTCATTATGCAACTAACATCATCAGTGCTAGAAGGGAGTAGAACGTCTAGCACTGATGATGTTAGTTAGCTGGATAATGAAACATCTGCAAGAAAACAACCAAGCCCAGAAAGCACCCAGGACCCCATACTTCAACCTACAGATGTTCTTGTCAAGGTTCCGACTGATGATCCCAGCGAAGTAAGCACAGCTGAGACTATCAAATCTCTAATGCAAAACTTTATTGGGTAAATCATTTCGGCACAGTTGAAAGGAAAACCAGCTCTGGTTATTTCACGCCTCAATTGCTATATTAAAAGTATAGAAACCTCCCTCCCCTTATTTGTGCAGGTCACAATTATAAGTCAGGGAGTTATTATGAGAGAATGTCTTCAGTTCTCAGTAAACAAAATTTTGAATGATCTTGGTTCTTAGGCTTAGCAGCTCAGCACCTGCAATGCACATTCCATTCTTTCCCCTCTGAGGGAAAGGTTTCTTCAAACTTGACAGTTCTCTTCTATTGATACCTGGACAGCTTCACTTCCTTTTTTTTTCCCCTGGCAGGTGATTGGGGTATCTCTCCTTTGTCATTATCACCACACAAAGGCAATGAAGCCACGACGACTCTACATAGCTGTGAAAGATTTCACAGGGGAAGCCAGAGCAGGCAGAGAAGTCAAGATATCCAGGGGTACTTTACTAAGCCAGGAAGATGCCCGCGGGGTCTCCCCTGATGGAACCTTTTGGGCCAAGGTCTTGGATGCAGAAAAGTTGGTTCGGGTACCACCACTGATGGCCAGAGAACTGAGCGGAGCCCAGTCTGGTTTGCTGGAAGCTGTGACCAATGGAGATGAACGTCTGGCACTCTTTAAGCAGGGGCGGTTGATGAATAAACTCAGTGCCCTGGGGAAGGGTGACCGAGTGAGGGTCCAGATCACCTCTGCTTCTGGGCAGAAAGTTCCAGGCATTATCCAATACCGAGGACCCATAGACAAGAGCAAGCAAGATACCAGCATCATCTTTGGGGTGGAGTTGGTGGTGAGTAATACAGAATAAGAGAATAACAGAGTTGGAAGGGACCTTGGAGGTTTTCTAGCCCAACCCCCTGCTCAGGCAGGAAACCCTATACCATTTCAGACAAATGATTGTCCAATCTCTTCTTAAAAACTTCCAGTGTTGGAGCATTCACAACTTCTGGAGGCAAGTCATTCCATTGATTAATTGTTCCCACTGTCAGGAAAATTCTCCTTAGTTCTAGGTTGCTTCTCTCCTTGATTAGTTTCCACCCATTGCTTCTTGTCCTGCCTTCAAGTGCTTTGGAGAATAGGTTGACCCCCTCTTCTTTGTGGCAGGTGTGTGGACTCTAACTCCCAGAATTCCCCAGCCAGTAGGGAATTGTCCACACATCTTAAGCTTGCTGAGATCAAGAAACACTGGCCGAGAGTTTGGGCTCACATGGATCCAAAAAGTTCTTATCCTCATTGGACCACCAGAATTCAGTGGTTAACCTTGGGAGATGCGCAATTTCTCAGCTAAATCTACTCCCACCAGGGTTGTTCGGAGGCTAGAGGGATGGAGAGTGAGATGAGGAATAGTGTATCTTTCTGGAAAAGCCATTGTCCTCTTTTATAGGGCTCAGCCGCCGGGAAGGGTTTTACAGATGGCTCCTTCAAAGGCCAGAAGTTCTTCTCCTGCCGTGAGAACTGTGGCGTCTTTGTACCCATCAGCCGGATTGAGCCTGACAAATCGGTGGAGGGTAGTCCATCAGCACCTCGAAGAGGAGGCATCCGGGAGTGTACAAGAGTCCAGCTTACAACAGGAGATCCCTTGTCGTCCCCAGGGCTAACGGTTGGAGACCGGGTCTTTTTCAAGATGGAAAACAGCACCCCTACTGGCAGTGTGGTATACTGCAACCATCTTCCAGGGAAATTTGAAGCCGGAGTGTTTGTGGGAATATTTCTGGTAAGTACTTGTCCAGAGAAAGCAGGATACCAGTTTGAGAGAATCTCCCGAACGTTAATTTGACACCTTTTTTCAATACTTATTTTTAATACACTCTTTTCATATAACTTTTTTCAATACTCAGTATTTTTTTTATATAGGAAAGTCATACTTCTAAAAATGTTGAAACAGTGGGGGGGGGGGAAGTTCGCTGTTTTGTTTCCTCCACCAGTGGAAATTTGGGCGAAAATGGAAAACGTTTGTCATGCTGACTTTTATCAATAGCTTTTCAGATATAAAGTCATGCTAGTACTTTGTAGACTTTGTTAAATGTAATGGGGTTTTTTTCTTCCAAACATTTTGTGTTGTGAATGCATGTCTGTATAACTCATTGAAATATATTGTTGATTCATGCAATTATGCATATATTGTTTTTATTTTAAAATATATATTGATGACTGTATTTATTGATTAAATTTGTAAGCCGCTCAATGCTGTGTTAACTCTTGGCTCCTTACAGAATAAAAGTAACTTTAAAAAAGCAGTATATATATAGCATAGAAAGGAATGAATATTTTTTTTTATTTTTGTTGTAGTTAGAGCTACAAGTAGCTGAAATGTAATAGCATTGGAGCCTCTTTTTTCCTGTTTAGAAGAAACAAGCAGGAAAAAAAAGGTCAGCACTGAAAATAAAGAGGTTATGATTTTTGGATTTAGATCTCCCTCTACATCAAACCAAGAAAGATTTTCAGCAAAAAAATAAATAAAAAGTTGAGAAAAATGGAAAGAGAGAAATGGAAGGTCACAATTAGGGGGGATCTGAAGCCCAACAGATGGTTTAATGTGAGCACACAAGATGTATCTGCCAGCTGTGTCTGCCAGCTGTGTTTTTCCCTGGACTTGCTTGGTTAACTTAAACGTCTCTTCATTCATGATTACGGAGCTACCATGTGAACCCAAGAAAAGATGCAGTATCTTTATAGAGAAGTGCCAACGGGTTTGGTCTGCTCTAAAATGTCTGGACTTTACATCCAAAATCTTTGGGTGGCTGGGGAATTCTGGGAGTTGAAGTCCACACTTTTCAAGTTGCCAAGGTTGGGAAACCCTAAAGTACTGCTATTCCATCCATCTTCTTGATCACTTTTAAATCTTTCTGTAGGATGAGCCTGTGGGATCCTGGGATGGTTACTTCAAAGGCAAACCTCTCTGTCATTTTCCATCACCCAAAAATGGGATCTTGCTCCCCATTTCCAAGGTGCATAAAGGTAAGATTTATCCTAATCAAGATTTGGGAATATTCTTGTATTTTTCACATTCTGCCAAAAATTGATCCTGTGTGTTTTTTGAATGAACTTTGATCATGGTTCATTTTTCAAAGACCCTGGAGCACTGGGGAACTACCAGAGGACTGGAAAAGAGCTGATGTAGTTCCCATCTTCAAAAAAGGAAAAAAATAGATCCAGAAAACTACAGACCTATCAGCCTGACCTCAATATCTGGGAAGATTCTGGAAAAGATAATCAAACAAAAAATCAGCGAACACCTAGAGGCAAGCAAAGTCATTACTAAAAGCCAACACCGGTTTGTCAAAAACAGATCATGCCAGACAAATCTTATTGCATTCTTTGACCAAGTGACAAAATTAGTGGACCAGAGGAATTCTGTGGATATAATTTACTTGGACTTTAGTAAGGCATTTGATAAAATAGATCACAACCTACTATTTGATAAGATAGAAAAATGTGGGTTAGACAGCATCACCACCATATGGATTCATAGCTGGCTGACCGGCCGTACTCAGCGTGTGGTCCTCAATGGAACTGCATCTACATGGAGGGAAGTGTGTAGTGGGGTGCCCCAGAGCTCTGTTCTAGGCCCAGTGCTCTTCAACATCTTCATCAACGATTTGGACGAGGGGATAGTAAGGTTCTACATTTAGGCCAGAAAAACCAAATGTACAGGTATAGTATAGGTGGTACCTTGCTCAATAGTAGTAACTGTGAGAGGGATCTCAGAGTCCTAGTGGACAATCACTTAAATATGAGCCAGCAGTGTGCTGCAGCTGCCAAAAAAGCCAACACAGTGCTAGGCTGCATTAATAGATGGATAGAATCAAGATCACGTGAAGTATTAATACCACTTTACAATGCCTTTTCTAAGGGCACACTTGGAATACTGCATCCAGTTTTGGTCACCACGATGTAAAAAAGATGTTGAGACTCTAGAAAGAGTACAGAGAAGAGCAACAAAGATGATTAGGGGACTGGAGGCTAAAACATAAGGAACGGTTGCTGGAATTGGGTATGTCTAGTTTAATGAAGAGAAGGACGAGGGGGGACATGATAGCAGTGTTCCAATATCTCAGGGGCTGCCACAAAGAAGAGGGAATCAAGCTATTCTCCAAAGCACCTAAAGGCAGGACAAGAAGCAACGAATGGAAACTAATCAAGGAGAGAAGCAACGTAGAACTAAGGAGAAACTTCCTGACAGAACAATTAACCAGTGGAACAACCTGCCTCCAGAAGCGGTGAATGCTCCAACACTGGAAGTTTTTAAGAAGAGACTGGACAGCCATTTGTCCGAAATGGTATAGGGTTTCCTGCCTGAGCAGGGGGTTGAACTAGATGACCTCCAAGGTCCCTTCCAACATTATTATTATTGTTGTTGTCATTCTTTATTCTCTTTATTATTTATTTATGGAACTGTTGAGTTTTTCATTTTAATTCAGATTGTTAGAAGGATAAATTGTGGGTCTGAGCTCCAAATTGCACATTGGGAACAAGTTCATTTAAAGTTACAATGGCACTGAAAAAAGTGACTTATGGCCGTTTTTCACACTTACAACAGTGGCAGCATCCCCATGGTCACGTGATCAAAATTCAGATGCTTGGCAACGGGTTCATATTTATGATGGTTGCAGTGTCCTGAGTCACGTGATTGCCTTTTGAGGCCTTCTGAAAGCAAAGTCAATGGGGAATCTAGATTCACTTAACAACCGTGTTACTAACTTAACTGCAGTGATTCACTTAACAATCGTGGCAAGAAAGTTTTTAAAATGGGGCAAGCTCACTTAACAAATGTTTCACTTAGCAACATAAATTTTGGGCTCAATTGTGGTATCTTGAGGATTACCTGTATATTGGCATGAGATTATGGTTAAAATATCTAGTGTTTTCTCTCTCTCTCTCTCTCTCTCTCTCTCTCTCTCTCTCTCCTCCTCTCCCCCATTCAAGAACAAGTTGATAAAAGTCAAGAGGTCCTGAACAGCAACTCCTCCACCCCTACCTCAGATGAATATGAAGACTGCCCATCCCCTTCCTCCATCAGATATCCTCCACCAAGGAAGGAGTGTTTATTCCAGAACTCTCCACCTTCAGCCCCTTCGTCAAATTTGGAGGACCTCAAGGAAGAAGAAGCACAAGTTTTTGAGAGAGAGAAGAAAAAAAGCGAGGCAGAAGAATCCGAGGAGGACAAGGACAGCAGAGAATATGACTACCATCTCTTAGAAATCAATTCCATGGTGGAGGTTTATAATCCACCCATCTATGGTGTGATACGTTGGATCGGAGACCTACCAGATGCAGATGAGACAGTTGCTGGCTTGGAGCTGGTGAGAAAGTGGAAGAAGTGGAAGAAGAGAGGCACAGCCAAGGGTGCTTTTCCAAAAGGCAACTGGACTTTCTTGTTTTTTTCCTTGAAAACATTTCACTTCTCATCCAAGAAGCTTCTTCAGTTCAGAACTGAAGAAGTTACTTAGATGAGAAGTGAAACGTTTTGAAGGGGAAAAAACCAAGAAAGTCCAGTTGCCTTTTGGAAAAACATCTTTGGGACAACTATGATCTGGATGATTGAGAATCTCCATAGACAAGAAGAGGCACATTTGCACATATTCTTATATTGCATTTCTGTAGATATGCAGTGATTCCACATCACCTTCAGAGGGTTATTTCTCAGATACGTTAGATGCCTGCTAATTCCTTGATTCTAATCAAAATGGAGCACTAAATCAAAATCAGTCCTATTTATGACCATTCTACTAGAGAATAATAATGTGTTTCTCAACCTCTTGCTGGTTGGAGAAGTTGAAGTCCATACATCTTCAAACACTGGCATATTTTAACATACTATGGACATAGGGTCAACTGAATCCTCCTTTCCACTTTAGGCCAACCAGATGTTCTTTACAAGTAGTCTTCCACTTACAATCATAGTTGGGGCTAGAATTCCTGTTGCTAAACTTTAGAATTTCTGTTTACTAACAGTAAGATATGTTAATAAACAGAACTGAAAGATGTTATAAATCATAGGACGGAGGGAAAAGGTTGAAGGCAATTGGGCATGTATAAGCTCACCTCTTTTTACTTTTTCTAGGAGGAACCACTACCAACCGGCTGTACAGATGGACAATATAAAGGGATCCGCTATTTCTATTGCCAAACAAACAAAGCCCTCTTTGTCAAGCTGTGCCACTGCCATCCTGACTCGCGTTTTGACACCTTGCAGAGTCCCGAAAATCCTGTTTTGCGATGCAACTCCCTGGGTATGGCTTAGAGCAGTGTTTCTCAAGCTTGGCAACAGTAAGATATCTGGACTTCAACTCCTGGAATTATGAAATACTAACTACGCAGGGGAATGGAATTCTGGGAATTGGTTTCAGATTTCCTGGCTACCCTATGATTTAAAACAGCATTTCTCAAACTTAGCAAAAGTAAGATACGTAGATTTCAACTCTCAGAATTCCCCAGCCCACACGCTGGGGTATGGAATTCTGGGAGTTGATGTCCATACATCTTAAAATTGCCAAGTTTGGGAACTGTTGGCTTAGAGAGACTGAGAGCAAAGCAGGCTTGAAGATTGGAAAATTACCACTTCCTTTTATCCTCAGCAATAAGGGTTCTTGCAGAAGTCATTAGACTAAAGACAAGTCTCCAAACTTAGCAACTTTAAGACTTGTGGACTTCAACTCCCAGAATTCTGCAGCCAGCATGGCTTGAACCACAAGTCTTAAAAGTTATTAAGTTTGAAGATGCCTGGACTATAAAGCATCCACCATCCCATAGGTGTTGGATAGATTGGCTGGGACTGGAGGATGTAGAATTGTAGCAATTTCCAAAGGGTTATCAGTGTTCCTCTGGAACTGCTGATTAAACTTTCAATTCTCAAATTAGGACATAAAAAGGAATGAGTATAGACTGGAGAATCAAGTTATTACATTAGGTCTTCCGCAGGGATTGGGGTACAGGACCTTTCGAATCCCCATCTCCTCCCTGTTTCTTTTTTCTTCCATTGAAGTGAATGACCTGGTAAATGGAAGTATACAGGAAAAACTAAATCACTGAAATAATTATTTGCTTATATTTTAATACAGTTCTTTTGGTTGGTCGGTTGGTTTTGCTTATGTTCTGGGTTTTTTTTTTAAGTGGAAAGTCTCATCTGATGATGAGAGTCTCATCTAAATTGTGTTTTGGAGGAACACCCAACCTCTGTTATACATCTCTGTGTTGGAGGTAGAAGTTGTCTTGACACTCTTGATTATTTCACCCACTATTCTCAGTGTAAGGATGTTGATCTTATCATAATGAAGAGATGGGAGAGGACTTACTGATTCCTGTTTTAGCCTATGTTAGCCCTGATGGGGAATCTTGGGAGCTTGTTCCTAGAAAGGATGAAGGAGCAACCATGCAAGCAGGGTGTTTGCATGGCTATTAGTTCTGTCCTTTGCTCTTTTCTCCTAGACTTTCGGATCTATGCCAGTGACAAGGTGGAAGAAGATACTCCACCACCACCATTGGGCAATCAAGGTTTGGAACTTCTCTCAGGGTGGAAGAAGGGGATCCAAGGTCATTGCAACTCTTGCTACCTCGATGCTACTTTGTTCTGGTAAGGCTGGCTCTACCACCAGAGAGATGTATTGTTCTAAATTGGCAAGACCCTGCCTTTGATTTCCTCTTTGGGCCTGAAATGTCTGTGACCTACAATTAGTTGAATCCAGGAAGGCTTACCAAAACTTGGGGAATTGGAAAAAATATTGGCAGATCGCGTTCCTTTTCATGCAAGAATAGGATTAAGGATAAATGATGTGGAGAGCCACAATCATGTGGTGACTAGGGTCTTGGATTTGGTTGAAGGGAGCTCAAGTTCAAGTTTTCACTTGACCCATGGAGGCTATCAGAATGGTGTATGCTATCCACCTTCCCTTAAGCTCTCAAAGCACAAAGAGACACATGTTGCATTATGTCAAGCTCCCACGTTCAGGGCTTTACATGACTTCTCCCTGGTGCCTCCTGGAGAATAATGTAACATGATTATGGAGCCCACTGGTAAGTAAATAGTCCAGTCAAAAAGTCAAACATGACCTAGATGGGTCTTGTTTAGAGAAGACGTCCCCTACTAATATGTACAACCATATGAATGCAGTATCAATATTGTATCTATTTCTTTCATTGTTCAATGAGTTCTGGCTAGATTATCTGCAAAATACCTCACTGAAAAACAATACAGGTAGTCCTCAACTCACAAAAGTTCCTTTGGTGACGATTCAAAGTTACAACGGCACTGAAAACAGTGACTTACGACCATTTTTCACACTTACCACCATCATAGCATTCCCATGGTCATGTGATTTACATTCAGATGCTTGATGACTGACTCACATTTATGATAGTTGCAGTATCCCGGAGTCATGTGATCCCCTTTTGTGACCTTCTGACAAGCAAAGTCAACGGGGAAGCCAGATTCGTTTTAACAACTGTGTTACTAATTTAACAACTGCAGTGTTTCACTTAGCAAACGTGGCAAGAAAAGTCGTAAAATGGGGGAAAACTCGCTTAACAACTTTCTCACTTAGCAACATAAATTTTGGGTTCAGTTTGTGGTCATAAGTTGAGGACTACCTGTATTGTCCCGTTTTTCTATTCCCCAGTTTCCCTTATCCCAATTTGTAACCCACTAGACCTTTGTCTCCTCTGCAAAGCTGGAGAAAAAAACTCCAAAAATCCCATTTTTCTCTTCTGCTTACAGTATGTTCTCCTTTACTTCTGTGTTGGATTCAATGCTACTACGCCCAACAGACAAGAACGATGGGGAATCTTGCACCAAGACACGAGATCTCTTGAGAACAGAGATTGTCAACCCTTTGCGAAAGTGAGTTTAAGTTTATCCTCTAAAAAGGGTCCCGTTGCTCTTTTTGATGTATACATATTCAGTAAGCCAGAGAACAGCCGGGAACTTCTAGAAGCCTGGCACTCTGACAAATCAGCCATCAATAGACACATAGACATTAACAACATCTAGAGACTATGCAAAAGAGACGATCAACTAGCCCAGGGATAGGGAACCTTGGCTTTTTTATGACTTGTGGACTTCAACTCCCAGAATTCCTGAGTCAGCATGGCTGGTTCAGGAATTCTGGGTATTGAAGTCCACAAGTCATAAAAGAGCCAAGGTTCCCTACCCCTGAACAAACCCAAAAGAGGAAAAGACCCCAGCACCTCCCCACCAGTAATCAGTACTCAGATCATCATAGATTAACTCCAAGGTCAACTTCAGACCAGCAATCAAGTAAGCAATACCCCAATCAAGAAACTGCCAAAGAGCCATTAGTAAACAGTCCAACCGAAGAATCCCTAAGACCGCCCACCCACCCACTTAGACAGGCAAAACACCAGAATATAAACTGACAGCAAACAGCACTCCTTACTAGCACTGATGATGTTACCTAGTTAGGGTAATGAAACATCTGCAAGAAAACAAGAAAGCTCAGAGAGCACCAAGGACTGCTCACTTCTAAGATTGCCAAAAGTTTTTTGTGTGGTGTGGTGTGAGAATGCAGTGGTGGGTTCCAGCAAGAGGGGGATTTCCCAAGAGGGTGAATCATCTTGAGTCTGTATCTTTCACTCTCCCTGAAATAGATTATTTGATCACATGTAAATTCTGAAAATCCAACACATAACAGTAGCTAGTAGCTATTGTTATTGGCAATCATGGCCTTATGGAAAGTTTTGGAAATACCTGAGCATTCCTCGGGCTTCACCGGTGAAGAAAAGATTTAGGGGGATCCTTTCACAAATTCTGATAAATGAGCAAGATAAAACACATAATTATGTTTTTAATGAAAAGCAGGACTAGGGGTGACATGATAGCAGTGTTCCAATATCTAAGGTAGGAGTGTCAAACTGCCGGCCCGCGGGCCGGATGCGTCACAGGGAAGACGTGCCCACTCCATTGTCGGCAATGGCAAAACAGTCCCGATATGTCGCGCAATGTCACGTGACGTCGCAAGTTTGACATGTCTGATCTAAGGGATTGGCATTAAAAAAAAAGGGGGGGGGGTCAACCTATTCTCCAAAGCACCTGAAGGCAGGGCAAGAAGCAATGGATGGAAACTAATTAAGGAGAGAAGCAACCTAGAACTAAGGAGAAATTTCCTGACAGTTAGAACAATTAATCAATGGAATGACTTGCCTCCAGAAGTTGTGAATGCTCCAACTCTGGAAGTTTTTAAGAAGAGATTGGACAATCATTTGTCTGAAATGGTATAGGGTTTCCTGCCTGAGCAGGGGGTTGGGCTAGAAAACCTCCAAGATCCCTTCCAACTCTGTTATTCTGTTCAACAAATTGCTACTGCAATTTAAAATGGCATTTTAATCCCATTAGGATAATAAGGGAAACATCACCACTTCCTGCTCTTTTTTCACTTTATTTCACGTTTCTTAGTGACAGGGTTGAATCCAGTTAATAGTGGGGTGGATGCCTTTAAGAATTCTCAGGGTTACTCTGGGAGAAGGGGGGAAAGGTGAAGGAAGGAGATGATTTTCCAGGAAGAGGTTTTTGGCTCATGGATCCACCCAGGCTTTTAATTGGTGAATCACAGGAACATTCACAAGGCTGGTAGCTTCTAAGGAACTGAATTCTCTAGCTAGGGAATCCTCAGGCTCTACTCACAGGTTGGACTCTCACACTTCATTATCCCAGAATATGGTTTGTTTGTTCTGGCTTAGTCTTATCTCCAAATCAAGCTGCAGTGCAGTTTGCAAACCCATAATAGGGGTAAACAAATCAAAACCAAATCACTGTAGTTTAGCCATACATGAGATCCAGCACAAAATTTGTACAGGTAGTTCTCAACTTAACGACCATCGCTTAGCGATCATTCGAAGTTGCAACAGACCTCCGTGGAGGTACTTACAACTCCGTTCCAAAGTTCTGATAGCTGTTTGCCCTCCATGCTGTCACATGTCAGATGCTCGTCAGCCAGCTCACGTGTACCTCTCTTTGCAGCATCCCGTGGTCACATGACTGCATTTTACAACGGGTTGTTTGTTTTTTGCTGAAAACCAGCATTTACTTCTGATTTTTAGCAAAACCGGCCCATAGTGAACCATTGGTTCGCTTAACGACCATGGCATTTGCTTAATGATCATGCAAAAAAAAATAATCATAAAATTGGGTCGCTCACAAATTGGGTATGGCCCTATTTTAAGACTATCATTTAATCCCATGATGGGCAGGCTCCATTATGATCATAAGTCAGGGACTATTTGTAGCTCTTTCATGTATTTTATGGAAAGACTGACTTACCTATCACTCTCTTGCCATCCCTTGAAAAAAGCAAACTTGGTGACTTTATAACCCTTTTGAGCGCATTTGTGTGGGTTTTTCTTTTTTTTTCACCTGATAGGAATGGTTATGTCTGTGCCACCAAAATCATGGCCTTGCGGAAAGTTTTGGAAACAGCTGGGCACTCCTCTGGCTTCACCAGTGAAGAAAAAGGTTTGGACCTGTGCATGTCTGAATGTCTGAATGCATGTCTCTTGAACATCAGCAGTGTCCCATCTCTTTCCATCTACCTATCATCATTTAATGATCTTCTGAAAGTTGGGGCAATTAAGCAATATGAAGAGGTCTCCTTGCTACCTGAGATGGTTCCCAACGCTATTGAGCTTCAGAGGAAAAATGGGGACATAATTGGGAGGGTGTGTGTGTGTTATTTTATTTCTATTCTACTCTTCCTTTCTTTGCTCAAGGGAAGACAAGTCTGTCTGAACTGGGCGTACAAGGAGGCAGAAAAGATTGCCTCTCCATCTTTGCCTCTTTCTCTTGGCAGATCCAGAAGAGTTTCTCACCCTGCTCTTCCGAGTGCTAAAGATGGAGCCTCTCTTTCAGATCCGGTGAGAAGGATGAGCTGCTTTCTATTTCATAGTCCCATGCTGTACATTTGTGGTGTGCAGAACACTGCAAATTCAGACTGTCTCGGATTCAAGGTGCCCCATTGGAGGCTCAAAACATTTAGTATGGCGGTAAAGGGGTCTGTTTTATGTTCAAAATGAGGCTATTTCAATTACTCGGAAGAAGTTTGAAACACTTCAGAACAATTCACAAAGCAGCCCATTTCATACGTTTAACAACTGTTTCAAACTCAAAGTGGGGCATTTTGGAAATAATATGTATAGGCCTCTGCTGAACATTCATGCCATTTTACACCAAGGTAAGTTAAAATAAGAAGTCACAGTTATTTGTGTGTGTGTGTGTGTGTGTGTGTGTGTGTGTATATATTCTTTGATTAGCTGTGATAGGTACAGGATAATCATAATATATAATAATTTTTAGTTATAAAGCAGTGAAGTTACTGTGACCACAAACCACCCCTAAATTTCTATTTGACTTTATTTTGATTGTTCTGTTTTGCTAGGCAGTATCTCTGTACTTCTTAGAATAGTTTTGCAACCCTGAGGGATAGAAACTTTGACAAAGAAAGTAATCCAGGGTAGACTCTGTTGCTTACATTTTCCCTACATTTACAGATTTTCTCACAGTATATTCCAGACCAAATAGTATCCCCAAATAGAATCTAATTCTCTTTTTTTCCCCTTTCAACCTAGCTCAGCTGGCCAGGACCCTCATGGTTGCATTTTCTACCAGATATTTACTGAGGATCACCCAAATCACGTGGTCCCAACAGTTCAAGAACTTCTGGAGGGATCACTGATGACCGTGGATCTCAAATTCACAGAGGTGAGATGCAGGACCAGAAGGATAGGAAGATGTGACCTCAGATACTGTTTACAGCAAGATAATTTGTATGACATTTGAAGGACCCCCTGGGGTACAGAAAGTTGATCTAAGGTCAGGCACATCAACAAGACGTTGGTTGTGCGATCAAAGTAATTTAGATCCATTATTGTAGCCACCATCTTTACTACGGAGAGTCCTCGACTTACAACAGTTCATTTAGTGACCGTTCAAAGTTACAACATCACTGGGAAAAGTAACTTATAACCGTTTTACACACTTATGACCGTTACAGCACCCCCTCCCATGGTTACGTGATTAAAATTGGGATGCTTGGCAACTGACTCTCATTTATGACAGTTGCAGTGTTCTGAGATCATGTGATCCCCTTTTGTGACCTGCTGACAAGCAAAGTCAAAGGGGAAGCCAGATTCATTTAACAGCCATGTTACTAACTTAACTGCAGGGATTCACTTAACAACTGGGGCAAGAAAGATTGTAAAATGGGGCAAAATTCACTGAACCACTGTCTGACGTAGCCACAGAAATTTTGGGCTGAATTGTGGTTGTAAGTCGAGGACTACCTTTATTAGATGTTCCTACCTTGGGCCAAGATGACAGGATAAGGTTTTGCCAAGTCTCCATGTGATGTTTGGGTTCATTCCCAAAGCCCTTTGGGATTTTGTAAATATAATAAATAAATAAATGCTATGGAATGGCTCTTTTTGGAACGCACAAAAGGGTAAGTTTACAATTAAAGGGTAATTTAAAAATAATATTGTACTATGTGCATATAAGTAATATAGCCCTATTTTAGTTAACTGTAGCTGTAAATAAAATGGAATCAATTATAATTTCTCATTTGGCCGTTCCCAGTTCTTTAAATGATGTTTTAATTGTAATTGGTGCTCTTTTTCTCCTTTAATCCAAGAATCACAATGTGAAGAAATTATTTTTTTAAAAAAATCCATGGTTACATCTTGGGGATATAAACTTATCAGCACATTTATCATTGCTAAGAGAACAAAAATTAACTCAAGTTAATTTTTAAAGCGGGATTCCCTTGAGTATCCTTGTCCAAGGCAGTTACTATATGCAGTACAGGTGGTCCTCAACTTATAACCACAATTGAGCCCACAATTTCTGTTGCTAAGCGAGACATTTGTAAAGTAAATTTTGCCACATTTTATGATCTATCATGCCAAAGTTGTTAAGTGAATCACTGCAAGTTGTTAAGATAGTGACAAGGTTGTTAAATGAATCTAATTTCCCCATTGACTTTGCTTGTCAAAAGGTCAAAAAAGGGGATTACAAGACCGTCAAAAATACGAGTTAGTTGCTAAGAGTTTGAACCTTTGATCATATGACCATGGGGATGCTTCAATGGTCATAAGGATGAAAAACAGTCATAAATCACTTTTTCCAGTGCCATTGTAATTTTGAGAATGCTCACTAAACAAACTGTTGTCGTTTCATGAAACGGATTTGAAAAACCTGAGATTTGCCTTTTTGAGTTGAGTGTCCAAAGTGGGGGCTCATCATCTATTCTTCCTCCCAATCTCATCCGGGTGCTTCCGTTCTTCTTGGCAGGCCCCTTCATGCCTTATCCTTCAGATGCCTCGGAATGGGAAGAACTTCAAAGCCTTTCGAACCATCCAACCCAGCCTGGAACTTGACCTCACGGATCTCCTGGAAGAAAGTAAGGGATGAGAGAGAAAAGCACATATCTCTGTCCTACGACTTCAATCCTATTGTGGCTATACATCATCTGAGAATCTAGAACAAGGTTAAGGGCAAAACCTGGTTCAGTTTAGCCTCCTATTTCTTTATGTCAGTCCAATGAGATCAACTAGACCAGGAAATCACAGGAAAGCTAAAGCTACTTTGTATTAAGATAGACTATGATAATAATAATAATAGAATCTTGGAAATATGATTGTGCATTATCTCCCCTTGCTTGTGATAGTTCAGTGAAATAGGGAGGTGTTTGCCTGAGCCATTTCCAAATCTTATCTCCTAGTTCTGGACTTCAGCCTCTTTGGCTTAGGTAAAGATTTCTGCATATCTCCATCAAGTTTATCTTCCTTAATCTCTTTGCCTATTATGCCAACTCAACATTTTGTGGAAGATCCCAAACTGAAGTAACTACTTTCCTCTACTATTTACTCATAGCAGTTGGTTTGATGTAGTGGTGTAATAGTTAAAATGGTGGACAGGGGCCAGAAAGACCCTTCTTAACTATGGAAATTTTTTGGGTTACTTTGGATCAATCATGCTCTCTTAGCTCAATCTATTGAGGTGGTTGTGAGAAAAGGAATGCTGTGGATGCTGCCTTGAGATCCTAAAGAACGGTGGGTTGTAAACCTAATGACCAATCAAGTAAGTAATCATGGGGAAGTTGGACATTCCCTTTGAAAACCCCATCTTCCTCTCCATTGAGCTTTTATCTGCCACAATTTCCTAGTTTGCCTTCTTTCTACTAAACCACATCTTAGAACAATGGAGGACCATAAATTAATTCCATTCTTGCTGTAACCACCATTTCCTTTTGTCTGTTGGTGGCTTTCAAGTCACCAACTGATTTCTTTTTCCAGTTTTCTAGGCCTGGAGAAGGAAAGAAATGTTTGTGCCAAATGCCTTCCTCTTTGTGGGGCAAACAAAATTTGCATCTCTCTTTTATTTCCCAACTTGGCAATCAGTTACCGAGTATTGAATGTCATTTCCCATAATCCACAGCCATGTCACTTTTAAGATTACCTTTATTGTCATTTTTTTACTATGGGCACACTAACACACGTTAAAAATGAAATTCTGTTGCCTGCTCTCAAAAGTGTACACATAACACACATATAAATATGCTATATACAACATATGTATATACCTATGCCCTTACATATAAATACCTATAAATAATAATCACTGTCCATCTTGAATACATTAAAAAAGGTTCACAAGATTAATATCGTATGGAACAAAACTGTGACTGAATCTGGATGTTCTGCTTCGGATACCACTTCTAACTTGGACCAACATTTCTGATTTTGCCATTGCAGCTCCCCGTGAGTGTTCTGTATGCCAAGGACTGGCTGTGATGGAGTGTCCAGATTGCTACCAGGATCCTAGTTTTGGCATGAGACACATCAAACAGTTCTGCAAGATTTGCAATCAGCAGGTATCTTTACACCAGCTTTCCATTCCACAATACTCCTTTTAGCTATGCTTGTCTGATAAAGAATATATAGCCAAAGGATGCTACAGACTTTTCTAGTTAAGATCCTTGATGCAGAATGGGGATGTGCACACACACGTTCGCTCACTCTCCCACCCACTTCTGTGGCCCAGTAGTGGGCCACAGCCCGGGGTTGCGGACTCCTTGTTATCAATCCGACTAGAAAACCCAACAAAAGGAATCCTGAAGGCAATTAAGTCCCAGCAGGCAAAAACTTTATTGGGTACAGCATCTCAGAACTAAAGAAGCAAAACCAGCTCTGAGTTTTCCCACGTGAAAGCTTGCTTAGTTAAAAGATAGATCCCCATGTCCCCACCCCTTGGGTGTTCACATTGTCCAAGATTACTATTTCTTTTTGTTATGGGAACAGTTTATTTCTCCATCGAGTATCTGCGGCAATGACCTTGGCATGGTGCAGGCTCTCATGGTCCATGAACAGCTTCTTGGCATTCCATTCCATTCCCTCCCTTTTCTTTGACAAGGGGATGAAGCTAGCAGGCATTGTAGCAATTCAATTTTGACACCTCTGCTTTAACAGATGTAATTCTGCTAAAGCTCTCAAGAGGACAAAGCCATGAGTATCATTGCCAAACTGCTCTTGGCAAAATCCAGTGTCAGTTGCATCTACAGAATTAGCAATTCAAGGTTTAAGCCCAAGATCCCAAAGCCATGTTAAGTAAGATTCCTCTGCTTGCCTTGCCTTATTTTTTTATTTGTTAAATTTATTTGCTGCCTATCTCACCATGAGGCTACTCTAAGTCAGCGGTCCCCAACCTTTCCAGCTTGGCGGTCCAGCCGAGTGCCGGTGCCGGGCGTGCTTGTGCCCTCCATTCGCGCAAACTCCATTCGCGCAAACTCCATTCGCACAAGTGGAGGGCGCTCATGTACAAAGCTCCACTTGTGCAAATGTAGCTTCGGACGCACGTGCCGTCCGCTCACGCGTGAGCGCAATCATTCTCCGCTCACACAAATGGAACTATGCGTATGAATGGAGGGTGTTTTGTGTTTGCATACGAAGCTCCAAACTTGCAAGCAGCAGGCTCTTGCGCTCGCGCATGAAGCTCCACTCACACGAGCGGAGGATTTTTGCACACAAAACTCCACTTGCGTGAATGGAGCTTTGCACATGAGCGCACTCTCTGCTTGCGAGTTTGGAGCTTCGTGCGCATGCTTGCCCATTTCTCCTGTGGCCCAGTTTCAAAAATTCCATGGCCCGCTAGTGGGCCGCGGCCTGAGGGTTGGAGACCCCTCCTCTAAGTGGCTTATCCATCCAGGTATGTATAGTCTTTAAAAAGGTGAGTGAGGAGGGATATAATCCTCTTCTTCTAATATCTGTGAACTCGTTGAATAGAATACCTGCCCTCTCTTCTTCCAGAAAGAAGGATTTGGATTAAAGGAGAAAGCAGATAGTAGTTAATCTGTTAGAAGATGCTTATAGAAGATGCTTTAGAAGAGAAATTGGACAGTGGAAACAATTACTCAGCAATATGGTTGCTCTCCTTCACTGGATGTGGTCAAATGGAGGTTAGACAACCATATGTCTAGTAAGGTTGGACTTTCCAGAATTTAGATTCCTACACTAAGCAAAGGGTTAGGATTTGATGCCTAAAGGCTTCATGGATTCTGAGATAGGAGATACAAGCTTCTAGTTTTGTTTATAGTGGACCTTTATTTTTTTAAAAAAAGAAATGATGTAATGGATGACTCAGTAATCAAGAAAGCCCTTTGCAAAAAGAGCCATCTGAGTTTAGCTCTGGTTTTATTGTTGTTTGATGTTACTAAATATTACATCTATATGGTTGCCCAATTGGAAAGGCTCAAGGTAGCTTTGTTTAAAATCTTGTGATGTTCTTTGGCCGCTACTCTACAGGTTCACAAGCACCGGACTCGACGGTACCACCAGCCCCGTCCACTGTATCTGCCTGAGGAGCTTTCCCACTTTGGCTCTTTTCCAGAGACCATCCCCCGTCAGACAATGCAGCTCTTTGCAGTTCTCTGCATTGAAACAAGTCATTATGTGGGTTTTACCCACCACGGCCCAGATGCCCACCAGTGGCTTTTCTTTGATAGTATGGCTGACCGTGAGGGTGAGTTGTTTCAAAACATCTTTTCCAAAGAAAGCCAAGGTTTGCTTTTATCAATGTTATGTTTAGCTTGTAAAATCGGATGAGAATCTTCCCTCTGATTTGTTGAATTCACTAGATTTAAACTTAAAGAAAAAATCTGTTTGAATGTCGAAACTGAATCCTCTGATTAGTTTGATTTGGAATTTTTTGAAGGGATTCAGAAAAAATCTGCTATGCACATGGGTCAAAGTATTAAATATTGTTCAAATTGACTTGAAAAGTATCCAATTCCACAAACCAGTTTGCAGTTTGGTTGAATCAATCTCACGCCTATACTATGATTGCTTATAGCCAAGGTTATTTCTGCACACAAGTGAGATTTTAAAAAGTAAGAAATGGAAGCTCTATTAACCTGGGCTTAGTTAAAATTTATATAAAATGAAGTGAGCCATAACAGCTGGCAGCCCCTAATTAACTTTGGCTCATCTGGAAAAGCTGAATCTGATCAGACCTGGTTTGTACTTGGATATGGACCTCTAAAAAATCAGCATGGCCTTTGGTTAGAGTCCAATGTTTTTCATTGTTGGCAATTTGAAGATGTGTAGATTCAAATTGCCAAGATTGAGAAATACTGTGTTAGATTAAAAAAATTATAAATTAATAATCAGTCAATCTATCAGAAGGTGGCAATAGCAAGCTACTTCCATACTGGAACCAAGAAAATTTCTTGAATCCCTTCTTATAATCACCAGGCATTGAATTTTGCTCAATGGAATCTATAATTTTCTCAATGGAATCTATAATTTGATTCAAGTATCCATTAGAGCAGAAGCCATGTTATCAGCTGCCTGAAATCTAGACCAGATACTTTGTTGCTTGGATAAACATCTTACAATGGTCTTCCAGCAACAGCAAACATGGGGACTGGATGGGAATTTTTGCTTGGTTTGGAAAAATGTCCGCTCCAAATGTCAGAAAAATTAGTACTGGGAGACATCTTCAGAGATGCTGCTGTTTATTGAAAGCATTTCCCAGTGCTAAAATCTCACTGGTCAAAGATTGGAATTCCAACATTAAATTGATTTACTTTCCTCTTTTGTTTCTTTCCATGCATACCCTCAGTCCTTATGTCTGTCTTTTCTTTCCCAAGGTGGATTGAATGGCTTTAACATCCCTCGTGTCACACCCTGTTCCGAGGTAGCGGATTACTTGGAAATGTCCCCTGAAGCTCTGCAGGGCTTGAATCCCAAATCTTTGCCCTCTTATGCCCGCCGCTTGCTCTGTGACGCTTACATGTGCTTCTACCACAGCCCTTCCCTCAGCCTCTACAAATAAATGTTTGGATGAGAGACAGGAGATTTTAGAAGAGAGAGAAGTTATGTGACTGCAGAGATCCCATGGCAGATGTGGCTGGGAAATCTGAGTGTTTAAACCAAAACATTTAGGAGAAATAACCTGAGAGAGCACTGAGCAATTCAGAAACAAGGGCTATATATTGTTACCTAGAACTTTTCAGATAGACGCAATATTGGAATCGGCTCTTCCTTCAGGACTAATCTCAATGAAATATTTAAAAACATTATATGTAACATCCCCTGACCACTCTTCACCATTCAAACTTAACGACATCCACTTTGAGCAGCTTACCAAAGGATGTTTGGACATTGTATGTGAATACAAAAAAATAGACTGTCATGCCTCTAAACCCATCCTCTACTTGGGTATTTCTAAACCAATCCTGATGAGTCTTTTTCTACCGCATGAAACTTTTGGGCTCTTATAGTCTTTTCACCAACTTGTCACACTCCCAGATTAAAGAAGTGGTGACAGAAAAACAGGATCTTCTCAGTGGTGATACCTTGTCTCCAGACACACAGACCTGATGCCAGTTCTGAGGTCCTTTCAAAATCGTGTGATTATTAGAATTATGAATTGGAGATTTTTTTTCCAACAGAGATTAAAAAGATGATGTGATATGGAAAAGCAATAGCACTTAAGACTTATATACTGCTTCATAGTGCTTCACAGCCCTCTCTAAGTGGTTTACAGGGTCAGCATATTGCCCCCAACAATCCGGGTCCTCATTTTACCAACCTTGGAAGGATGGAAGGCTGAATCAACCCCAAGCTGGTGAGAATCGAACTGCCAAACTGCTGGCAGCCGGCAGAAGTAGCCTGCAGTATTACATTCTAACCACTGTGCCACCATGGAAAAATTGGATGGAAAGACGGCTATTGAATTTGGACCAAGTGATAAATGATAATTAATTTTTAACATAGTCTGTGTTAAAGAGACAAAAATTATCTACCAGATGTAACCTATTGGTTATATTTACAGTTACATTATTTGTTAACCACGTTGGACCAGCAGTATTTTTAGCTTTGAGACTCTTGAGATATTAGAACTTGTTAAATCCTTTACATCTTTTTTTTAAAAAAAAAACCCTACTGTTCATTTTTATAGATATTTGTTATCAATAATTCAATATGATATGAAGATCCTAAAAAAATAGTGGAATAAATAATTTGAGATCCTTATAATGCCCAGACAATGGGAGACTGAACCTCCCTAGCAAGAGTGTCACTGGACCTCAAATTATGACTTATACAACAAAAACATTATTTAGAATTTATTGCACTCTGTTATATATGTATAGAAAAGGATTTTCAAAAATAACATTTTGTTGGAGATAAAGAAGGATATTGGTTCTTTAAAACACACATTTTTACATTGTCTTGCACTTACCAAGTTTTGGGAGAAAGTACTAGATTATATAAATATAATTGCGTGAGAAAAAGCTAAAATTTTCGGACAATAATATACCTTTGAACTACATATCTTGTATTTGGAATTTGACAACTGGGCAATGAAAATGGATTTTCTGTGTCCTTATTATGGCCAAATAACTGACATTATAGCATTGGTAAGGTAAATGTATGCCTCTTCACTCAATGGATTGAGGGCCTGATTGCACTTGCCACCTATAAGTGGACCGCCTATAGATGTAGTATATGGACAAATATAATGAAATACGGGGCTCATTTAAACAAAATACCAAAAGTTAAAATGATAATTATATAAATGATATGTTGTTGTTTTTTCATTTTTTAAAAATAACTGTGTATTTTTTTCCTTTTGGCAAAGTATGTATTTTTATCTTTTCCAATGTTGTTTTGTTTTTCCAATATTTGCCATTATTTTAAAAAAGCTATAAAAGAATTTTAAAAAGAGATTTAATGGTTTTTCTGTATTGGGAAAAGCAGGTGTTGCAATGTTGAAATTATGGGTTGGTTACTGCTTGGTTTTTATTGCTTTAAGCGCTCCTACTCCATCTTTTAAAATGAGGTGTATTTATTAAAATTTGTCAAAATTTCCTTTGACAATCTAATGCAGGATTTAGCTATCTTTAAGCATTGACTATCATTGCACAATGTTGAATTATAGTATAGACACTAAAAACATTTTTTTTTAAATTTACAATAATGAAAATCTGGAAAGATTAGGGTTTCTCCCAAGGAATCAGCCATTTCACCATGTGGCTGTTATGTGAGAAAAATCATATACACTGTTGTATAAGTGAATAAGCAAGACCCTCTAATGTTTTAACTACTATGCAAGACAAATGGGCCATCTACAGATAAAATAGCTCAATTTTTATGGTATTTTGATTCAAAATTCGAGGGTCTGCTTATCTTATTTATATGCAAATACATGTGGAAATTATGGATATTTTAAAAAAGTATCACCATATATGGTCATGGATGATCCCATCTGTGGATAGCCGAATTCTGGGAGTGATTTTGGCCCCTAGAATTCTGGCTTATCTACAAGTATTACAGTTGGTCTATTTTTGAATTTAATTTAAAACAATATACTGCACTACACTATTTTTTAAATAACTTATATTAAGGCTCTGTTTTACAGCATGATTAATCAGGTCAATGGAAGGGTAGAGTCTTGTGGCAACATCCAAAATGGGATATTTAAACCAGATAGTGAATTTAACTCAGAACAGCATAGCATTAAAGTAGCTTTACCTAATCAATTCTGTTGAGAATCTATGAAAGCAGCCATGTGAATATTTTTTACTACCTAGCCTTCTAGAACAGGGGTGTCAAACTGCCAGCCCGTGAGCCGGATGCGTCACGCCGAAACCGCACCCACCCCATTGCCGGCAATTGGGAAAAAGTTGCAATATGTCACGACACATCATGTGATGTTGCGAGTTTGACACCCCTGTTCTAGAAGAAAAGGAGCACCTGGAAAAGCAACTCATTCATTACAAAACCCACAGCTAAGACTTCACAGCACATGGCACACTTTCTAAAGTGTGGCTCACTTACACTTATTGCCTGCTCAATAGAGAAGAGGCCATGAATTTCTGCTGAAACTAGGGCTAATGGGATACTAGCAATGGTGGGCTTCAAATATGTGAACAACCGGTTCTCTGTGTGGATGCCGCTTCCGGAAGTCCATTCTGAGCCTGGGCAACAAATAATTAGCTACCGGTTCTGCCGAAGTGGTGCAAACTGGCTGAATCCCCCCACTGGATACTAGCTACCAGAAAGTAGTAGAATCCTTAATATCTATTGAACCAGTCCCTAGGTCTCTGCTTCCAGAAGCACAAGCCACCAGATTCAGCAGGATGAGAAACATAATTAAGCCTGTTGTAGGAACAAGGACATTAAATATTATCATTACAAAATACTATACCTACTGTAGGTTCCCCAGTTACATGCAGGACTATGATGTATTAAGGTAGAAGCCACTATAACCTTTGTTCAGAGTGATCCAGTCCAAGAAGGCCACAGGTGAGAAGATACTGGCATATCCTTTTGTGAAGGACATGGAGTTATGCCCAAGTTGGAGAAATCTCACACTTTTTTTGGAGTTTTGAGCAGTTTAAGTTTTGAGACATCTGAAGGACACCAGGTTAAAAGATGATCGAACTAGATCAATTAAAGTCATTGGGGATCTTTTTGTTCTTGTTTTGTTTTGTCTTTAGGGCCTCCTTTGTAGAATTTTGGCCACTGCCTTGTGGATATCCTTATTCCGCAGGGTGTAAATGATAGGGTTGATTAAGGGAGTGACCACAGTATAAAAGACAGCAATTTGCTTGTTATGACTGGAAGCTGACTCAGACTTTTGTTTCAGATACATAGAGATGAGGGTGCCATAGAACAAGGTGACCACTGCCAAATGGGAGGCACACATGGAGAAAGCCTTGTGCCAACTAGCAGTTGGCCTCATCTGGAACACCATGAGCAGGATAAGTGCGTAGGAGGTCAAGACAACTATAAGGGGACCAAGGATAACCAGGACCGATGTCCAAAACAGAATGATTTCTGTTACATTGGTGTCACCACATGCAAGTTTTACTACTAAGGGCAGCTCACAGAAAAAGTGGTTAATTTGGTTGGAGTCGCAGAAAGTGTGCTGAAAAGTCAAAGTTATATTGATAGCTGCAATTAGGAAACAAATTGCCCAGGAAACCATAGTTAGCATCCATTGATGACTCTTGTCCATAGTTATAACATAGGTCAAGGGATGACAGATGGCCAAGTAGCGGTCATAGGCCATGACAGCCAGCAGAAAGCATTCTGTGCCACCGAAGGTTGTGCTTATATACACCTGGATTGCACAACGGATAAAGGAGATGGTTCCACTACCTGACAGGAGATGAGCCAACATTTGGGGCACAGTGCTGGTGGTGTAACAGATCTCCAGGAAAGAGAAGTGACTCAGAAAGAAGTACATCGGAGTGTGGAGTTTGGAGTTGTACTGAACCAACATGATGACTGCCAGATTCCCCCAAAGGGTAAGAGAATAAATGAGGATTGTGGCAAAGAGTATCATCCGGGTTTTGTGGTGAGCAGAAAGGCCCAACAAAAGGAACTCCCTAACAGAGGTGAGATTCTCAACTTCCATTCTGATTCCTACCTACACAAAAAATACAATAAGAAGAAACAGTGACTGTGAAACAGACCTAGCAAAAGATCAGTCTTAGGTACATGAAAAGCCATTTTGAGACCCCAAATGTACTCTCAATTCATGCAGAAGACAAAATTTCTTGAATAACAAACATTCTATTACTCCAAAGAATTTACCTGGGCACAAAAGCCAGAAAATTAATCTTAGTAAGAAATATATTACCTAAATAACAAAGCTTATTTAATTGATTCACAAATGAATCAAACTTCCCCTTTACCACAATTAAATTTCCCTTATTAATTACAATGTAACTTTTTAAATTTAGTTTGCTTCTTAATATGATGGACTCTTATGGAAAATTATTGGATGAATAGTAACATCAGAAGATAATTCTGCCATGGTTCATTCTAAGGAACTATTGAATCACTCAAAATGCAACTCAGGTTTCCTGCCTGAGCAGGGGGTTGGACTAGACCAGGGCTTTTCAACCTTTTCACCGATTGTACCACTTTTAGGATATGGCAATATTCGAGTACCACCTAGCAAGGTGTCAAAAACTTGATGACCAAAAAAAAAACATGTTCAAAGTTGCAATTGCACTGAAATGACTTATGACCATTTTTCACACTTATGTATGACCATTGCAGCATGCCCAGGGTCATGTGATTTATATTTGGATGCTTGGCAACTGATTCATATTTATGATGGTCACAGTGTCCCAGGGTCATGTGATCCCCTTTTGCAACCTTTTGACAAGCAAAGTCAATGGCAGGGCTGCTGGTGGCCAAGTGCCAAGGCGGGACTTCCCTCCCTCCCTCCTTCCCTGCCTCCCTCTTTCTCATGCCCACCTCCTTCTGAAGGAAGAATTTGAACCCCCCTCCCCCATATTTTCCCTCTTCCATATATTCATCAAACAAGGAAAAGCCTCCAGAGACAGAAAAGAGAAGCCATTGAGGGAACTAGCTTAAAAAGGCGCATTCCCCTTTAAGAATTAGCTACTGGCTAGAAAAAAAAAGTTAAGGAGCAGGCAGCTGGCACTTAAGGAAGAAAAAAAAATGTAAATAGGTACTGGCAGCCTCCCCAAATGGCTCCATTCATAAGTAAAGGAATGCTACAGGCAAAATCCATTCAGGAGAAAAATACTTCAAAATCCCTTGCAGCAAAACTTACAGCTAACAATAGCAGAGCAATAGAAGCTAACATGAGACAGCCATCAGCCAAATAGAAATTGCCAAACACTCCTTAAGAACACAAAGCCCACATTGCACAAATCCCAGAACTTCAAAGTCACAAAAGCACATAAGAATCCTTCCATTCTCCATCTCCCTCCCTCCCTCGTGCCTCACCTCCAACCATTGCTGCCTTTTTTCATTCCTATTGGAGGGCGACCCTTCCCCCACTGCATTTCTTGCCTGTTTGCTGCTGCCAGCACAGGTGGCTGCCACAGCAGTTGTAGATCAGCTCATGGCCGGCCTGCTTGATCTCCTCTCCTCTCCCCCCACCCTCCTTCTTCTTCTTCTTTCCCTTCGGTGCCGCTAGAGCTGACTCTGCCTCCTCCCAAGGCTGCTTCTTTTTTTCTCTCTCCCTCTCCCGCCCAAACTGCCTCCTTTTATAGCCTCTCCTGTCTGCACCCCCCTCCTCCTCCTCCTCCTCCTTTCTCATGGGGGAGGGTGGGCCAGAAGTGAGCCTGGGGCCTTTGCCTACCCCAGCCAATCTGCAACTCCAGAGGACTCTCTCACAATAAGTCCTTGCCTGCGCTGGCTCTTTCCCTCCCCCACTACACTTGGCTAGGCAGGGCTGCGTACCACCTGCCACTCGTTAATGTACCACAAGTGGTACGCGTACCACCGGTTGAAAAGCCCTGGACTAGAAGACCTCCAAGGTCCCTTCCAACTGTGTTATTCTATTCTGTTCTGTTCTGTTCTGTACTCTACTCTACTCTACTCTACTCTACTCTACTCTACTCTACTCTACTCTACTCTACTCTACTCTACTCTACTCTACTCTACTCTACTCTACTCTACTCTACTCTACTCTACTCAGATTTAAGAAACTGACCGATATCCTAATTTGTTTTGTTTTGTTTTTACAGTATTGGGATTGGGGGGAAAAAGACACATTCTTTTATCCCCTGTATAACTGGACAGAAAATGATCCACGTCCAGATTTATGTGCTAGTGCTGACCACCAATATTGCACAGTACTCAGGAAAAGGAAAAAGGAAAAAAAAAACCTCAAGATTCCCAGTTAGAAAAGAAGCCTGGATTTGTTTTATCTCCTCAGCTGAATGATTTTAAATTATTGGCTTTTTGATGGAGTGATGACCGACTCAGACCTTCTCGGTCATTTCCTCTTTTGTGGAGAAGCGGGTGGCTTTCTCTCTCTTGGAGAAGCCGCTGCGGATGGCCGCGCCTCCACGTATCCCCATGCTTCGGGCATTTATCATGCCCATAGACCTGGTGCCGACATGGCTTGGTGCCTGGAAACCGGAGAAGCGAGCTGGAGTACGAGCCTTGGCCCTTTCTTTGTCTCACAGGCTGGATTGGACGCAAAAAGTCGGAGGACTTGGAAGTTGGTCTGCCTTTGCTGCTGGTAGTTTGTGCGCTCACCGTGCCCAGAGACCTCCACGTGAGCGGCTGAAGGAACGAAGTGAGGGTGAAGGACAGGAGGAGAGGCCGGCGGCTTTGTTTACAATTCTGGGTGGCCCGGTTCTGTTCGCCGCGCTGGTCACTTCTGGGGGGGCCTGCCGCTGGCTTGTCACGCTTCTCTTAACTCTTAGACTCTATTTACATCTGGCCACGCAAGAATCTCTTTGGCTGCCTCTGCAGTCCATTTTTTTTTTTTTGCTGCCTGTATCTCTCGACTTCTTTGAACTGTAGCACTTGCTACTAACTGTAGCAGTGTCTGTTGTTGCTGCTGCGCTAGAAACTGTTGAGAGTTACATTTCGGCAACCTCTTTACCTGAGAGGCTTATTGGGACTACGGAAATTTAGAAGTGGTGGTGGTGGTGGTTAGGCCGAGGAGTGGGGGAGAGAGAAAGTAGCAGTAGAGTAGCAGAGCTATTCCGGGCTATAGTCTCTTCTCCTTTCCGTCAGCCAGTTCTAAAGGAAAACATCTCTTCCTTACATGCCTGATTGTATGGGTTTTCCCACTGAGTAATAATTCTCTCTTTGGGGTGAGGGGGGGCATTAGTTAAGTTGGGTGTATGGAAGGGATTCCCCCAAAGTGAGCTGCCCTCAGCCCTTTTTAACTATCCAACAATCCCTCAAGACTTAGTTATCTCCTCAGGCCTGGGGACCTCAGGCAATTTTTGAAGTATTAACAGGGCTCCAGGGTAATTAACACCTAACTCTTCACCTAATATATTTCTTTTTAATTGTTTTTTTAAAGTTTTTTCTTTTATAATGTAAAAGGTTTTTTTAATCATAATTGTCTTTTTTTTTTTTACCCTTAGTTCCATGGCACCCACAATCTGAGATGGGTGACCAAATAAATATGACAAATGTATGTGTGTATGCATGTATGTATGTTCTGTCACAGTGCAAATTCCATGACTTTTCTATCTGCCTTGTCATGTTGCACGTGCTTAAACAATTCCATCTCGTTGCATACATCTACTCTTTTGCATTGTGTACCTTTTAACAGTTTTCCTGGGAAATGGATGAGTTGTGCTAAACGTGCTGCCCAGAGTGGCTTGGTAGAGAGATGGGCATCATACAAATTTAATATATAAATAAATAAACAAGCAAGCTCTTGCTTAGGGGTGTGTCATAAACAATGCCTGAACTGTTGGGGGGGGGGAGTCTAAAAGTGAATCTACCCAAATAGATAGCTAGAATTGTGTCTTTGAGCACATGAAACAAATAATTGTGTTTTCATGATTCAAAAGATAAATATTGAGGAGAAATATTCTCCCTTGTCATTAACTGTCCCATTTTGACTCCTTTCTGTAGGGAAAGATGGTCAGTCTGAGAACCTTCAAGATGAGATGAAGACAAACAATATCAACTATACAGAAAAAAAACATACAGTACAGAAGGAGGAAGATGAAGCTGCTTCTTTTCATGGGAAGAAGATTCCTAAAAAATTGCAAGAGAAAATGAAATAAACTACCAACCCTTGTGCAACCAACAATGATGGGATGGGCTAATGTGTCCTTCAACAGTTTTGCATCTATTAAGCAATAATCTGATATCTAAATCAATTTCAAAATTTGGGATGCCAACTTTGATTGGAATTTTGCCCCAAATAGTGTTTTTAAGTGGAAGGGCATTCCTGTTTTTAACTCTGTTCAACAGTTCTCTAGGTCTTGTGTCATACTTTAAATGTAATTGACTTTAATTTAATTTAATTTAATTTAATTTAATTTAATTTAATTTAAATGTAATGTAATTGACATTAACAGAGAAACATTCTCAGAAGGGACAAAGTGCTTCCAAAATGGGTTTGGAGCCCTTTCACTTTATGTTGACTATGATATAATCTGTAAATTAATATTAAGCTATTTTTGTCTTAGCAATTAGAAGATATGAACACTATTTCTGTCCTTCTACAAACTGAAGTAAAACTTTATGAAGTTCTTATTAAGATTCTTCTCTTGCTCTCAATCATTACAAACATCTGTATCTTTTGCTACTATACTAAGGGATGCTAAAGGTAATCTCTGCTAAGATGGCAAAAACATATTTTGTTCAAAGTTTCCCAGGGCTTTACTTTATCAGTCCCTATGTAATTATTTCAACTTCACCTCTAAATCCTGGGGGATGGCTGAGTCATTAGCTCAAGTACAATTATATTTAATGAAAGAATGTTGGAGCAGGGAAATTGGCTTACAAAGAAATGTCGTTCTTAAAGGTGATGATATTTGCAGTATTGGTTATTGTGCCTTTACCACAAGTGGTGTGCAGGATTGGCAGGGCTAAATGCAGCACCAGTGACCCTCTGCCATTTCTTCACAAGCAATATCAGGCAGGAGACCTCATTGTTATGAACATGCTCTCTCAGATCTATGTCTTCCACACAACGATATACTTCAGCAAACGTCCCTCTAAGGAGCTCTTTGAGGATACTGTGTAAGATTTTATACAGAGAAAACAAGTTAATTTGAACTCGAAAGTCTTTTCATATTCACGTTAGCCTTACTTGGAATGACTGACATCATCTTTTCTTTGCTGGATCTTCATCGTCCCAGTCTGGTTTTTTTCATTTATTATATCCTCTTTATAAAATATATATTGTACAATAATGGGCAACCAGTTCAATAGCATATTTCAGACTAGCTGCAACTGTTGATAGCTTATTGGCTAAAGACAGTGTGCTTAGGATCTATAAATTGAGTGCTTGCTTTCATAAAGAAGGAAAGTAATATTAGAGGAAAGACAGCCATAATTTTTTCCAAATCTCCAAGATGGCAATTAGAAAATCACAGCAACCTTCTATTGAGCCGTAATGGCACAGTGGTTAGAGTGCAGTACTTCAGATTGCTTCTTCTGACTGCTGGCTGCCAGCAGTTCGGCAGTTTGATTCTCACCAGCTCAAGATTGACTCAGCCTTCCATCCCTCCTAGATGGGTTAAAGGAGGAGCCAGATTGTTGGGGGCAATAGGCTGACTGTAAACTCTTAGAGAGGGCTGTAAAGCACTGTGAAGTGGTATATAAGTCTTAAGTGCTATTGCTATTAATTCTGTCTTTGAAAGCAAGTTTTAGATGTATATTGGCCACTATGAAGGTTTTGTGAGGAAAGCCAGGCAAGTATATAGCAAGGACAGGAACTTGTAAAAAAAAAAAAGGCTTATAATCATTTGAGAATAGTTTCTGCTTTCCAAGATATTAACCCTCTGTGTCTCAAAACCAGCTTTTGGGGCTAGTTGAGTTCTAGCTCATCAACACACACTGACAAGCTATTTTAACCTTATAAAGGGAATTTCTATCCATGTCCCATTTTAAAAAGAGTGATAAGATTGTACATTTGCTATTCTTCCTTTAGTTCCTAATCTACTTGCATATCTTCTGAGTCTTTGGGACTATCCCCTGCAAATACCTTCCTTATCCTGCTGCTTTCCAAATGCTCTAGACCCGAATTCCCACAATTCTGCATCAATTTATTCATGATGTCTCTAATTGTTCAGGATCAACTACACTGTCAGATACAGCAGCTGCCACAAGCCATTCAGTCCGGGTGGTATTCATTTTGCCATACACATACTGAAAAACAACTGAAGAACCATGCCTCCAGGCTCCGTGACTCCTTATTAAGTTGATTGCGTTTGACGTGACCTATACAGTCATCCATGAGAATGAAAAGAGCCAGTCCTTTCATTGGTTAAGGTGAAGTTTTCATACCAGATGTTATAAAGAGCCAATTGTTGATTATTTAATTGCATTGACAGGGAGGGAGAACATATTGTTTCAAGTGCCAGAGTAACCTGGTTAGCCTTGGATGCTCTGCCTTGAACATGAAGGCAAAAAGCAATTTATTGTGCTAACTACAAGACAATTAAATCCATAAACTCTATGCTCAAGAGGAAGATCTCGTTGACTCCTATTTCACTTCCTAACTGTTATTTAGTTATTTAGTTATTTAGTTATTTATAAATAAAATACAAACAAAAATAGAAATAGGAAATTAAGGGAAGGAAAAGGAGAGGAGGAGAAAAAGTGTGAGGTATAAGGGAAAAAGAAAAAAAAGGCGTTGACTTCCGACTCTTTAGCACAGTACAAGATAAAAACACTCCAGCCTCAACTTTTTGTTTCTACACATTAATATATAATTAGCCATTTCTATAACAACAAATCTATCTAATCGACAAAACCAAAGTCAAAGTTTCATTTTTTTTTTCATCACAAGCACAAAATCCAGAAGTGATATCCAAATGAAAAACATACTCAAATATATTCTCTTTGAATAGGATGATCAATTTAACCATTCCTGTTTTATCTTCCTTACTGTGGGAATAGTATGTATTTTTATTTGCACCTAATAATCTTTGTAAACTATCACCATTTTTATTAACAAAGTTAACTATATACTTTCAAATTCTTCGACCTTACTGGGATAAGTACTCTTTTTTTTTCTTTTCCACCCTCTTTTTTTAAAAAATTTTTTTGCTAAACTTTCTTTAAATACTTTTCTAGAATCAAAACTTTCTACTACATCTTTTTCTTTAATTTCTTAATATATAGGCTTTGAACTTCAGTATTGAATTTAGGTCCCACCCTCCAGACTAAGCTTATAGAATATATTTTTTTCCTTTTATAAACATCCTTTTTAGAACACAAAAGTTTTTTTTAAAACTAGTACATCATTTTCTTTAACTTTCTCTTAACACAAGTACTCTCAAATACATTTTCAGTAACATTACATACTTTAAAAATTACTTAAACATTTATAATATATATCTTCTTTGGTGGATGTCAGTATATTCATCTTCCCTCTCCTCCTTTCCTGAATCATCTTCTATTCCTTTTCCTTTTTATTAACCTCATCCATAACCCATGAACAGAACAGAATAACAGTGTTGAAAGGGACCTCGGAAATCTTCCAGTCCAACCCCCTGCTCAAGCAGGAAACCCTATGCCATAAGAGAGCCGTGGTGATGCAATGGTTAAAATGCAGTATTGCAAGCTAATTCTGCATCCTGACCTGTTGGATCCTGACCTGTTCAAGGTTGACTCAGCTTTCCACCCTTCCGAGGTCAGTAAAATGAGGACCCAGATTGTTGGGGACTCTGTAAACCGCTTAGAGAGGGCTGTAAAGCCCTGTGAAGTGGTATATAAGTCTAAATGCTATTGCTATAATCATAATCTGATGATTATATCCTGAAGAAAAAAGGATAAAATATGCTGAAGAAAAAAGATCTTCCTTTCTTCTTCAAATTTTCCCATGATTATGTGAAAATCATCAAGCATTTCACACAAATAGAATTTTGCATTCAGGAAATTGGTACTTAATACCAAATATGAGAAAAGGAAGAAGAAAAGCTAAGCCCAGCTATATGATGGGAAGGTATTCCTAGGGTAGAAGGAACCTCAAGTAGAATTCTTTTCAATGAAATGGTTGAAATATTCATATATTCCTAAAGCTGAAAGATGTGATGTTCATTATTGAGTGGATCTCTGTGCTCATCTCTTGCAGTGGACTTAAAGTGTTTTCCTGGGAAATGGATTGGTTATGTTTTATTAGTTAGGTGTAAGTTGAATTTTGTAAAGGGGATGTTTACAAACTGCATATTGGATCATACTATGTTATCCAAGAAAATGTAGAGTGTGTTTCCATTTGATATGCATGCCTTGATTGAGGCTTTTTTTATATAGGACTTCCTGAGAGTCCACATCTTAAAATAATTTACACGCAGAAAAGAAGGTATCATGTCCTTCTTTGAATTCTTTGTTGATCAACCAAGTTTTTAGATAATAAATTACTGAAGTCTGAAATGTTTATGTGTTTTTAAAAAATCTTCTTTTTCAATGATTGTCATAATTTTTTACTTTTCCTTCATTTGAGCATTAAAAAATTTGCTAGTTTTTACTGGTATTGTGCATGACATCAGTGTAATGAGCAATTTATTAAATAAAATCTTAATGAATCCCTTCTTTAATTATCAGATTAAATTAAATTCCCTCTCTGACAGCATGGAAGAAGTTGTACTCCTTTTTTTTTTTTTTTTGGTCATTTGACAAATATTGCTTAAAGTTAGTAAAATATCTAAACTAGGGAAAGTGCTTTCTCCCTTTAGGGTTAAAAAAATTGAATTTATATAGAGGATTCCCTTAATATGAATTAGGATAAAGATTAATGAGTCAATAGAGGTATATATTATTCTCCACAGCAATGAGAAACAGAGATGGTCAAACTGATTCCAAAGAAAAGAATATATTTAATCGTGCTTCTATTTTGAAATTGCTTCCAGATTTTGTGCTCACACCGAAAAAGAAAAATGAAATCTTGATTTGTTTTTGTTAATTAGATAGGTTTATTGTTATAGAAATGGTTTGTACATACTGTTGTGTAAAAGCAAAAAGTTGTCATTGTAATATTGTTATCTTCTACTGTGCTAAAGAGAGTTGGAAGTTGGTGCCTTTTTCTTTTCTCTTCCCTCTTTACACTATCTTTTTTCTTTTCCCTCCCCCTTTTTCTAGTTTTCTATTACTTTTTTTGAATTTCTCTTTGTATTTTATATTTTGACAAACCAATAAAACTATTATTATGATAGAATACTCTTTGCCAATCCAATTTTTAAAACACCCAAGTTTTTTCAGATAAATTTAGATTCAAATTCAAGTTTTTGATAGATTTCTTTAAAAATTTGCAGTACAGTGAGCTAAATCATCTTCTGCTTCCCTATTTGCTATACAGACATCATGCTATCTTAGATATCCAAATGACTATCAACAATGGAATCTGTTTTGGAGGTGTTGAAGAAAACGGAGTGACTACTCCTGTAAAATGAATCAGCATCCTTTTGAAAATCAATAATAAGTGACTTCTAATTTCTTAAATAATTACCCAGAGTGATGAATATTGGAAAATTGTTGGGATGAAAACCATTTTCATAACCAATATTTTTCAAAGGCAAAATCTCAGTTATGACACTCCACATTTAGTTCAAAATAATTGCAATGCTATTTTATCACATCCACCTGCATATTAAGTGCTTTCATTTCAATTGAATGCATAGTGAAAAACATATATGTATTTCCCTTTTCAGGATCATGACTCCAATCTACCAGCACATCTTGGCCTTAGAATTTGCCATCAAGGAAATCAACAGAAATTCTCATATTTTACCAAATCACACTCTTGGTTTACAGATATATAATACCTACTTCATGACAAGTTGGACGTATCGTGCCTCACTGGAGCTTTTCTCTACAAAGGGCCAGTTCATCCCTAACTACAACTGTGAAACACAGCACAGACCAATAGCAGTCATTGGAGGACCTACTGCTGATGTGTGTTTACACATGGCTACTATCCTGTCCCTCTACAAAATGCCACAGGTATGAGCTTTGATGGAGCCCAGACCAAATAGATAACTATCAATGCATTGTTTCCTTATGGGTGTGTTTATGCCATAGGAATGAAGGGGTTCTTTTTGATATAAAGAGATTTGTCTTAACAAAACTGATGACAAGAGAATTCTGCTGTAGCATACTAAAGACCCTAAGGTTATGGCCTTAAGCCTTTCGACCTTTTATTTTTTGAAAGACCTAAAGATCAACAAGTGTGCTATGCCTTTCCAAGGATTAATTCACTATTAATGCTTGACTTAAGAAAAGCAATTACTAAAAATATAGAGCATTCTGAGAACAATAAAAAGCGAATGTATTTTATGGGGCTATCTACTGATTCATGATTTCCAGCTCCATTAATATTATTGAAGGAAAAGAAAGAAATGGGGGATGAATTCAGGAAATATACTGTATGTTGTAGAAAAAGACGGCAATTGGGACAATAGAATTGGAGAAACTGGATTGATTCTAATAGGAATTTTACATCCATAGCATCTTATGTACTGTACGAGACATTCTTCTATTGTCTGTTGCACTGTAAAAATGGAAAGCCAAACAGGAATTTATATCAATATCATATTTTAAATGGCTAAATAATATCACTACACACTATCTTTAAAAAACACACACAAAAGAATAAGTGCCCTGTCTATTTCCTGTTATTTTTCTTTTTTGAAGTTAATATATGGTTCCTCCACTGATAGTAGTACAGAAAAAGAGGCTATTCTCTATCAACAAATGTTCCCAATTATGGACCATCAATATAAAGGAATCTTTCAATTACTGTTGCATTTCCAATGGACATGGATTGGGATCTTGTCTGTGAATAATAATAGTGGTGAGAAGTTTGTACAAGATCTGGTTCCCATGTTTGCCCAGAGAGGGATCTGCTTAGATTTCATTGAAACGTTTCCTGTCATTGAATATTCAAATACCATTCTTGAATTGGTGGAAATGGAACTTCAAATGTACATGGTGGTTATGAAAAGCACAGTTAATATAGTACTAGTTCATGGTGAAATTTACGGAATTGTAGTTCTGAGACTTCTTTCCACTAATTTGAAATCTGAAGATGTATCATTATGGAGAAAGGGTAAAATCTGGGTGATGACCGCTGAGATGGATTTCACCTCACTTCCCTTTCTAAGGAATAGTGACCTAGTCTTCCTCCATGGTGCTTTGTCTTTTGCAATTCACTCAGAGGAGGTGTTAGGATTCCAGCAATTTGTTCAGATGAGGAACCCTATCTTGGAAAAAGAAGATACTTTTATCAAGCTCTTCTGGGAAAGTGCCTTTGAATGTTCCTTCTCCATCTCTGTTATGGAAGATGAAAATGAGGTTCCCTGCACTGGAAAGGAGAAACTGTTAGCTCTTCCTACATCTGTGCTTGAAATGGATATGACTGGCCAAAGCTACAGCATCTACAATGCCATCCATGTGGTGGCACATGCTTTGCATGACTTCCATTCATCAATGGTGGAATACAGAACTAGAGGACATGAAGCCAAACTGGAACATCTGGAACAAAAGCTGTGGAAAGTAAATCTTCAAGCCAGGCCAATTACTGGCTGCTAACTACATTTGTCATCCAAATCTGAAACCTTGTGAAATTCATTCTTCCAAGGGATTGTATCAAAACATGTAGTTTTGCTAAATGTCACCTTCTGTCTAGCTGTAACCAAATAATGTATAAAATAAAATAAAATATTATAAAATATTATAATAACTGCATATTCAATAGGACAAGGTTTTAAAACTTCTTATGCCATATATATACCTTGTCCTATTGAATATGCACACACACACATACATACATTAATAGAAAGGACTACATGTGACTTGTTTTCTACTATACAAGTTTCAGTTGTTGACTGTAGTTTAATCAGGGCTCCAATTTTTGTTGTAGGCATTAGAATCCTCCTGTTATACAAGGAAAAAAGACAAATTATTTCCATGAATCTGCCCTTTGCATCCCTGAAATAAGTGTAGAAATATAATCTGCCAGGTTTTCAGAAGATCATATCTAGACACCCATTCTGATAGCCAACCTTCTCTGATTGAAAAATTTCTGATTTTGAAAGGGAAAGTAGAGACATTGTTCAACCCCCAAACTTACATTAATTCTTCATCCAATCAGTTATTGCAATACTTTCTATGCACAAAGTATTACAAAATACTTTGCAATATAAAATACATTTACTTTCTATTTTATTCTTCTTTGATTTTTGATCCCTGAACACTCCAGTTGCTTTGTTTTCTCTTTGTGCTCGGAAGGATGTACAATTTTAATTAAGATTTCCAAGATCATTTATTATTATTGCGTTGCCTACTAATCTCTCTTAAACTTTGAAAAAATATTGTTATCTTTGAAAAGAGGTATGAAGCTTATCACCTTGAACTATCTCATCTCTGTTTGTCTGTCACTCTCTCTGTCTCTCTCTCTCTTCCCATTTAGCTTAACCAATTTATGAGACGAGTCTCGTTTAATAACACTGTTGGACAAAAAATTTCTTTCAATCAAAATGGAAAATTGGATACTGGCTTTGATATCGTGAATTGGATCACGTTCCCAAATCTATCTTTTCTGAGAGTCAGAGTTGGAAGGATTAAACCCATGGATTCCCAAGAAGCATTGTTCACCATTGATGAAGATGATATTGTATGGCCAAGGAGATTTAACCAGGTATGTCCAGTTCAATTTTGGCTTGTAGACAAATATCTTTCTGTAGTCCCTCAAGTTGTCTTAGAACAAAATCCCACAAAGAAACTAGATTCAGGTAAAAATATTTGAAATACCCCAAGATTCCTAAGTGTTCTCTGCACATATCTGGAGACCACCTGATGAACCCTTGTATGTATATGTAAGTTAAATCTGTGAATATGTAAGTTAAATCTGTGAGTGGAGCTATGGGAGTATTGAAGAACTGATATTTCATGTCATATTGAATGAGTCTGTTTTTCCATTCAGCAAGACTCACCCAGATGTTCAAAAGGAAGGATGAACCAAAATGTTTGGATTTTGTAGAAAAATCAAAGGTAATAATGGTCTATCTAGCTTTCAAACATACCTAACTACCTTAACCTAATTTAGCTATCTAACTATCTTATCCTTATTTAATGCTATGTAATGCTGGATGGTTGTATGGCTGAGCACTTTCTCCAACTGAAATAATCCTCTCTTGTGAATAAAGTAAGACAGAATCTTAACCATTTATGAGGAAAGAGAATGAAGTCCAAGGACAGTCCTTAGCATTATATTACAATTTCGTAGAAATTTGTCAAAGACAACATTCTCTCCTTTCCTTCATAAACAGGTCCAACCTCTATCTTTGTGCAATAGCAGGTGCCATTCAGGTTCCAGTAGGCGTAAGATAGAAGGGAGGCCATTTTGTTGCTATGATTGCCTAAGATGTCCACGTGGGAAGATTTCCAAACAAGAAGGTGAGTTCTGGTATATGTTATCCTAGAAAATATACTTAAATATAAGTCACAACAACAATAAAAGGTTTACTAAATAAAAGACGTAGGAGGTGAGGGCTTGGCAGCACAAGCAAACAACAGCCAACAATTTAATAGCCAGCCACCAACACCTAAATCAACATCTAAAAATCAACATATAACAGGCACCATATAAATACCACACACCGAACAGCCCAAAGCACACACTCTGCTAGAGAGAAGGTCCCTGAAGATGGGCTCCAACATGAGTCCAAAAGCTCAGAAGACAAAACATCTGGACTGACCCAGATTGGATCTTGCAATAAAAGATTTAGATTAATGGCCTAGATTAATGCTTCCACTTGACAGATGGATAGGAAATTGACTAGCATTCAGTTTATGGAATGGTTTCAATAGTGATACCAAGTAGTGAGTCTTAGAGCAAAGGGCTGTTCAATTAATAAGTCTACCCATGTATTTGATTTTCACATGTTATACATCAGCTCCTTTTTTTCAAAGAAAGAATATAGTGCTCAGTTTTCAACGCAATTTGTAAATTGTTAATTTATTTTCTAGATATGGATGATTGTTCTCAATGTCCAGAAGATCAATATGCAAATGCGAACCAGGATGTGTGTCTAGCAAAGATTGCAACATTTTTGATGTATGAAGAAACTTTGGGGATCATTTTGGCCAGTTCTGCTCTTTTCTGTTCTTCGGTCACAGTTGGAGTCCTTTGGATCTTTATTAAGCATCAGGACACTCCCATAGTTAAAGCCAACAACCGGAATCTCACCTATGCTCTCCTTATTGCTCTCCTCTTGTCTTTTCTTTCTTGTTTATTATTCCTTGGAAAACCTGGCAAGATGACATGTCTCCTTCGTCAAACTGCCTTCGGTATTATCTTCTCTATAGCCATTTCCTGTGTGTTGGCGAAGACCATCATTGTAGTTCTGGCTTTCATGGCCACTAAGCCTGGTTCTAAGATAACCAAATGGGTGGGGAGAAGATTGGCCATGTCCATTGTGTTGGGCTGCAGCTTAATTCAAGGAATTATTTGCACTATATGGCTGACAACCTCTCCCCCATTCCCAGATGCTGACACAAATTTAGGGGTGGAAGAAATCTTTCTGCAGTGTAATGAAGGATCAGTCTTCATGTTCTACTGTGTCTTGGGCTATATGGGCTTCCTTGCCATTATCAGCTTCACAATGGCTTTTATAGCAAGAAAATTGCCTGATGTTTTCAATGAAGCCAAGTTTATCACCTTCAGCATGTTGGTCTTCTGCAGTGTCTGGTTGTCCTTTGTTCCAACATACCTGAGCACCAAAGGAAAATATATGATTGCGGTAGAGATCTTCTCCATTATTGCTTCTAGTGTTGGGTTACTGATTTGTATTTTTTTCTCTAAATGCTACATCATTCTTTTGAAGCCTGCTCTAAACAACAGAGAACAGCTAAGAAGACAAACCCAAGAAAAAACATAAAATTATTTGTCTTATTATTTCCAATTGTCTGTAGGAAAAGAGAATAATTTAATGTTATGATCCAATATCACTAACCTAGAATTATATCCTTTCAAATCATCAGGTGTAATTCAGAATTTATAAGAAAAATAAACTATTGTCATATACATACCATGTATTTCATTTCCGTTGACCAGTTTTTTTTTTTTTAAATGATTGCAATCTATGGTATTATTCCATTATTTATTGCTTGCTAACACAATTAGAGGCAAGTATTCTAAGTGTGAGATTGCCAGAGCCCATACTTGGATGTCCAAAACAGGCAACCTTGGGTATGGATCTATCTTAGATATGGCAGAACATATACTACTAGTCTGAATTAATCCCAATGTCAAGGTTCCGATAGACAAGACCAAATAAATCAGAACTCTGAGGCTTGAGATTTCCTCAAAGAATATGTTTATTGGTTACATAGTATCGGCACGGTCAAAAGTGAAACCAAGTCTGAAGTTTCCTTCAAAAAGCAACAATATTACAAAGTTAAACTTCCCACCCCAGTGCTATGCAATTAGTTATGTTCCCAAATAGAAGAGTTTGGCGGGCTTTCTAACTAAATGCCCCAGCCTCTATCTAACTGACAGAAATGACCTTGGTTCCCATGGGATAGTAAAATGTTAGACTAATAGAAATCCTCCGTCCCCCTCCCAATCCTGTGGCAACTTAGAATGAAGGAAATGGCTGCAGCCAGGTTCGTTGTAGAGTTGACACCCAGATTCCAAGACTCCAAAGAATCTCAACTCATGGTGAAAGACATCACCTGACTCACCTCACATGTCATTTTGCCCCATTGACACCTGGAATGGAAAGACTAGGATTGCAGAGAAGCTCACTCAAAGTGTGAACTCTGTGACTTTTTCTCTAAAAGTCTGGGTAGCACAAGTACACAGATCCCAACTTGATAGAATCTGTGCTGACACATGTCCTCAAATTCACTAGACATATTTCTACTTCCTTCATTTCCTTCTCCTTTCTTCCTTTCTCAGGAAGGATAGTTGAAATTTGAGTGCAATATATGAGGAGTAACATGTGGGTGAGTACACACCTTTAAGGAATAGTGTAAGATTTTTCTAATCCCATGAATTTATAGAGGATACACAAAGAAAAGAAAGTTAAGAAGAAATCAGCAATACTTGCAGTACCATATATTGGAGGAGGGGGAGGGGGAGGAAGAAGAGAAGGAGGAGGAGGAGGAGGAGGAGGAGGAAGTTGCCTATTTTCATGGGAACAAGACTCTCAACAAATTGCATGAGAAAATGTCTAAATGAACTACCAACTCTTGTGTAGCCAACAATGATGGCTTGGGATTCTATATTTGTACTCTACAAAAGTCTTGCAGCAATAATCTGATACGTCAATGGTTCTCAAAATTTTGGATGCACACTTTGATTGGGGACTTTTGCCCCCAAACAGAATGTGCTTAAGGGGGGAGGCATTCTTGTTTTCAAATCTGTTTCACAATTTTCTACATCTTTTGTCACACTTTCCAATTAATTCTAGGCATTCACAGAGAATCATTCTCAGAAGGAGCTGAAGCAATTCAAAAATGTTTTTTTGGTTAAAAGTAGGCCTTTAACTTCACTTTGGCACCTGATAAGACACTTCTATGAATTAATTCCATTTATTTAAGCATTTAGGGGACCTAAAGACTCTTCTTATCCTTCTACAAATGAAGAAAAGGTTTGGGAAGTTATCATTAGAATTAGGATTCTCTAATGCTCTCAGTCATTACAAACATCTGTATCTCTTGTCACCACTCTGCAGAATTCTAAAAATGATCTCTACTGACATAATAATAACATGTTTTCTTGTTCAAGATTTCCCAGGACTTTGCTTCTGAAAATTAGGAATTTTTCTACTGCAATTAACAATCCCTATGTAGTTATTTCAACTTCAGCTCTAAATCCATGGAGGAAGGGGGGAGGTGAGTTATTAACTCAAGTTGAATTATACTTAATGAAAGAGAATGTTGATTCAGAGAAATTGAGTAAAGAAAATATGCTGTTGTCAGAGATAGTGATATTTGCAGTGTTGGTTATTATGCCTTTACCGCAAATGGTGTGCAGAATTGGCAGGGCTAAATGCAGCATCAGTGACCCTCTGCCATTTCTTTACAAGCATTATCAGTCAGGAGACCTCATTGTTGTGAACATGCTCTCCCAGATCTATGTCTTCCATACAATGATGGACTTCAGCAAGCGTCCCTCTAAGGAGCTCTTTGAGGACACTGTGTAAGAATTTATATATGGAAAGCAAGTTAATTTGAATTAGGAAGTCTTTTCATATTAGCCTCAATTCCAGTGATTGGCAGCATATTTTCTTCGCTGGATAGCACTATCTTCATCCTCCCACTCTTCTTCTTTTTCCATTAGTATCTTACTCTCCTTTTCCTTTTCATGAGCCCCAGCCATAATCCATGATTGCTATGTGATGATTGCATCCTGCAGGAAAAAAAACAATCTTTTATTTTTCAAATTTTCCCACAATTATTTGAAAATAATGAAGCATGTTATATTAATATTTTCATTATCTTGGTAGGTCCTCATTACTAGCTATCCAGGACCACATGTTGCCTGTGGGCTGCAAGTTGGAAGTGCTTGATTTAGAGCTTCTCCAACAGTTTGCACATTCCCTTTCACGCATCACTGAGTGAGGTTCTTTATTATATTCCTGAAAGTCTTCATCTTAACCCTCTCTGACATAATGAAAGAAGTTTTGATCCACTTTGGGGTTATAGGCTAATAGTTAGTAATATGCTAGAGTGTTATTGTTAATCCGTTTTTTAGAACACCCAAGTTATTTCAAGAGGAATCTGGATGGCCCAAAATTAGGTATTATTAGTATAGTCAGCTAAGCCATTTTCTGTTTCTCTGTTTGCTATAGAGCCATCAATACTAGCTCAGCCTCTGAAATTACTACAGTGGTGCAATGGAGGTTTTGGAGGTTTTAAAGAAAATGGAGTGACTCTACTCCTCCAAAAATCATCAGTATCCTTTTGAAAAATCAACAAGTGACTTCATTTTCTGAAATTATTACTCAGAAGGATGACTATTGGAAGATTGTCATCAAAATCAAAATGATTGCGATGCTTTTTCCATCAAATTCACTTGTGAAAAAGTATGTTATGTGCTTCCTTTTCAACTAAGTGCCTGGTGACAAAATATGTATTTCCCTTTCCAGAGTTATGACTCCAATATATCAGCACATCTTGGCCTTAGAATTTGCCATTAAAGAGATCAACAGAAATCTTCATCTTTTACCCAATCACACCCTCGGTTTTCAGATTTATAATACCTACTTCATGACAAGTTGGACATATCGGGCCTCACTGGAACTTTTCTCTACAAAGGGCCAGTTCATCCCTAACTACAACTGTGATACACAGCACAGACCAATAGCAATCCTTGGAGGACCTACCACTGAGGTGTGTCTACACATGGCTACCATCCTATCCCTCTATAAGATGCCACAGGTATGAGCTTTGATGGACCCCCGACCAAATAGATAGCCATCAATGCCTTTCTATCCTTTTTATGTGATCATTTATGGCAGTGATTCTCAACCTTTTCTTCACAATGGACCCCTTTTAAATACCTTTTGTGGGCATGGCCACAGACCACTAAGACTTAAGATTTAAATCATAATATTTCTTCAAGCTTTCACGGATCACGTACACCAAGGGGTCCATGGACCACAGGTAGAGAACCACTGGCTTATGGCATAGGAAAGAAGGGATTCTTCCTCAGATAAAAGGATTATTATTATTATTATTATTATTATTATTATTATTATTATTATTATTATTATTATTATTATTATTATTATTATTATTATTATTATTATTATTATCATCATCATCATCATCATCATCATCATCATCATCATCATCATCATCATCATCATCATTATTATTATTATTATTATTATTATTATTATTATTATTATTATTATTATTATTATTATTATTATTATTATTATTATTATTATTATTATTATAACTAATGGCTTCTGATGACTACAAGGAAATTGTGCTGTAGCATACTAATGTCCTCAGGCTTGTGGCTATAACTCTTCTGATCTTTTGTTCTTTAAATATTTCATTATCAGTGTGTGTGCTATGCTTTCCCAAAGATTCATTTTCCACTAAAGCAATGTTTAAGACAAACAGTGATTAAAACTATAAAGAATTTTCAAACGCATTTTCAGAAGCATCTCCATTAAAGCTATATTTAAGAGAAAATATGATAAGAATATTGAGTATTCTCAGAACTGAAAAAAGAGAAAAATAGTTTTAAGAGGTAATCTATCAATTTACAAATGCAAACTATTAGGAAATTTTGGTGTAAGAATGTGTCTTTGATCAAGTTTGCTGACACAGCTCAACAGCTTAACAATCTCCATGTCTACATTTATATGGGAAATACAACTTGAGTCAAAATATGAGATACGTTTTGAGCATAAATATCTATATTGCAGCTTAAGCGGATAAATAGTATCACTACACACTACCGTTTTTTTTTTTGGGGGGGGGAGTATCTTCTTGTATATTTTCCAGTATTTTTCTTTTTCTGAAGATAATGTATGGTTCCACCATCGAAAGTAGTATGAAAAAAGAGGCTGCTTTATATCAACAAATGTTCCCAAGTATGGACCATCAGTATAAGGGAATTTTTCTATTACTGCTGCATTTCAGATGGACGTGGATTGGGATCTTGTCTCTGAAAAATGACAGTGGTGAGAAGTTTATACAAGATCTAGTTCCCATGCTAGCCCAGAAGGGGATTTGCTCAGACTTCATTGAAACATTTCCAATCATTGATGACTCAAATAGCATTGCTGAGTTGGTGGAAATGGGACTTGAAATGTACATGGTGGTTATGAAAAGCACAGTTAATGTAGTACTGGTTCATGGTGAAATTTATGGAATTATAGTTCTGAGACTTCTTTCCACTAATTTGAAAACTGAAGATGCATCATTATGGAGAAAGGGTAAAATCTGGGTGATGACTGCTGAGATGGATTTCATGTCACTTCCCTTTCTAAGGTATAGTGACCTAGTCTTCCTCCATGGTGCTCTGTCTTTTGCAATTCACACAGAGAAGGTGTCAGGATTCCAGAAATTTGTTCAGACGAAGGACCCTATCTTGGAAAAAGAAAATACTTTTATCAAGCTCTTCTGGGAAAGTGCCTTTGAATGTTCCTTCTCCATCTCTGAAATGGAGGAGGAAAATGTGATTCTCTGCACTGGAAAGGAGAAACTGTTAGCTCTTCCTACATCTGTATTTGAAATGGACATGACTGGGCATAGCTATAGCATCTACGATGCCATCCATGTAGTGGCATATGCTTTGCATGACTTCCATTCATCAATGCTGCAATACAGAGCTAGAGGGCACAAGGCCAAACTGGAACTTCTGGATCAAAATTTGTGGAAGGTAAAACCTTAAGCAAACCAATTACTGGCTACTCATTGTATCTGCCACCCTGATCCTAAACTTAAATGAAATTCATTCTTCTAAAGAGAATGTATTTAAGGATGTCATTTTACTCAATGCCATCTTCTCTCTAGCTCTATTCCAAATAATGTCATCATAAATTATTATATCTGCATATGTATTAGGACAGTAGCATACATTTTTTTAATTTTATGTTAACAGTGTTCTTTATTTGGCCTTACAATTCTAGGTTTTCCATGCTTTCCTGAATTTCCACATTTCAAGAATTACTAAGTATAGAGATTATATTCATCAGACTCACCAGAAGCAGTCTCTATTTTAAAAAGGGGGAATGAATCTTATCATCTTGATCTATCTATCTATCTATCTATCTATCTATCTATCTATCTATCTATCTATCTATCTATCTATCTATCTATCTATCTATCTATCTATCATCTATCTATCTATCTATCTATCTATCTATCTATCTATCTATCTATCTATCTATCTATCTATCTATCTATCTATCTATCTATCTATCTAACCTTGTCTTGGCTTCTTCTCCAATGTAGCTCAACAAATTTATGAAGGGGGTCTCATTCAATAATAGTGTTGAACAAAAGCTTTCTTTCAACCAAAATGGAGAATTGGAAACTGGATTTGATATTATGAATTGGATCACATTTTCCAATCTATCTTTTCTGAGAGTCACAGTTGGAAGGATGGACTCCAAGGACTCCCAAGGGTCATTGTTCACCATTAATGAGGATGATATTGTATGGCCAGAGAGGTTTAACCAGGTATGGCCAGTTTCATTTTGGCTTTTAGACAAATGTCTTTCTGTCAGTCCTCAAATTGTCTTAGATTCAAAATCTTACACAAAAATTAGAATATTTCAAATATTCCAAGATTCCTAAATTTTCTCCAGACAAATCTCTGGACCACCTAGTGAACCCTTGGTTGTCTCCTAAATTAGATGTGTGACTAGAGGGACTGAAGTATTTAAGAGCTGATGTTTCTTATCATATTTACATAAAAGTGTATGTTTTCCCATTGATACCAAGAGCTGCAAAAGAAAGAATGTGCCAAGGTTGTAGCACACATTTTGGATTTTGTAGAAAAACACAGAAGATGCCTATATACTGACCTTATAATCCTTATTTAATGTTAGGTAGTGCTGAATGTTATATGGCTGAGCACTTTCTCCAATAGAAATAAACCTTATGGCAGTCCAGTACTGTATGACCATTAAAAACATTGTCAAAGCAAAGTATTTTCTTCTTTCCTTCTTGAACAGGTCCAACCTTTATCTTTGTGCAATAGCAAGTGCCATTCAGGTTATACTAGAAGCAAGATAGAAGGGAAGCCATTTTGTTGTTATGATTGTCTCCGGTGTCCACACGGGAAGATTTCCAACCAAATAGGTAAGTTCTTGCATTTGGTATCCTAGAAAATATACAGTACCTAAATAAAACTGTGGATCAAAAGACCAATGAAAAGTTTAGACTAATATTCTGGATTAATGGTTCCACCTGACAAATTGATGGAGTAAAACATGGAAAATGACCAGCAGTCAATTTATGGAATGGATTTCTGCAGTGATATTAAGTAGTGTGTTTTGGAGCAAAGAGGTTTTCCAATATAACTTTATTGAAAGTCCACCAGTGTAATGGTTTTTAAAACATTAGAAAACTTGTCTTTTTTGCAAACATGTATGGCTTAGTTTTGATTCCTTCCATGCAATTTGTAAGTTGCTAATTTATTTTCTAGATATGGATGCTTGTTTTCCATGTCCAGAAGCTCAGTATGCAAATGTGAACCAGGATTTGTGCCTTTCAAAGATTGCAACGTTTTTAATGTACGAAGAAATTCTGGGGATCATTTTGGCCAGTTCTGCTCTTTTCTTTTCTTTGGTCACATCTGGAATTCTTTGGATCTTTATTAAGCATCAGGATACTCCCATAGTCAAAGCCAACAACCGGAATCTCACCTATGCTCTCCTTATTGCTCTCCTCTTGTCTTTTCTTTCTAGTTTATTATTCCTTGGAAAACCTGATAAGGTGATATGTCTCCTTCGTCAAACTACTTTTGGTATTATCTTCTCTGTGGCCATTTCTTGTGTGTTGGCCAAAACTATCATTGTGATTTTGGCATTCATGGCTACTAAGCCTGGGTCTAAGATGACCAGATGGGTGGGGAGAAGATTAGCAGTGTCCATCCTATTGTGCTGCACCTTGCTTCAAGGATTCATTTGCACTATATGGCTGACAATCTCTCCCCCATTCCCAGATGCTGACACAAGTTCAGGGTCAGAAGAAATTTTTCTGGAGTGCAATGAAGGATCAGTCTACATGTTCTACTGTGTCTTGGGCTACATGGGTTTCCTTGCCATTATTAGCTTTCCAGTGGCATTCCTGGCAAGGAAATTGCCTGATGTTTTCAATGAAGCCAAGTTTATTACCTTTAGTATGTTGGTCTTCTGCAGTGTCTGGTTGTCCTTTATTCCAACATACCTGAGCACCAAAGGAAAATACATGGTTGCTGTGGAGATCTTCTCCATTATAGCTTCCAGTGTTGGATTACTAGTTTGCATTTTTTTCCCTAAGTGCTACATCATTGTCCTGAAGCCTTCTCTCAACAACAAAGAACAACTAAGAAGACAAACCCACATAAAAACATAAATTATATGTCTCATTATTTTAGATTGTTTGTAGAAAAATAGAGTCATTTAATGTTCTGATCCAATACCATTTATCTAGAATAATTGTTTCAGATCTTCAGATTTAATTCTCACTTGATAACAAAATAAAATATTTCCATTTACATACCATCTATTTCATTTGTCTTGACTAGTTATTTTTTTAAAAAAAAATTATTGGAATTTATGCTGCTACGGTTACTCCTCGACTTACAACCACAATTGAGCCCAAAGTTTATGTTACTAAGTGAAACATTTGTTAATTGAATTTTGCCCCATTTTACGATCTCTCTCGCCACAGTTGTTAAGTGAATCACTGCAGTTTTTAACTTAGTAACATGGTTGTTAAGTGAATCTGTTTTTCCCATTGACTTTGCTTGTCAGAAGGTTGCAGAAACTGATCACATGACCCCAGGACACTGCAACCATCATAAATATGAGTCAGTTGCCAAGCATCTGAATTTTGATCACGTGGCCACGGGGATTCTGCAAAGGTCGTGTGATAAATGCTCATATGTCACATATTTCAGCACCATTGTAACTACATATAACTAATATATATATAATATAGTTAATGTTTATAAATAACAAGCTTCCTTTATTTCTTATATATTTTATTATAACTGTGAGGCTGCATGCAGCTCATAAGCCATGTGTTAGATATGCCTGCTATAGAGGATAGGCACAGAAAAGAAATTTATCAATACGTTATAAGAGAACAGGCAGAAATGCATTCAGAGATTCCCAAGTCAGTCTGAAAATATGGAATACAGACTTCCATAAACTTTCTACGTGATCAGTGGCTAGGTCCTTCCTTGAAAAGTAAGACAAAATCCGTATGTATTTGAATCCATTTTTAAAGGTGTTTTTTTTTACATTTCCACCATGCATAAAATGTCCCTCCATGTTGTTCACATATGTATTTGAAGTTCCTTTATACATTTTATTTTTCAGACATCATATCATCTAAATTATTTTTCAGACTTCATATGCCAACAATACAGAGCGTGTTTAGGTGGAGGGCATTCCTGTTTTTAATTCTGTTTAACAATTCTTTAGGTCTTTTGACAAATATTCCATGTGATTTGAGGCATTCAAAGAGAATTATTCTCAAAAGGGACTGAAGGGCTTCCAAAATGGGTTTTGAAATACAAGAAGCCCTTTAACTTTTGGCCCATGATATAAATCTCCTGTGAATTAATATTAAGCTCCATTTATGTTAACACTAGAGAGACATAAATAATAGAATAACAGAGTTGGAAGGGATCTTGGAGGTCTTCTAGTCCAACCCCCTGCTTAGGCAGGAGACCCTATACTATTTCAGACAAATGGTTGTCCAGTCTCTTTTAAAATCTTCCAGTGTTGGAGCATTCACAACTTCTAGAGCCAAGTTGTTCCACTGATTAATTATTCTAAATGTCAGGAAATTTCTTCTTAGTTCTAGGTTGCTTCTCTCTTTGATTAGTTTCCATCCATTGCTTCTTGTCCTGCCCTCAGAACAAGACTCTCTTCCTGTCCTTCTACAAATGCAGGAAAAGTTGATGAAGTTATCATTAGAGTTAGGATTCTTCCCTTACTCTCAGTAACTGCAAACATCTATGTCTCTTGTTACCATACTGCAGAATTCTAAAAGAGATCTCCATTGAGACATCAAAACATGCTTTCTTGTTCAAAATTTCCCCCGATTTTGCTTCTGACATTGTTTATTTTTCTACTGCAATTATCAATTACTATATAATTATTTCAAATTCAGCTCTACATCCCGGAAGATGGAAGAGGGGCAACTGAGTCATCACCTCCAGTAGAATTATACTTAATGAAGAAAAATGTTGGTTCACAGAAGTTAGCTTACAGAAGAAAAGGTACTGTCAAAGATGGTGATATTTACAGTATTGATTATTCTGCCTTTACCTCAAGTGGTGTGCAAGAGTCACAGGGCTGAATGCAGGACCAGTGACCCTCTGCCTTTTCTTCACAAGCAATATCAGTCAGGAGACCTCATTGTTGTAAACATGATTTCTCAGATGTATATCTTCCACACAATGATGGACTTCAGCAAACGTCCCTCCAAGAAGCTCTTTGAGCACACTGTGTAAGATTGTAGTCACAGAAAACATTGATTTGAAGTAAGAAGTCTGTCCATATTAATATTAGCCTCAGTTCCAGTGATTGGCATGATCTTTCCTTTGCTGGATGGCACTTTCTTCATCCTTGAACTCTTCCTCCTTTGCTGGATGGCACTATCTTCATCCTTGAACTCTTCCTCCTTTTCCATCACCATCTTCTCCTCCTGTTCCTTTTCATAAATCTCTTCATAATCCATAATCTTGATGTGATTATTATATCCTGCAAGAAAAAAAAAGATTTAATATTCCAATTGTTTTCCCCCCAATTTTTTCTTCAATAAGGTGAAAAGAATAAAGCATTCCATGCAAATAAAAATTTGTATTAGGGAAAATAAATATATAATACTAAATATGGGAAATGGAAGAGGAGAAGTTAAAACAAGCTGTATGATGACAAGGTATTCTTAGAGTAAAAGGAACCTGAAGTAGAATTCCTTCTCAAGGAAAGGTTGGAATATACACAGACTTCTGAAGTTGGAAGAGGTGAATTTCCCCACGGAGTGGAGAAATTCTTAGTGAATCTGAAGTGTTGCAGTGGATAACTAAATATTCTTTCCTGGGAAATGGATGGATTACAATCTATTTGTTCTTGCTCAGGTGTGAAACAGATTTTTTAAGGGGATATTTTAGCAAACTGCACATTTGGTTATCTTATGTTGTCCAAGAAGACTTAAAACATCTTCAACAGTTTGTGTTGCAACTTTTATGCATGCACTGATTGAGGTTCTTTATAGCAATCTTTCTGAGAGACCTCATCTTAAAATAATTTACACACATGTTCTTCTCTGGATTTTTTTTATTGAACAGACAATTTTCCAGATAATAACTTACAGTAAACATTTTACCTTTTTTTTAAAAAAAAATGTGCATTTCTTTTTCAAACTTTGCCATGAGAATTATTCACTGCATCTTCATTCTAGCATTAAAAAATTACTAATTGGTACATGTATGACATTCAATATAATAACCAATTTATTAAGTAGACTCTTAAACATTAAGATTTATTAATATTAAATTATAACTTATTTCTGACATCATGGAAGAAGTTAGGCTCCTTTTTTGGTCAAATTCTTCTATATTTCCAGTCTTTCCATTTCCAAGTTATGTATAAAAAATACTAGGATTGAATTATAATTTTGATCCTTATCACATAATAAATGCATTGTTTGAGAGAATGCCTGTTTGAAAAATGCAAGCTATTTATTATATTATTTATTTGGTGCCATCAATGTTATCTTAGAGTCCCAAATTGCTATCAACAGTAGAATGTGCTTTGGAATTTTTTTAAAAAATGGAGTGGCTCTACTTTTCCAGAATGCAACAGAACCCTTTTACAATAAGTGGCTTTGGGTTTTGAAATTATGATATATAAGGATGAATACTGGAAGGTTTTGGCGGCAAAAATCAATTTTATCCCCAATATTTTTCAAGGGCTATTGTGACCTAACTTGTGACATTGCTCATTAAAATCAAAATGATTGCAATGTTATTTTATCATGCTCATTTGTAGAGTATGATGAAATAATATTATCAGTGCATGGTGACAAGATATGGATTTCTCTTTCCAGGATCATGATTCCAATCTACCAGCACATCTTGGCCTTAGAATTTGCCATCAAGGAGATCAACAGAAATCTTCATCTTTTACCCAATCACACCCTCGGTTTTCAGATTTATAATACCTACTTCATGACAAGTTGGACATATCGGGCCTCACTGGAGCTTTTCTCTATAAAGGGCCAGTTCATCCCTAACTACAACTGTGAAACAACACAGACCAATAGCAGTCATTGGAGGACCTAAATCTGATGTATGTGTACATATGGCTACCATCCTGTCCCTCTACAAGATGCCACAGGTATCAGCTTTGAAAGAATCCAGACCAAATAATTAATCATCAATGCACTGTTCCATTCTTTAAATGGGAGTATTTATGGCATAGGAAGGAAGGGGTTCTTCTTGAAATAAAGAGATTAATCTTAACAAAAGTTAAGGGTTCCTGGATACTACAAAGGAATTCAGATGTGTCAGACTAATATTCCCAGGCTTGTGGCCATACCTCTTCTGACATTTTATCGTTTGATAGATCTAAGAATATTAAGGTATACCTTCCTAAGGATTGATTCTCGGTTAAAGTCATATTTAAGAAAAATGGCATCTAAAATATATATTCTCAGAACTATGAAGAGAGAAACAGTGTTTTACATGACAATTTACCGATCTATCAGTTCCAGTTCCCTTTAATGGTATTGATTGAAAACAAAAGAATGCAGGCTTAATTGGGGAAACGTTAGTTATAATATGACAGGAATTGGGGCAATAGTGATAGAGAAATTAGATTAATTGTAATGAAATATTACATCAATATTACAGTCTGATGAACTGTAAAGAAATTCTTGTATTCTTTGTTGCAATATAAAAGTGGAAAGCCAAGCAGGAAGATGTTAAAAGCATTGTTTCAGTAATACAGTATAAAACCCAATGCTTCATTTCCATAAAATGCAAACTATTAAGACATTTTAAAATGTATCTAAAGTCACATTTGCTGAAACAACTCAACCTTTGGAATGATGACTTTAAAATGCCACATGTGATGTTCTGAATATATATCTGAATTAGAGGTGGAATCAAAATAAGAAATATGTGTTGAACCTTAATATCCATGTTGTAGGTTAAATGGGTAAATAATATTATTGCACATGCTACCTTAAAGAAAAGAAGACAATAAGTGCCCTGTTGCTTATTTCCTGTATTTTCTTTTTAAGTTAATCTATGGTTCCCCTATTGAAAATAATAATAGAAGAAAGGCTGCTTCATATCTACAAATTTCCCCAAATATAGACCATCAATATAAGGGAATTTTCCTATTACTGCTGCATTTTAGATGGAAATGGATTGGCATATTGACTGCGAAATATGACAGTGGAGAGAGGTTTGTACAAAATGTGGTTCCCATGTTAGCCCAGAAGGGGATCTGCTCAGACTTCATTGAAATATTTCCAATCATTGGCTATTCAAATAGAATTGCTGAGTTGGTAGAATTGGGACTTGAAATGTACATGGTGGTTATGAAAAGCACAGTTAATGTAGTACTAGTTCATGGTCAAATTCATGCCATTATAGTTCTGAGACGTCTTTCCACAAGTTTGAAATCTGAAGATTTACCATTATGGAAAAAAGGTAAAGTCTGGCTTCTGACAGCACAGGTGGGTTTCACCTCACTTCCCTTTCTAAAAAATGGTGACTTAATCTTCCTCCACAGTGCTCTGTCTTTTGCAATTCACTCAGAGAAGGTGTCAGGATTCCAGAAATTTGTTCAGACGAAGGACCCTATCTTGGAAAAAGAAAATACTTTTATCAAGCTCTTCTGGGAAAGTGCCTTTGAATGTTCCTTCTCCAACTCTGAAGTGGAGGAGGAAAATGTGATTCCCTGCACTGGAAAGGAGAAACTGTTAGCTCTTCCTACATCTGTGTTTGAAATGGACATGACTGGCCACAGCTATAGCATCTACAATGCCATCTATGTGGTGGCACATGGTTTGCATGACTTCCATTCATCAATAATGGAATACAGAGCTAGGGGGCATGCAACCAAACTGGAACATCTGGATCAAAATCTATGGAAGGTAAACTTTGAGCAAACCAGTTACTGGCTTCTCACAATATCTGCAACCCTAATCCTAAACCTAAATTTAATGGATTCTTCCAAGAGGAATGCATCTAGGCATGTAGTTTTGTTACATGCCATTTACTCTCTAGTTGTAGTCAAAATAATATCATTATTTGTTGCCTAGCAGTGAGATGGGCAGCAAACAAAAGTAATTTTAATTTATAATTTATTATAATATCTGCATATTCATTAGACAAGAGTGTGAAATTTGTTATGCCTTTCATTTTATATTAAGTTATTTATTTGGCATAATGATGTATATATTTTTTTTCTATTGGGAAAGGTCTCCATATAATTTCATGTTTCCTACAGTACCAATTTGAGCTGTTGATCCCAAAGGTGCTTTTTCGGGAGGCAACTCCTTGCAGACAGCTGGTCATTTGCATTCTTTTAGAGAGCCATTGAAGCCATTTGGAGGTTTACCCTTACATTTACCTGAGGCCACATTTGCACTACTCAAGTGACCCTGAGGACACAGTAAACCTCCAAGTGGCTTCGATGATTCTCTAAAAGAATGCAAATGACCAGATATCTGCAAGAATATAAATCCTTCCATTCCCCACCATCTAGTCAGAGCTGAAGAAGCTTCTTGGATGAGAAGCAAAACATCTTCAAAGAAAAACAAGAAAGTCCAGTTGCCTCCTGAAAAAGCATCTTTGGGATAACCATGACATGGATGACTGAAAATCTCCATAGACTTTCAGTTGTTGACCTCAGTTTAATCACAGGTTCAAATCTTGTAGATATCAGAATCCTTCTTTGTTTTCATGGAGAAAAAGGTATGTTTGCATGGATTATCAATCTGCCCTTTCCATACTTGAAATAAAGCAGAGAATATCATCTGTCAGCTTTTCAGAGGTATCACCTCAGGGCACTAACTTTGATAGCCAGTCCTCACTAACTGAAGAATTTTTGACTTTGAAAGGCAACTTGAGATATTGATCATCAGCAAAGTGTCTATCAATATTTCATCCTGTCAGTTAGAGCAATACTTTCCAAATGTACAAAAAATTATTTTATTTTATTTTGTATTTTATTCTTGGTATTTTGATCTATGTTATATTTTAATTGCTTGATTTTCTCTTTGTGCTCTACAGGACACCTCATTTAGTGATGGTTTACAAGATTATTTACTGTTATTGCATTGCCTACTAACCTTCCTTAAGGTGTGAAAAAATATTATAAATATCTTTGAAAGGGTCTATTAATTTTGTCACTTTGGGCTATCTGATCTCTCTCTCTCTCTCTCTTTCTCCCTCTTTCTTTTCCAATGAAGCTTAACCAATTTATGAGAAGGATCTCATTCAATAATAGTGGTGGACAAAAAGTTTCTTTCAACCATAATGGAGAATTGGAGACTGGTTTTGATATTATGAATTGGATCACATTCCCCAATCTATCTTTTCTGAGAGTCAGAGTTGGAAGGATGGACCCCATGAATTCCCAGGAAGCATTGTTCACCATTGATGAGAATGATATTGTATGGCCAAGGAGATTTAACCAGGCATGGCCAGTTTCATTTTGACTTTTAGATAAATAACTTTCTGTCATCCCTCAAGTTGCCTTAGATTCAAAATCCCACACAGAAATTAGATTCAGGTGCAAAATATTATAAATGCTTCAAGATTCCTAAAAATTCTCCAGGCAAATCTGGGGACTATTACAATGTGACTCTATCTGGTGAAGTATTGGATGCCTTCTACATTAGGTTTATGAATGAGGAGATAGGAGTATTTAGAAGGAGAACTGATGTTTCTTATCATATTGAAATAAAAGAATAAGTTTTCCCATCCAGCAAGAGCCATCCAGACATGCAAAAAAAAGGATGTTCCAAGGATATTGAAAACATTTTGGATTTTGATGAAAAATCAAAGGAAATAATAATAATAATAATAATAATAATAATAATAATAATAATAATAATAATAATAATAATAATAATAATAATAATAATAATAATAATAATAATAATAATAATAATAATAATAATAATAATAAAGTTGGAAGGGACCTTGGAGGTCATCGAGTCCAACCCCCTGCTCAGGCAGGAAACCCTACACCATTTCGGACAATGGCTGTTCAGTCTCTTCTTAAAAACTTCCAGTGTTGGAGCATTCACCGCTTCTGGAGGCAGGTTGTTCCACTGGTTAATTGTTCTAACTGTCAGGAAGTTTCTCCTCAGTTCCAGATTGCTTCTCTCCTTGACTAGTTTCCATCCATTACTTCTTGTCCTGCCCTCAGGTGCCTTGGAGAATAGCTTGACTCCCTCTTCTTTGTGGCAACCCCTGAGATATTGGAATAGTGCTATCATGTCACCCCTAGTCCTTCTTTTCATTAAACAAGACATACCCAATTCCAGCAAACGTTCCTTATATGTTTTAACCTCCAGTCCCCTAATCATCTCTGTTGACCTTCTCTGCACTCTTTCTAGAGTCTCAACATCTTTTTTACATCGTGGTGACCAAAACTGGATGCAGTATTCCAAGTGTGGCCTTACTAAGGCATTGTAAAGTGGTATTAATACTTCACGTGATCTTGATTCTATCGCTCTGTTAATGCAGCCCAGCACTGTGTTGGCTTTTTTGGCAGCTGCAGCACACTGCTGGCTCATATTTAAGTGATTGTCCACTAGGACTCTGAGATCCCTCTCACAGTTACTACTATTGAGCAAGGTACCCCCTATACTATACCTGTACATTTGGTTTTTCTTGCCTAAATGTAGAACTTTACTTTTTTCACCATTGAATTTCATTTTGTTAGATAGCGCCCAGTGTTCAAGTCTGTCCATGTCCTCCTGTATCTTAAGCCTGTCTTCTGGAGTGTTGGCTATTCCTGCCAGCTTGGTGTCATCCGCAAATTTGATGAGTTCCTCATCTATCCCCTTGTCCAAATCATTGATGAAGATGTTGAAGAGCACTGGGCCTAGAACAGAGCCCTGGGGCACCCCACTGCACACTTCCCTCCATGTAGATGCAGTTCCATTGAGGACCACATGCTCAGTACGGCCGGTCAGCCAGCTACGAATCCATCTGGTGGTGATGCTGTCTAACACACATTTTTCTATCTTATCGAGTAGTAGGTTGTGATCTACTTTATCAAATGCCTTACTGAAGTCCAAGTAAATTATATCCCACAGCATTCCTCTGATCCACTAATTTTGTCACTTGGTCAAAGAATGCAATAAGATTTGTCTGGCATGATCTGTTTTTGACAAACCCATGTTGGCTTTTAGTAGTGATTTTGTTTGCCTCTAGGTGTTCGCTGATTCGTTGTTTGATTATCTTTTCCAGAATCTTCCCAGGTATTGAGGTCAGGCTGATAGGTCAGGTATTGAGGTCAGGCTAATGATCTATTGAGCTTTGCAACATAGCTACATACCTTTTAATTATATTTTAATGCTACATAGTGCTGAATGTTGTATGATTTGGCACTATCTCCAACTGAAATAATCCTTCTCTCTTGTGAATAAATTAAAGCAGAAGCTAAATATAATGAAGGAAAAGCCTGAAATTCCAATGACACTCCTTAGTACTGTATTACTATTAAGAAAAAAATTGTCAAAGACAAAGCATTTTCTTCTTTCCTTCATGAACAGGTTCAACCTCTATCTTTGTGTAATAGCAATTGCCATTCAGGTCATGTCAGGTGCAAGATAGAAGGGAAGGCATTTTGTTGTTATGTCCACATGGGAGGATTTCCAACCAAGCTGGTGAGTCCTTACATTTGTACCCTAGAATATATACCTAAATAAAATTGTGAGTCAGAACATAAATGAAAAGTTTAGACTGATGCTCTAGACCACGGGTCGGCAACCCGCGGCTCCGGAGCCGCATGCGGCTCTTTGAGGCCTTACCTGCGGCTCCGGAGCCTCCTCCGCCATTTTGGCGGGCGCGGGCGCGCATGCGCGGGCGGGTGCGGGGGGTGCGCGTGCGCAGGTGCGCATGCGCGAACGGCGCGCGCGCATGCGCAAAACAATGCGCACGCATGCGCGAACGGCACGCGCGCATGCGCGAACGGCGCGCGGGTGCGCGGGTGCGCATGCGCGAGTGCGCGGGCGCGCGCGCATGCGCGAACGGGGGCCGCGCGCATGCGCGGGTGCGCGCGCATGCGCGAACGCGCGGCTCCCAGCGTTTTTTTTTTTTAAGCTAAATGGGTCCGTGCGGCTCATCCGAAGTTTCGGATGGCCGACCCATGCTCTAGACTAATTGTTCCCTTTGACAAATGGATGGAATAATATTGTATATTGATCAGTATTCAGTTTATTGAATAAATTTCAACAGTGATACCAAGTAGTGAGTCTTGCAACAAAGGGGTTTCAAATGGGATGTTTACCAGTGTATTTGATTTCCACGTGTTATAAAACCAGTTCTTTTTTCTTAAAATATAGTGTTCAGTTTGATTCTTTCAATGGAATTTGTAAGTTGCTAATTTATTTTCTAGACATGGATGATTGTTTTCAATGATCGATACACAAATGTGAACCAGAATTTGTGTCTTCCAAAGATTGCAACATTTTTGATATATGGAGAAATTTTAGGGATCATTTTGGCCAGTTCTGCTCTTTTGTTTTCTTTGGTCACAGTTGGAATTCTTTGGATCTTTATTGAGCATAAGGATACTCCCATAGTCAAAGCCCCTATGATCTCCTTATTGCTCTCTTCTTGTCTTTTCTTTCTTGTTTATTATTCCTTGGAAAACCTGACAAAGTGAGATGTTTCCTTCGTCAAACTGGCTTTGGGATCATCTTCTCTGTGGCCATTTCCTGTGTATTGGCTAAAACAATCACTGTAGTTCTGGCTTTCATGGCCACTAAGCCTGGTTCTAAGATAACCAAATGGGTGGGGAGAAGATTGGCCATGTCTATTGTGTTGGGCTGTAGCTTAATTCAAGAAATTATTTGCACTATATGGCTGACAAGTTTATCACCTTCAGTATGTTGCTCTTCTGCAGTGTCTGGTTGTCCTTTGTTCCCACCTATCTGAGCACCAAAGTATATAGTTGCTGTGGAGATTTTCTCCATTATTGCTTCTAGTGTTGGGTTATTGATTTTTATTTTTCCCCCTAAATGCTATATCATTGTGTTGAGGCCTGATCTGAACAACAAAAAACAGCTAAGAAGACAAACCTACAGAAAAGCATAAAATTCTATCCCTTATTTCTTCAGATTGTTTATCTGGAATCAAATCATTGAAAATTCTAATCCAATATCACTTACTTAGATTTACATTCTTTCAAATCTTCAAGTTCAATTCTGAGTTTATGAGCAAAATATACCATTGCCATTTACATACTATCTATTTAATTTGTGTTCACCAGTCTTTTTTTTAAAAAAAAATGTTTGATTTAAATCTATGCTACTACAAGTAGTCCTCGACTTACAGCTGGTCACTTAGTGGTCATTTGAAATTATGACAGAGCTCCCCAGATCTACATATAAACCGATTTCAAAGTTCTGATGGCCGCCCATCCTCAAAGTCAAGTGATTGCATTTTTGGGTGCTTGGCACTGTCCCCACATTTACAGTTGTTTGTGTCAAGGTTGAATTGCTAAGATGCTTGCTAACTTCTGTTGCTACTCAACGTGCCATAGAAACAGTGGGGAGGGAGAGCCTGGGAAAGAAACAGCAGTTTCAAGAAGCCGTCCAGGGACCATGAGACCCAAGGTCAGAAAAGCAAGTGTCTGACGGAGAAGTGGACCGTTCCCATAACAAACCAAAGAGATGTGATTGGGCAACGTGAACAGTTGTTGTTGGTGGGGTTATGAAAAGCTATTGTTAACTAACCAAATTTTCATGAGGGAAACTAGAGTTGATTTTGCTTCTTCAGTGTTAGGATGTGTATTCAATACAGTTTATCTCTTATGACACCTCAAGACCATAGAGTTTCTTCAATATTGAATTTGGTAGCTGGACGGTTGACTGTTTGCTGAATCCTGCAGTCACATGACCACAATTTACATTTTCCCCCCTGGAAACCAGCATTTACTTCCATTTTCTGGCAAAAAAATTGTGATTGATACAATGGATCACTTAATGACTGTTGCACTTATTACTGCCATGTTTGCTTAATGACTGGAGTGTTTGCTTAGCAAATGGCACAGAAAAAAATGGTAAAATCAATCATGGTCACTTAACAACTAGTACAATATATGACCATGCATCCAAGCAAATTATGGTTATAATCCAAGGAGTACCTGCATTTCATTATTTATTGTTTGCTCACAAATGTGATTTCAAGAGAGGAGGCATGTATTCAGTGGTGGGATTCAAATATGTGAACAACCGGTTCTCTGTGTGGATGCCACTTCCAGAAGTCCATTCTGGGCCTGGGCAACAAAAAATTAGCTACCAGTTCTACCGAACTGGTGCAAACCGGCTGAATCCCACCACTACATGTATTCCAACCATAACATTGTCAGGGGGCACAATTAAATACCCCAAACAGGCAATTGTGGACATGGACCTATATCAGAGACAGCAGAACCAATACAACTATACATCATGTTGAATATATCCCAGGTTCAAAATCTCCAAAGAATCCAAATTCATGGTGCAAGACATTATCTGACTCACCTTACATGCCTCCTTGTCCAATTGGCCTCTGGAGCAGAAGAGTGAACTTTCACAACCTTTCCCCAAAAGTCTGTGTGAAAAATACAAAGATCACAATTCACAAATTGATACACTTGAAGCTGTGCTGGTTGTTGTTTTTTAGTTGCGAAGTCGTGTCCGACCCATCGCGACCCCATGGACAACGTTCCTCCAGGCCTTCCTGTCCTCTACCATCTTCTGGAGTCCATTTAAGCTCACGCCTACTGCTTCAGTGACTCCAGCCAGACA